>BSBM01000286.1:16082500-16570000 GCA_027924585.1 Larix kaempferi | reverse complement strand
GAAACGAAGATGATGTTGATGATGACGATGATGATGATGACGATGATGATGATGACAATGAGGAAGAGGGTGATGACAATGACGATGATGATGATGATGATGTTGATGATGATGATGATGATGATGACAATGAGGAATAGGGTGATGACAATGACGATGATGACGATGATGATGATTATGATGATGATGATGGTGAGAGAGGGGGTTAGTAATGGTTAGAGAGAGAGAGAGAGAGAGGGTGTTAGTTGTAGGGAGTAAGAAAGAGAGATGGTAGGTGTGGTTATAGGTAGGTGGAGGTGTAGGGAAGAGAGAGAGAGGTTAGGAATTGAGGTCTAATGTGTTATAGAGTTAAAGGCTTCAGGAATTAGAGGATAAGGACAACATTGATGATAGATAAAGGGCTAATTAAGGGACTAGGGATTTAAGGAGTAATACCTTTATAGGTTATGGGATTTAGGATCAACTATTAATGGGGTAAGGGATTATGTGTTAAGGGCTTAGGTGCTTAGGGGTGTATGGATTTAGGGGGTTTGGGACTTAGGACTTATGGGTTAAGGCCTTTAATTTCCCTCGCTTATCATTACTCTCCCCAACTCCTTAAATTTATGTCTCGTTTTCCCCCTCTCGTATGTCTCTTCTCTCTCTCACCGCCTTTATCTCCATCCAACACTTAAAAAACATAAATTTGTGAAGTTAATATCGTGCGCACGTTATGTATATACAAAATGCTCGTGCGTTCTGTATAGAAGAAATGTGATCGCGTTTCGTCTAACATTAAGCGCACCAACAAAAATATTTGAATTTAACTATAACACGCATGCATTATTTGAATTTAAATATAACGCGTGCGCATTCCTTAGAACCTAATCACCCACTCCTCACGTGCCTGCGTGTCAGCCACAGTACTCCTATGTGATTGGTTTGGACGTACCAAACCTGTGCTATGGAATTTACTGAACTATAGCTAATTAGACATTTCCACCATTTTTCTCAATATGCATGTTCTTCACGGCTCTCTACAGCATGACATACATGACCATTATTAACAAAATTTTAGACATAGATAGAATTTTTTATGCAGATTCCAAATATGTATTTTTTTTTTAAATAATGATATTTTATATTTATTTTCGAATTTTCTTGTGTCATCACTCCTTAAGTAAAAAAAACATATTGTTAGTGTTTATTCAGTAACTTTTTCATTTCACAACCATTTTTAAAATAAATTGTATGATGCACTAGTAGACACTGACCTCTACATGCTATAAAAAATCCAAGTCAAAATAACTGCATTAAGACCTTCAATGGCTACACCCACATTTGACGTACCGTTCTCGATATTTGATCACTTACATAATTAAAATAACATAAAAATTAAACATTTAATTTTGGAAAAATAGTGTTGCACTAGTGCTACGGGTTCTATACATGTCTACCAATTTTTGTATCCCGAAACTATCATTTAGGAACTGAAAGGATGCACCCACAAAAACATATACCTTATCATTTTCCAAAAAAATAAAAAGTGATTGTTAGAAAAGATGAAATTTGACATAGTTATGTAAATTTTGAATACTTAAAACTTATATATTCAGAAATGCGACTCAATTTCCTACGTTTCATCTTTTTTAGTCGATGCAATTATATATCTTGTGTAAGTATCTAAAAAAAACCAAGTAAATTGAGGGATTCCTGATTTTTCAGTTTTCTATTGCATCTAACGTGCCAAAAGTGCCTCTCATTAGCTTGCACATGCCCTATTGTTGGGCCCAAGTTGAGATAATGTTTTGGAAGCACCTTTTTGAGACAAGCAGGGAAAGCTAAGCTGAGCGCAGTTCATAACTACAATTTTGGCTAAGTATTGAGGATGCTGCAAAGTTGCATGCAGCGTCCAACTTTTGACCAAACTACAGAGTTGCGCGTAGCATCAAAGTTTTGGCCATGATGCGAAGACCAGTACTGCGCCGAAGCAGTGCTGCGGAGTTCAGAGGCCACGTGGAGCCAGCAAAGCAGACCGGTAGCAGCCATTTTTGGAAAGATATTCTAGGATTGCCGAGCGGGGGACATAGGCAAAATAGGAAGGCGGCCACGCATGGGTTGTTAAGGAAAGCGACGTTTGGCATGCTTAGAAGGTAAAACCGTTAGAGAGAAACGGTTCGGCAGAAGCAGCCTGTAGGCACGCATGCGATAAGAAGGCCAATAGCGACAGAATGAGGACGTGGAGATATGCCATGATCAAGCAGACGCTACTAGGAGCCAGCAAACCGGTTTGGAAAACCGACATAGTTTTGGAAACCCTTAGGGTTTGGGTTTTAGGTCTTCGACATTGTACAGACATGACCTTTGGGCATGATCTATTTAAGAAGACACTTTTGTATGGGATGGGAGTTGATTGGGGATTAGAGTTCAGGATTTCTTAAGGTTTAGGGTTGTTGTTGTTGTTGGGGTTGCTCTATTTTTGGATACTAGATGCTAGTTATTAGAGTAATCTCGAGATAACCTTTTTGTATTGTAAAATCTCTCTGAGCTGAGAATATTGTAATATCTCTGCAGCTATGTGCGCAGAGACCTAGGCGAGAGAAAGAATAGTCTGCATTCGAGTGAGCAGACTAAGAACGGTTGCCCCATCCCTTTTAAAAGAAATATATTACCAACCATTCTTGTGGACATAGCTTTCCATCTGGGGAAGTGAACCACGTTAAATCCTGTTTTATGTGACGATGTTTATGAATGAATGACTGTCTGTATTTTTTGTAGAATGAATGCCTAAATGTTTCCTTGCATGTTTTAATACGAGAATTTTGATATGCATTTACCAATAGGAGAAGTTTGGGAATGATATGCTAGGTTCCACGGAAGTAGATGAATGGAAAACATTTCAATTCTATGTTAAGATCGTGAATCAGTCATTTAAGTTTAATTACTTTCTTAAACACAGTGAAGGAACGCAACATAGTTAGTCATGTCTATCATTTGAGTTCACGTCGTAATAATCCAAGCTCTAGAATGAATGCTAGAAAGATAACCCGTAAGTGCCTGAATGAATGGATGAGTGATATTCGTTTCAGTGCCTTAACGTTTCTAAGATATTCCAAGTAGAGGATAAGTGTGGGTAATTCGCAGTTCCAGTAGAAGATTCGCAGCAGTAAGAAACCCTTAGTGAGGCCTACAGTGTTGCCTCCACCACGTAGTACTACTCGCAGCGTAGATCCTGCTGCATACTGCATCACTTTGCCTCGCAGTGCACTCCTTCTGTCCTACGCTGCGTAGCTTGTTCATATAAACAACTCATCATTTACTGTGAGAACTTGATTCCGCAGTACCCCATAAGATACACCTCAGGTGAGACCTCAACCTGCTCGCAAGTTGTTGCTGAAAGGGCTGGTGCGAAGGGGTTTTGTTGGTCAAAGGGAGAACCGCAAAGAACCTAGGTCTAATTGGAAACCTCTGGTTGTATACAAAACTTACTTGGTCTAGTAAGATCTTAAATTTCTGATCAAATTCCCATACCTTTTTAGTTGGTCTCTACTTTATTTCCTTCAGCTCAGTTATACACTCAGACTCAAACTTAGGTTTCTTGAACTCTGTCACCAGCGCGACTTTAATTTCTGCGAGGGTTCTCGGCTGTACGGTAGAGTATTTCATAAACCAATGTAGCGCTCTATCCTTGAAAGTGGTGATGAGCTTTGCTTGCTTCACAGCATCATCCTGGATTTGTCTTACACTCCATACGGCTTCACAAAGGAACCAATGCTGATCAAGGTCTTCTAGGCGAGTTCCTCTGAATATTGGCAGTTTCATATCAGTGTTTGCCATTGTGCTACTAGGTGGTGGGGCACCGGGATTAGTGCACGGCTGGTGTAAAAGGATATGCGTAGTAAATACAAATGGGACTATCGGGAGAGATGGACTAGGCTAAGTCTTCTACGAGGTGGGTTGCATGGTAGGTGGGTTCTGCGATGAGGTTGGCGCGGTTTGTGCAGCCGGTGGATTCTCAAGGGTAAATGGTTGTGCAACTTTGCTATCAAGATCGCAGGGGATCTCAGTATTTATATGAAGTTTAGTGCCTTTCGGATTCTTATTAATTTTATATCTCTTACCACTTCTAAGAGTATGTGTCTCTTCCTCAGAATCAATATATGTACTATTTATCATGACAAACTTCAAGAATATTACCGTATTCTTAGAACACCTTTCTCAGCTAAAAGCATCTTAATGTATAGACTGAGATTGTTCAGAAATTTACCTTGGAATCCTCTGAAAAAGTGTGCTTCTGCTTGGCTATAGGATTTGAGTGTATCTATAACAAATTCGGTTACAAATCCTTCTAGCATATGATCGACCCAATAATCAACTGTGCGTGACAACGGGCTGTCTAATGCTTTAAGCTGCGCTGTGAGCTCGGGAGTCCACTCTGGAGGAACTCCTCCTTGGAAATAGTTTTTCTTCTCTGCGAGCTACGAGATCCACGCATGCAGCTTGTTTGGAAATGATGCCCAAAAGATCTCGTGAATGTCATCCAACAGATATCTATCCGACCATTGTGTGTCGTTTAGACACGGATGTCTATTTTCTTGTCTATTAAAATCGCTTATGGTCTTATCCCACCAAGCTTGGATTTTGTCTTTTCAGGATGCCAATAGTCAGATCCTTTGGGGAACTGATATTCTTCTTCACACATCGTGATTGCTATTGAATATTGTAACTTCTAAGAATATTATATTTGTACATTATTATTCCGGAGATGTTTCATCCCTCCGAGGTAACCCTATTATGTATCCGGAGATGTTTATTCCTCCGAGGGTTTGTGGTATCTAGGGTTATTAGACCCACCATTTGGGGGTCGGCCCTGATCTTATACATTAGGGGTTATTAGACTTCTCCAGGAGAGGTCGGCCCCATTAGGTAATTTAGTTAGTGAGGAGTTAGTATAAATAGAGGAGGTGAACTCCTCATTAGATACACTCACTCACTTAAGAAAAGTAGCGCACTTGTCTGGGAGGTCTGCTGAGGAGATAAAGAAGGAGGGAGAACATCTTGTATTTTGGTTGATCATCTTATTGAGGAAAGCTTTGCTGGGTTTTCTACCCCATGAGGGTTTCCTAGGGTAAATTCTGTGTCTATCTTGTGATTATGCTTCTTTCAGTGATCTTTCTAGTCTATTTGGTTTAAACTTAATATGGTATCAGAGCTAGATTGAATAGGACATCTTTCACAAGGTAAGAATACCTCTCTCTCTCTCTCCAGTGAAAGTTAGGGTTTCAGCAAAAATTTGGTATTATTGAATTCTGGTTACATGGCTGGATAGCCCTTCTCAATACCAATCTTTTAAGCCCTAGATCAAACTTTTTGGTTGGGTAGAACTCTGGGAAATCCAAACCCTAGTTTTATCAAAAGTTTGATAAGTCAGAAATTGGTTTCAAAAAAAAGTTGGCATTTTTTGAATTTTGATTACATGGCTGGATAGCTCTTCTCAAAACCTATCTTTTGAGCCCTAGATCGAACTTTTTGGTTGGGTAGAACTCCGGGAAAGTCAAACCCTAGTTTTACCAAAAGTGCGATCATCCAGAAATTCTGTCCCAGAATCCGGAAAGGTAAAAAGGTAAATATTTCCGGGCAAGTACTACTCTGTCTCTTATCTCTTGGACTCCCCCAAGAGAAGATGGCTCCAAACACTAAGCTTGAAGACAAGCTAGAAGGCATAGAGAATTTTCGAGCATGGAAATACAGAATTGGTCTCATTCTTGAAGAGAATGATCTTGCTCATTATATCAAAGATGAAGTTGCAGAACCAGAAGGAGATGAAGCCAAAGAGAAGCATAGGAAAGATTTGATTAGGGAAAAGAGAATCATAGCTGATTCTATTAAAGACCACTTGATTCCCCAAATGGCTTTGAAGAAGACTCCAAAGGAAATGTATGATGCCCTAGGAAGAATGTATGAAGGAAAGAACATCAATAGGAAGATGAATCTAAGGACTCAGTTGAAGAGTACCAAGATGCACAAAGGAGAATCCATTCAAGACTACTTCTCAAGAGTCTCTCTAATCAAGGAGCAACTATATGCCATTGGTGACACTCTTGATGAAGATGAACTTGTGATGACTTCCCTAAATGGTCTCACTAGACCTTGGGAATCTTTCATACAAACCATGTGTGCCAGAAAAGAAAGCATGAAGTTTGATGTAGTATGGGAGGATTGTGTTCAAGAAGAGGCTAGGGTAGCCAATAGAGAAGCTCTTCTCAAAGAGGATGACCAAGCCTTGGCCACCCACACCAAAAGAGGAAAGAGAGGCCATTTCAAGAAAGTGAACTACAAAAGGTCTCAACCCTCTGATAGATTCAAAAGGAAAGGAGGAACAAACTCAGAAAGAGACCTCTCCACAGTCCAATGTTATAATTGTTTTAAACTAGGACTCTATGCTAAATACTTTTCTCTTCTAGGAAAGAAGAAGAAGAAGTTTGTTCACAAAAGACATCATGCACATATGGCAGAAGATGACAGTGAAGAAGAAGAAGGATAAGAAGAAGAAGAAGAGGAGGAGGAGGAAAGGCCTCAAAGGAAAAGATCTAAAGTAAAGAAAGAAGATCCAGAAGAATATGTCCTATTTTCTGCACTCTCTGGATCTGTGTCTACTGGTGAAGATACATGGCTCATTGACAGTGGTGCTTCAAAGCACATGACTTGTCAAAATAAAACTTTCTCAAAGATTGAAGAAAAGTCCTCACCCCAAAAGGTGTCTCTAGGAGATGATTATCAATATCCCATCAAGGGAATTGGTGAAGCAAGCTACAAGCTTGATTCTAGAACACCCTTGAAGATGAAAGAAGTCTTATATGTACCAGGTTTAAAGAAGAACCTTCTCTCTATCTCAGTTCTAGATAAGAAAGGCTTTACGGTGGCTTTCATAGATGGACAAGTACTCATGTGGTCCAAAGGAAAGTTAATTAAAGATGCAGTTGTCATTGGTGAAGAAGAAGGAGGTCTCTACAAGCTCAAGGGTCATCAAGAAACTTCCCTTGCTCATGATATCTCTATCCCCAATGAACTATGGCATAGAATATTAGCTCACATCAACTACAAATTATTACCTTATGTAAGCAAGGTGGTCATAGGGTTACCAGACTTGATGGATGATCATGATGGCTCATGTAAAGGGTGTAAGAAAGGGAAGAATATTAAGAACCCCTTTCCAAAGAGTGAAACAAATACTAAGAGCATCTTGGAACTAATACACTCAGATGTATGTGGTCCAATGCCCACCACTTCTCTAAGTGGGTTTGAATACTATCTTTCATTCATTGATGACCATTCAATGAAAACTTGGATATACTTTCTAAAAGGTAAGAATGAAGTCTTTGGAAAGTTCAAAGAGTTCAAGGCTCTAATAGAAAATCTCTCAGAAAAGAGAATCAAGATTCTTAGAACAGATAATGGTGGAGAATATACTTCAAAATAATTTGAAGAATTTTGTAAAGAAGCCAGAATTAAGAGAGAACTAACCACTCCCTACAATCCCCAACAAAATGGGGTTACTGAGAGGAAAAATAGAACCATCATGGAAGCTGTGAAGACTATGATACATGACCAGGATCTTCCCATGTATCTATGGGCTGAAGCAGCCAAGACAACAGTATATGTGCAAAACAGACTATCTCATAGTGCTCTTGATTTCAAAACTCCAGAAGAAGTGTTTACAGGAAAGAAGCCCGTGGTAAGTCATCTTAAAATATTTGGGTGTCCTGTGTACATCCACATTCCAAAAGAAAAGAGAACCAAGTTGGATCCTTCTGGTAAGAAGGGAATATTTGTTGGTTATTGTGAATCATCCAAAGCTTTCAGGATTTACATACCAGGTTTTCATCATATAGAAATCAGTAGAGATGTAACATTTGATGAAGAAGCAGCTCTCAAGAAATCTAGGAAGTGCCAACTTGAAGAAATCTATGAAGAAGATCCCTCTCCTAGAATCACAGAGGCTATACACATTCTTGAAGATGATTCACCAGAGGATCATGACATGTTGGAACCACAAGAACCTCCTATTACAGATTTATCTAAGAAAAGAAGGCCAGCATGGGCTAGAGATATTATTCAAGGGGCTAAAAGATATGGAGCTCCTGAAGGCTCCACCAGAGAAAGAAAGAAACCAAAGCTAGTGTCCAACTATATGGCCTTGATGTGTGATCTTGTGGATCAACTACCTACTAGCTATGAAGAGGCAGCTCAGAAGAAAGAATGGGTAGAAGCAATGACAGAAGAATATTAGTCAATAATGAAAAATGATGTTTGGGATATAGTTCCCAAACCAAAAGGTAAAAGTGTAGTTTCTTCCAAATGGATTTTCAAGATAAAACATGATGCAGATGGAAGCATTGAAAAATACAAGGCAAGATTTGTAGTCAGAGGATTGTCTCAGAAGGAGGGAATTGACTATGAAGAAACATTTGCACTAGTTTCTAGGTATACTTCAATTAGAACTATCATGGCACTTGCATCCATGATGAAGTGGAAATTACACCAAATGGATGTTAAGACAGCTTTTCTGAATGGTGTAATTAAAGAAGAAGTATACATAGAACAACAACAACGGTTTGAGGTTAAAGATGGAAGGACTCATGTATGCAAACTGAAAAAGGCATTATATGGATTGAAGCAAGCTCCCAGGGCTTGGTACGGAAGGATTGACAATTTCTTAACAAGTATGGGCTTTACCAAGAGTAAAGCTGACCCCAATCTTTACCTCAAAGTGATGGATGATGAACCAATTATATTGTTGTTATATGTAGACGATCTATTTCTAACCGGAAATGAGAAACAGATTATTGAAAGCAAGAAGAAGCTTTCTTCAGAATTCGAGATGAAAGATCTTGGATTAATGCACTACTTCTCAGGTCTAGAAGTATGGCAAGAACCAAAAGGAATCTTTCTGAATCAAGGTAAGTATGCTGTGTAGATTCTAAAAAGGTTTGATATGTTGGAATGTAAACCCATGGCCACTCCCATGGACTTCAACCTGAAGTTATTAGTTAATGACTCATCGGAACTAGTGGACCTAACTCTATATAGACAAATCATCGGGTCATTGATGTATTTAACAAATACTAGTCCAGATATATGCTTTGCTGTAAATACTCTAAGTCAGTATCTAGTAGAGCCTAGAAAGGTCCATTTGATAGCTACAAAGCATGTGATGAGATACCTAAAAGGTACATTGGATTTTGGTCTATATTATCTTGGAGGTCATGAAATCAAGTTACATGGTTACTCAGATTCTGATTGGGCAGGAAGTGTCTCAGACAGAAAGAGTACATCAAGTGGATGTTATGGTCTTGGATCTGCCATGATCTCTTGGTTCAGCAAGAAACAATCTAGTGTGGCCCTCAGTACTGCTGAAGAAGAATACATAGTTGCCTGCTCTGCCAGCTGTGAAGCAGTATGGCTTCGAAAACTATTATCTGGAGTGTTTGACTTAGAAATGGATCCCACTATGATTATGTGTGACAATCAAAGCTGCATTAAGATGACAGAAAATCCTGTATTCCACGATAAGTCAAAACACATAGAGATCCGATACTTTTATATACGAGATATGGTGTAGAGAGGAGCTATCAAGCTCGAGTATGTAAGCACTGAAGATCAAATTGCAGATATCTTAACCAAACCTCTGTCTCGAGTGAAATTTGAATACTTCCGAGACAAGCTTGGTGTAGTTCAAAAGGACCCTCCTCGAAAGGGGGAGTAGTATAGTCACTGATGATGAGACTGCCTCACCAAACACATAGAGATCTGATACTTTTATATACGAGATATGGTGTAGAGAGGAGCTATCAAGCTCGAGTATGTAAGCACTGAAGATCAAATTGCAGATATCTTAACCAAACCTCTGTCTCGAGTGAAATTTGAATACTTCCGAGACAAGCTTGGTGTAGTTCAAAAGGACCCTCCTCGAAAGGGGGAGTAGTATAGTCACTGATGATGAGACTGCCTCACCAAACACAAGGTTGATGCTAAGGTTACCTATTCACCACACATAGATACTTAGAAATATTTAGATTTATGACTCTTATGCTTAGAATACTTAGTTATTACTTATACATGCTTTTGATGATAGATGTATTAGTGAGAATACATGCTTGTGATGTTAGATGTATACATGCTTTTGATGATAGATGTATTAGTGAGAATACATGCTTTTGATGTTAGATGTATACATGCTTTTGATGGTAGATGTGTTAGTGAGAATACATGCTTTCGATGTTAGGTGTATTAGTGAGAATACATGCTTTCGATATTGGATGTATTAGTGAGAATACATGCCTTTGATATTAAATGTATTAATTACATGTATTGATTAAATGTACTTGTATGGATGAGGATATATTGATGAGAATACATGTGAGGATTGGATCATCCTTGAACTCAAGTTCTAAAGAGAGCTGTAGACATGATGTCTCCGAAAATGAAGTCCTTGGTGGACAGAATAGGATTGCATCATCCCGAAGAGAGTTGTAGACATGATGTCTCCGAGAATGAAGTCCTTGGTGGATAGAATAGGATTGCATCATCCTAAAGAGAGCCGTAGATAGATGTCTCCGAGAAAGAAAAAGGATTGGATCATCCCTGGACTTTAGTCCTAAAGAGAGCCGTAGACAGATGTCTCCGAGAAAGAAAAAGGATTGGATCATCCCTGGACTTCAGTCCTAAAGTGAGTCGTAGACAGGTGTCTCCGAGAATGGAAGATAGGACTGCATCGTCCCTAGACCTCGGTTCAAAATGTACGTGATCGGGATAGCCTCGTCCCTAGACATGAGATTTGTCTTAAATTGATAAGGACTGATCATCCTGGAACTGGATCGGGATTGCCTCGTCCCTAGACATGAGATTTGTCCTAAATTGATAAGGACTGATCATCTTGGAATTGGATCAGGATTTCCTCATCCCTAGACATGAGATTTGTCTTAAATTGATAAGGACTGATCATCTTGGAACTGGATCGGGATTACCTTGTCCCTAGACATGAGATTTGTCTTAAATTGATAAGGACTGATCATCCTGGAACTGGATCGGGATTGCCTAGTCCCTAGACATGAGATTTGTCTTAAATTGATAAGGACTGATCATCCTCGAACTGGATCGGGATTTCCTCATCCCTAGACATGAGATTTGTCTTAAATTGATAAGGACAGATCATCCTGGAATTGGATCGGGATTGCCTCATCCCTAGACATGAGATTTGTCTTAAATTGATAAGGACTGATCATCCTGGAACTGGATCGGGATTGCCTCATCCCTAGACATGAGATTTGTCTTAAATTGATAAGGACTGATCATCCTGGAACTGGATCGGGATTGCCTCGTCCCTATACATGAGATTTGTCTTAAATTGATAAGGACTGATCATCCTGGAACTGGATTGGGATTGCCTCATCCCTAGACATGAGATTTGTCTAAAAGTGATAAGGATTGATCATCCTGGAACTGGATCGGGATTGCCTTGTCCCTAGACATGAGACTTGTCTTAAATTGATAAGGAATGATCATCCTGGAATTGGATCGAGATTGCCTCATCCCTAGAAATGAGATTTGTCTTAAAGTGATAAGGATTGATCATCCTGGAACTGGATCGGGATTGCATCGTCCCTAGACATGAGACTTGTCTTAAAGTGATAAGGACTGATCATCCTGGAACTTGATCTGGATTGTATCATCCATGGACCTATGTCCTAAAGAGAGCAGGATTGATCATCCTATAAATTTATTGTGTGTTGATGATCATACGATGACGATGCTGATGATTGTGTGATGACGATGCTGATGATCATGTGATGATGATGCTAATGATCGTGTGATGACGATGTTGATGATTGTGCGATGATGATGCTGATGATCGTGTGATGATGATGTTGATGATCGTGTGATGACAATGATCGTGCGACGACAATGCTGATGATCGTGTGATGACGATGCTGATGATCGTGCGATGACAATGTTGATGATCGTGTGATGATGATACTGATGATCGTGTGATGACGATGTTGATGATCGTACGATGACGATGTTGATAAATGTGTGATGACGATGCTGATGCTCGTGCGATGACGATGCTGATGACATTGATGTTCCAGTAACTGGTTGAGTTACTGATGATGATGAATTGAAGAAAGCTTTCGATGATTTATAGATGTATCATGTATGATGTAGTAGATGACTCCTTGCTCCTGCAGATGTTGTTATAATATCCTTCTCGTTAAGGGGGAGTGTTGAATATTGTAACTTCTAAGAATATTATATTTGTACATTATTATTCCGGAGATGTTTCATCCCTCCGAGGTAACCCTATTATGTATCCGGAGATGTTTATTCCTCTGATGGTTTGTGGTAGCTAGGGTTATTAGACCCACCATGTGGGGGTCGGCCCTGATCTTATACATTAGGGGTTATTAGACTTCTCCAGGAGAGGTTGCTGCCATTAGGTATTTTAGTCAATGAGGAGTTAGTATAAATAGAGGAGGTGAACTCCTCATTAGATACACTCACTCACTTAAGAAAAGTAGCGCACTTGTTTGGGAGGTCTACTGAGGAGATAAAGAAGGAGGGAGCACATCTTGTATTTTGGTTGATCATCTTATTGAGGAAAGCTTTGCTGGGTTTTCTACCCCATGAGGGTTTCCCAGGGTAAATTCTGTGTCTATCTTGTGATTATGCTTCTTTCAATGATCTTGCTAGTCTATTTGGTTTAAACTTAACAATTGCAACTCATCATGGATTCTAGCTTGGCAACGGAACCATTGAGCATGCTAACGACAGAAAAGACCAAAGGATCCGCTCAAATTCGGTAGGAATAGCGTGATGAAGTATAGTGTATGAGATGCTGAGGACAAGGGCGTATGAAGGACAATTCCCTGGATTTCCATAATTATTTGGTGTCAAGTGTGCCAAACCCGTTGAATGGCGGCAGTATGCGGTGGTGTCGTGTTTGCCAGGTGTTTGGGCACAGTCACGATAATTGCCCGTATATGTAGAAAATGGTCACAACCTCGTGAAATATTTATTGCACATTCTGTAAATCGGTGGGTCATGATGACAAGGATTGTCGTGCATATGGGTTCCTACAGGAGAGAATGTGTGATGCATTCTACGTCAAGGACGATCAACGCATCGTGCAACAACCACAATTGCAACTGCAGGCAGCTCAGCCACTACTGCAACCGCAGATGCAGTTTGCACCACAGTAATAGCAACTGCAACAGTTGATGCTGAAATATACTCTGATGCAGATGACTCCCCCACAGCCACAGTATGTACAGCAACCACAGTATTCACCACAAGGGAAAGGGATACCACCAGCACCGATGCAACAATAGTTTAACCAACCTTAGTACCGGCAGCAGGGTGGCTACCAAGGAGGATATAGGGGCAGACGTGGTAGCGGATTTAGTCATGGAGGAGGACAACGAGGTGGTGATGGACCTGTTCAATGTTACCACTGTGAGGTATGGGGGGAGTATCAGCGCGACTGCCCACTACTGCAGAATCAGTGTACGTTCTATTTTGGTAATGATCATACGATTGAGAATTGTCCATAGTTGATTGCATGATGGCAGGCTAGGAATGCTCCGTAACTACAGAATTAGGCCCAACCACAACAACTAGTACAGAATCAGGTACAGCAACTAGTATAGAACCAGCCCCCACGACCACCACCAAACACTAATCCAAATGTCAATCAACCGGGGAATCTAGAGAAGAACCAAATGTAGGGTGCAAATATTGTGACCATTTCTACAGAACCACGACCACAAGATGCTTCGGTGGCTATTGTCACTGGTGGAGGCAAGATGACTGGGGAAGATAGTTCGCGACCACTGATTCGGTTGGCTGGTCAGAAGACGGTACCTTTCGACATTGATACAGACTGGGAGATGTTCCTGGAGGCACATCGAACTTTGGAGAAAGACTGCGGTAAGGTTGTTGTTTGTGATATGCCACCTGTCTTTGATACTACATCAGACGCTGATCGACCGCCACCACCGGGGACATTGCAAAAGTTTCTTGAATGCTGTTTGTTATTAGCCCGAGACTCGGCTTCCCTGGTTGAGATTGAGGGATGGTTGTAGTGATTTCAGAAAGGATGGCAGGAGTCGGTAGTAAACTCCCTATAAAAATGGAAGACTGGCAAGGAGATGCGAATGAATATTCAGATTGGTGAATATGATGTTGACTCTATTTATCTTGACCTTGGTTCAAATGTCAACATCTTAACCAAGTAGGCATGGCAGAAGATGGGGAGTCCCCCATTGAGTTGGTCTCCTGTGCAGCTCCGATTGGCTAACCATGCGAAGGTAACACCCATTGGGCGAGTTCCGTGGCTCACAGTCGATATTGAGGGCATGAAGACTTATGCTAACTTCGATGTCATTGAAGTGGTTGAGGGAGGAAGATCTTATTCGGTGCTTTTGGGGATTGGATGGGCTAATGATAGTGAAGCTGTAATCAACTTCAAGAAGCGCATGATGACCTTTGAGAATCGCGATTTCAGAGTCATAGCCCCATTGGATCTGGCTGAAGGACATCGATACGTTGAGCCTGTAAAAGATGATGATCCCGCTAGATGGGACCATGCATTCAATATTTATGAAGATTATATTCATCGTACTGCCAATGGTGAGTTGGATTGGCACAGTGAGAGCTCTGCGTCTTCCGACTCTGATGATGCCTTAGAACATTGGCAGAACCGATTCCCTGAGGTACCATTCTGAAAATGTGGCTTAGTTACGCAATACTTATGTCGTGTTGCGACAGAAACGATCACATTGCCTATATATGAGGGGTTTCCTGTCCTAACCACCTTTTGACAGAATTTGAAGACTGTGTCTCAGAACCACATCGATTGCTGGCATTGGAGGATGCACTAAAGGCTGCTCCAGCACGCTGGTGGGTGACACATAAGAAATCCATTAATGGTTGGTCACAATGTCGAAGCTTGATGATGGTTCAATTCGGTGATACTGAGGTTTATCACACTGGAAAGTAGGATGGCCAGAATAATCCCAGTGATCATGTGATGGAATGCCAACGATTATGGGTAGTGGGACCCATAGATGAGTGGGTCCGTGCTTTTATCCATACTTTGGATGAGATGCCGCGCTCATGGTACACTGAAGCCGAGTTGCGGCAAGAAATTACAACATGGGGGGAGTTGATGGTCTGTTTCACTCATACGTTCAATTTTGCGGATGCCATCCCTGATGTCCATAACGCCTTACAGCTCATCCATGATGTGGTACTTAAGGTTGTTCCGGTGGCCTACCCTGTCAACCTGCACACATATTGTCAGATGCAGTCTCTCACAGAGTGCTTCAACATCAGTGGTGGGCCAGAGGATGATGATGATCCCCAAAATGTTAACACTCCTGAATCTGAAGGGACTCGCGATGTGGTACTGCCTGTCGCGCCAAGTACTCCATTCGATCAACCATTGCAGCTTTGCAAGATGAATATTGGCACAGAGGCTATTCCCAAGTTTGCTAATGTTGGGGTTTATTGGGATAATGAGATGATGAGTAAGGTTACTCAGTTACTTCATGAGTTTCAAGACATGTTTTCCACAAAATTTTCTGAAATGAAGGGAATCCTGGGTGATTTAGGAGAGATGAAGATTCCATTAAAACCAGATGCTAAGCCAGTCCGACAGCCACCTTATTGGCTGAATCTGTGACATAAGGAAAAGGTCAAGGTGGAACTTGATCGCATGTTCGATGCTGGTATTACTGAACCTGTGGAAGAGTCCGAATGGATCAATCCTATGGTGGTGCAGGACAAGAAAACAGGTGAAGTGCACATTTGCATCGACTTGTGGAAGTTGAACGATGCCTGCTTGCATGACCCTTTTCCAACCCCATTTACTGATGAAGTACTTCAAGGGGTGGGCGGCCAGGAGATGTACTCATTCACTGATGGATTCTCTGGATACCATCAGATTCACATTGCCAAGGAAGATCGACATAAGACAACTTTAATTACTGAATGGGGTTGCTTTCAGTACACGGTAATGCCGTTTGGTTTGAAGAATGCACCTGCGATATTCTCCCAGGTCGTTGTTGCCACATTCAAAGATTTTATTCAGAAATTTTTGCAGGTATATATGGATGATTGGACAGTTTATGGGTTGATTCGTGATCATCTAGCCAATCTGTGGTAAATGCTTGAGCGATGCCGATAGCACCAGATATTGCTGAACTTGAAGAAATGTATTTTTTGTGCACGGTTTGGCATATTGTTGGGTCACATTGTGTGTAAACATGGATTGCTGGTTGATCCAGCCAAGATTGTGCTCATTTTGGGATTACAACCGCCAACCACTGTTAAGCAGTTGGGAGTGACTTGGGTCATATGGGATATTATTGCAAGTTTATTAGGGGTTATGTTGTGATTACTGCCCCTATGGAAAAGTTGTTGAAAAAGGACAAGGCATTCCAGTGGAGCCCGGAATGTCAGGATAGCTTCGAAATGCTCAAGGCAAAGATGGCGTCGGCACCGATCTTGGTCTTTCCGAACTGGAGTAAGGAATTCCATGTCCATGTTGATGCTTCATCGATTGCATTGGGTGTTGTGTTGGCTCAACCTGGAGAAGGTGACCTTGATCATCCTATTGCTTTTGCCAGTCGGAAGCTGTCCTCTGTAGAACGAAATTACACTACCACGAAGCGGGAAGGTCTGGCCATTATTTACGCACTATAGAAATTCAGGCATTATTTGTTGGGTGGACACTTTAAAATGTTCACTGATCATTTTGCATTAAAATACTTGGTCAATAAGCCTGTGTTGGGGGGGAAGATATGTCGTTGGCTACTTTGGTTTCAGGAGTTTGATTTTGAAGTCATTGTGAAACCTGGACAGTTGAATGCTGGACCCGATCATTTATCATGGATTGATATAGGAGAGGAACTGACTAATATCGAAGACGGATTGCCAGATGCCCAACTATTTAAAGTTGTCGCCACTGATCAATATTTTGATGCCATCCTTCAGTTTCTGGTGACCGTCACCGCGCCCGATGACTTTACCACTACTCGGAAGAAGCAGTTGGTTGTCAAGGCTGCTGACTTTCAGCTAATCGCGAGAGAGTTGTATAAATTGGGCGCTGATGAGATATTGCGCAGATGTGTCTTGTCGCATGAGCAAGCGCAGATTTTGGCTGAAGCACATGGAGTAGCAAGAGGACACTATGGTGGTGGGGCGACTGCTAGGAAGGTACTGTGTGCAGGGCTTTGGTGGCCCACATTGTTAAAATTCAATATGCTAAGACAGAAAATAGCAGCATTACATTCCATTTCACAATAATAGCATATACAGGATCACTGAAGAAACAACAAGCACAACATAAACACAAGAGACAGAGATTTATCCTGGGAAACCCTCATGGGGTAGAAAACCCAGCAAAGCTTCCTCAATATAGATGACCAGCAATATACAAAGATGAAACCTTGAGACATGATCTCCTCCTCCACAATAGAAGACCTCTCCTCCACAAGTGCGCTATCCTCAAGTGTGTGTGTGTGTGTCAAATGAGGAACACACCTCCTCTATTTATACACTACACTGACATGTATTTTACATAGGTACACGTAGGCTCGTATTTAACCAATGGGTTAAATACCCCACTACAACTGACTGGGCCGACCCCTCTAGGGTGGTCTAATAACCCTTTGACCCACATAACACATAAAGGGCCGACCTCCACTAGGGAAGTCTAATAACCCAAGTTACCACATTCTGACGGAGGAATAAACATCTCCGGATATACAATAAGATCTTTACGGAGGAATGAAACATCTCCAGAATAATAAAGTACAATTATAATATTCTTAGAAGTTACAATATTCAACACTCCCCCTTAACGAGAAGGATATTATAACAACATCTGTAGGAGCAAGGAGTCATTTACTACATCATCTATATATCATCGGAAGCTTTCTTCAATTCATCATCATCAGTAACTTGACTAGTTACTGGAACATCAACATCGTCATCAGCATCGTCATACGATCATTAGCATCGTCATCACACGATCATCATCATCATCGCCACACGATCATTAACATCGTCATCACACGATCATCAACATCGTCATCACACGATCATCGGCATCGTCATCACACGATCATCAGCATCGTCATCACACGATCATCAGCATCGTCATCACACGATCATCGGCATCGTCATTACACGATCATCAGCATCGTCATCACACGATCATCAGCATCGTCATCACACGATCATCAGCATCGTCATCACACGATCATCGTCATCGTCATCACACGATCATCAGCATCGTCATCACACGATCATCGTCATCATCATCACACGATCATCAGCATGATCATCAGCATCGTCATCACATGATCATCATCATCGTCATCACATGATCATCAGCATGATCATCAGCATCGTCATTATACGAACATCGTCATCGTCATTACACGAACATCGTCATCATCAAGGAATGATGTAAACCAGTCATGTACCTTTTGAACCGAAGTCCAGGGACGATCCAGTCCTATCATGTTCTCGGAGACCTCACGTCTATGGCTCAGTTTACAGGACCAAAGTCCAAGGATGATCCAATCCTTCACCGTGCTTTTAGGACCTACATCCAAGGATGACTTAATCATCAACCGTCCACCAAGGACTTCATTCTCGAAGACATACGTCTACGGCTCTTCTTTCGGACTGAAGTCCAGGAATGATCCAATCCCTTCATTATCGAAGACATACGTCTATGGCTCTTCTTTTGGACTGAAGTCCAGGAATGATCCAATCCCTTCATTATCGAAGACATACGTCTACGGCTCTTCTTTCGGACTGAAGTCCAGGAATGATCCAATCCCTTCATTATCGAAGACATACGTCTACGGCTCTTCTTTCGGACTGAAGTCCAGGAATGATCCAATCCCTTCATGATCGAAGACATACGTCTACGGCTCTTCTTTTGGACTGAAGTCCAGGAATGATCCAATCCCTTCATTATCGAAGACATACGTCTACGGCTCTTCTTTCGGACTGAAGTCCAGGAATGATCCAATCCCTTCATTATCGAAGACATACGTCTACGGCTCTTCTTTCGGACTGAAGTCCAGGAATGATCCAATCCCTTCATTATCGAAGACATACGTCTACGGCTCTTCTTTCGGACTGAAGTCCAGGAATGATCCAATCTCTTCATTATCGAAGACATACGTCTACGGCTCTTCTTTCAGACTGAAGTCCAGGAATGATCCAATCCCTTCATTATCGAAGACATACGTCTACGGCTCTTCTTTCGGACTGAAGTCCAGGAATGATCCAATCCCTTCATTATCGAAGACATACGTCTACGGCTCTTCTTTCGGACTGAAGTCCAGGAATGATCCAATCCCTTCATTATCGAAGACATACGTCTACAGCTCTTCTTTCGGACTGAAGTCCAGGAATGATCCAATCCCTTCATTATCGAAGACATACGTCTACGGCTCTTCTTTCGAACTAAAGTCCAGGAATGATCCAATCCCTTCATTATCGAATACATACGTCTACGGCTCTTCTTTCGGACTGAAGTCCAGGAATGATCCAATCCCTTCACATGTTCATCAAGAACATGTATCCTCATCATCATAACATGTATCATCAACATCAAAAGCATGTATAATCACAACATGTATCATCATCATCAAAACATGTATAACCACAACATGTATAATCGCAACATGTATCATCATCATCAAAACATGTATAACCACAACATGTATAATCATCATCAAAACATGTATGCATCTATCATCAAAAGCATGTATACATCTAATCATCAAAAGCATCTATTATCAAAAGTATCTAGCATGTATACATCTATCATCAAAATAAAGAATATAAGAGTCCTAAATCTAAATAATTCTAGGTGAGTAAGTGCAGAAAAATAGGTAACCTCATCATTGATGAGATAGGCTTGTCTGTCTCATACTGTGCTACTCCCCCTTTCGAGGAGGGTTCTTCTGAACTACACCAAGCTTGTCTCGGAAGTGTTCAAACTTTACTCGAGACAGAGGCTTGGTCAGGATATCAGCAATTTGATCCTCAGTGCTTATGTACTCTAGCTTGATAGCTCCTTTCTGCACCATATCTCGAATATAAAAGTAACGAATCTCTATGTGTTTTGACTTATCATGAAACACAGGATTTTCAGTCATCTTGATGCAGGAAGTGTCTCAGACAGAAAGAGTACTGCTTCACAGCTAATCTAGTGGGGTCCATTTCTAAGTCAAACACTCCAGATAAAAGTTTCCGAAGCCATACTGCTTCACAGCTAGCAGAACAGGCAGCTATATATTCAGCTTCAGCAGTACTGAGGGCCACACTTGATTGTTTCTTGCTGAACCATGAGATCATGGCAGATCCAAGACCATAACATCCACCTGAGGTACTTTTTATATCTGAGACACTACCTGCCCAATCAGAATCTGAGTAACCATGTAATCTGAGTTCATGACCTCCAAAATAGAAAAGGCCAAAATCTAATGTACCTTTTAGGTACCTCATTATATGCTTTGCAGCTATTAAATGAACCTTTCTAGGTTCTACTAGATATTGACTTAGGGTATTTACAGCAAAGCATATATCAGGCCTAGTATTTGTTAAATACATCAACGATCCAATGATTTGTCTATATAGAGTTATGTCCACTAGTTCTGATGAATCATTAACTAATAACTTTAAGTTGGAGTCCATGGGAGTGGCCATGGCTTTACACTCCAACATATCAAATCTTTTGAGAATCTCCACAGCATACTTACCTCGATTTAAAAGATTCCTTTTGGATCATGCCATACTTCTAGACCTAAGAAGTAGTGCATTAATCTGAGATCTTTCATTTTTAATTCTGCAGCCATTTTCATGATCTGTTTCTCATTCCTTGTCAGAAAGAGATCATCGACACATAATAATGGTATGATAGGTTCATCATCCACAACCTTTAGGTAAAGGTTAGGATCAGCTTTACTTCTGGTAAAGCCCAAGCTTTGTCATGAAGCTGTCAATTGTCAATTATTCACACTCTGCATTGAGTGATCTTCTGCATATCTATCTGTGCCATCTCTCGTCAGATGGGTCTACTAATATGAGCCTCAAAGTCATTCGAACTCTATGGTGAGTTTCTTCTTGCATCCATATCATATGTGTATAGAAGCCATATTCAACCTTGTAGCAAGGGTTGAGATCCACATCACCCATGATGATCATTAAGCTCATCAATTGACTACCGATCCTGGGAACCCATACAGAACCTGATTACATTATTAAGAGAATGGTCAAAACATCTCATGATGATTCTCTTCCTCTTTCTAAGAGAATCTCTTAACCATAAGCTTTCTATAGTGTGTTTGATTTGTAAATCCTTTTGTTGAACATCCATCGCTTGTTCATCATTCATCATGATTTTCCCTACAAATCAAAATTAAGTACAGGATTAGTAATACTTCATAATCATCAAATCATATTGACATAATAACCTATTATGCATACAGATATCATTTACATAGTTATGCAACTAATTTGACCAATACTTTGGCACAACACTTTCCCATATCTTGTATGCATACAGTGGCTATCTATATGCCTTCCATCTCCACCAGAACATACTATTGAGAGTGTGCACAGCTCTCGGCATGTCAGCAAAGAGGTTTCATTCTAGACAAGCAACAATGGAATGTTTGTCCAACTTACCAATCATATTCACATTAGTAGTATACTATTCAATGCTCTATGAATGTTTATACTCAGCATTATATATTCTAGGAATACAAATATGCATACAACCTATTACAGGCAATATCATTACTATTTCAAATAACAACTCAAATACTTATCTTTTATGTTTGTGTGGTTGCCTCCCGCTTGAACTTTTGTATGTCTTTTGATCTTCTATTCATTCTGTACCACTGTGCATGCTCAAGAGTCATCCTCATGATCTCATGCACAAACATACACTCATTAGTATATTCTAAATGCTATCAAAACATTATAGTACTAAATAATCTTGAAAATGTATAGTCATGATTATAGTTAATAAACATTAGTATTCAAGATTTCAGGGAAGTCTTCTTTTACTCATGCATATCATCAATCAAGATAAAAGATATAATATGCATAATCCCTTGATTACTAACTTTATGAATAAGCATAACCAATCATTCCAAGTATACTTATATAAGGGATCCTAACACAAGGTAAGATTCATGGGAAACATACCTGGATTAGTATACCTACTTGGTTATGTACAACACACCTAAACAATCTCTTCAATGATTTAGAGATCCTGAGCTAGAACCTGCATGTCTCATAGGTTAAGCATAATATAACAAATTCATACATACCTCGTAAGTAGAACAAAGATTATGGATGAGTCTTTGTCTTCATGTTTTCATGGTCATGGAACCTGATTTGTCTTTTGTGATGTACCTGTATCTTGTTAGCAGACAACATCAACCTCACACAACATCATAACGCCTTAGTACAATCATAACTGTCAACACCCTAACCAATGAATATCTTCTATCATGCATTCATAATTTTGTTAAGGTTATACGACAAATCTAAAATCAAAATTGTACTAACTGTAATAACCTGAAGACAAACATACCATAAACTTAATCATGGACAAGTATCGAAACATACCTCGATGAGTCATACCTGTCGAGATCGCTTGTATTCTTCTTATGTAAGGCCTTAGGAACTTCTTCACTTATGCAGGTGACCAATCCATCTTCTTCTAGGATTAACCCAATCCATTTGATTTGCAAGAACTGGACCTGGAGCTGGATATGGGTTTGTCAGAGTAACCCAAAATTTCAAACTTCCGAAAGGATAGAAATATGCGCCTTGATGAGCTGATCAAACTGGTATATTCAGAATTTGAAAACTGCAAAGTTTTACTCCTCAATTTTGCCTTTGAAACTTTCGGATTCACTGGACGTGACCCTGAACTGGGGTTTGATGAAGCCCACTCTTTTGTCCCATCAAAAGGTTTGATCCAAATCTCTAAGCTTCTATTTTTCTGAGGAGCTTCCAGCCGTGGTCACAGATTTCAAAAATTCCCATTTTTACAGAAGCCCTAATTTTCCACTTTTCTGATCAAAGTCCCGAACTAGGGTCTAATCAAGCCCGGCCTTCTGCGCAACCAAAAATTCTGATCTTGGTCTCTAAATTTCTATTTTGATGAGTAGCATCCAGCCGTGGTCTCCGATTACAAAAATTCCAACTTTCTTCAAAGCCCTAAATTCCGGAAGCCATGAATGAAGGTACCAAAAAATAATTCTGTTTTGACAGAAATATGTACCTGATTGTTTCTGGTGTAACTCCAAAATTTTTTATCCACAGGGTCTGAAAAAGTTTTCTGAGATAGCCTGATCTGTTAGCTTTCCATCCTGATAGTTCTGATCTCAATTGGATGTTCTGAGAGAGAGTTATGCCAAATGTCGCAACGTGACCTGTTTTGGGAAAATACAGGAGAGCGAACTTGTATGGCGTGCCACGTGTCACTGTTTGACCTTCGGCCTCTGAAAACGTTTTTTGAGATAGCTCGGCCTGTTATCTTTCCATCCTGATAGGTCTGCACTCAATTGGATTCTCTGAGAGAGAGTTATGCCAAGTGTCGCAACATGACCTGTTTATGGGATAATACAGGAGAGCGCACTTGTACGGCGTGCCACGTGTCACTGGTTCAACTTCGGCCTCTGAAAAGGTTTTCTAAGATAGTACAGTCTGTTTACTACCTGTCACTTTTCACTAAATTTCATTTGGATCTTCCTAGCCCAAGTTATGACCTTTTTCCCAAGGTCACCTGATTTTGACTCAGATCTGGAAGAGGCAGAAACCCTATATTGTATAGATCATAAATCACAAAGTACAACGAATTAGAGATTCTCCTTTGGACACAAGGTACCTGGAGATTTTAGCTTCGTCCTGTAACAATTTCAGATCCTAAAACTTTGGCAAAACGGATTTATAGCGAAATTTCTACGATGACTGGTTTTTGCTATGTAAAACCCTAACCTTCAAATTGTCGTAAGTAAAGCAAGTGTCTTTAGTGCCATACCTTGTCTTCCTTCAGGTTAGCTCTGATACCATGTTAAAATTCAATATGCTAAGACAGAAAATAGCAGCATTACATTCCATTTCACAATAATAGCATATACAGGATCACTGAAGAAACAACAAGCACAGCATAAACACAAGAGACAGAGATTTATCCTGGGAAACCCTCATGGGGTAGAAAACCCAGCAAAGCTTCCTCAATATAGATGACCAGCAATATACAAAGATGAAACCCTGAGACATGATCTCCTCCTCCACAATAGCATACCTCTCCTCCATAAGTGCATTATCCTCAAGTGTGTGTGTGTGTCAAATGAGGAACACACCTCCTCTATTTATACACTACACTGACATGTATTTTACATAGGTACACGTAGGCTCGTATTTAACCAATGGGTTAAATACCCCACTACAACTGACTGGGCCGACCCCTCTAGGGTGGTCTAATAACCCTTTGACCCACATAACACATAAAGGGCCGACCTCCACTAGGGAAGTCTAATAACCCAAGTTACCACATTCTGACGGAGGAATAAACATCTCCGGATATACAATAAGATCTTTACGGAGGAATGGAACATCTCCGGAATAATAAAGTACAATTATAATATTCTTAGAAGTTACAATATTCAACACACATTACTTAATGATGCGGCAAACTATGCACGGTCTTGCGATGTTTGTCAGTGAACTGGAAAGCCGTCCAGACGCGACGAGATGCCGCTGCTACCTCAAGTGACATTGCAACCGTTCAAAAAATGGGCTGTGGATTTTGAATACTCTGTCACTGTGATGACGTACCGTGCACCCGTATGTTTCCCTGGTGGAGTGATCGTCTTTGACCCAATGGGCCAAGGCAGCACCCGTAGTTGATTGTTCCACAACGACGGCTGATCGATTTTTGTTTGATCACATTATCACTCATTTCGGCTGTCCTAAGATTTTGTTGAGTGATCAAGGAAACCACTTTCTTAATCGCACCATTAGTGCATTGATGGATGAGTTGCAAAGATAGCATAAGAAGAGTAAACCCTATCACCCACAGGAGAATGGGACGGTGGAGGCATTTAACAAGGTATTGGAGCATGCACTGACCAAGGTGTGCAATGCGAACCGTGATGACTGGGATCTGAAAATCCTAGCAGTGTTGTGGGCCTATCGCACCACATGTAAAAGGTTGACTGGTCAGACACCTTTTAGGATGGTATATGGGAAAGAAGCGATTATGCCAATGGAGTACATTGTTTCGAGTCTACGAATTGCGGTTTTTAAGGGCATGGATGATGTCGCAACATTAGATGACTATCTAGCGCAATTGTGTAGCTGGAAGAGGATCAATTTATCGCTAGCTTTCACCAAGGGGTGGAGAAGGATCTCCAGAAGGCATGGCATGATCGCCACATCAAAAGTAAACAGTTTTAGCAAGGCAACTTGGTGCTATTGTATGAAAGCAAGTTTATGAAACATCCAGGAAAATTGCAGATGCATTGGCTGGGTCCATATCGCATCAGTAGTATTACTTCAGGAGGAGCGGTTCAGTTGCAACAGTTGGATGGGGCGATACTCCCCAAGCTAGTAAATGGTCATAGATTGAATCCCTATCGATCGGGATTGGAACAATGCGATGCCTGAGTCGCATCAGGAAAAAAAAAACTATGTTGCAGGTTGCTTGGTGGCCAATGGCGCACCAACAGAAGAAGGAATGCACAAGCAGGGAGGCTTGTGCCGCAATTTTGAAGTAGTCGGAGACATATGACAACATTGCGACCAGGATCGACGATGGATTTGGTTGAGTTAATGCAGGATTTTGTGATGATTACAGAGGATTTGGGGGTATGGGGCAGTGTTGTGACTACTGTCCCGCTAACATCTTGCAACCTTGTGCCATTATCCCTATACATGATTGTGCCTGCTAGATTCAGCCTGGTTACCACATGACGACGGTATATTTTGCACATGGCACACTGGGCCGGTACAATCAGAAAGATGTGAGGAGATTGCTCACACGTCGGCACGTGGGATCTTCGGTGGAAGCATGGTCGCCACCCGCTGCATCAGTCGATGGGTTAACACACGTAGATGTGAGGTAATGGGGCATCATTCCCACTGTCGTGACCCAAGAATGGTCTGGCTATAAGTAGTAGAGGCTGACGGTAGTTCATTACAAAGAATTATTTCTGAAATAGTGTGGTTATGCTATTAGATCAGTTTGCAAGTTGAGTTGTGAGGAATTCCAAGGAGGATGTGGAAATGCTTCACTTCATTTCCCGTGGCAGCACCCTAGGGGCCCTGCGATATCGAACGATGAGTGTCCCTGAGCGCCTTGATACGAGAGGTGCATTTACACTGTGGTATGACCGAGCCAAGGGCCGGTCTAGCATGTTTAAGTACGCAGTATTTGTTCGAAGGATTGTGCTCTTCTTGACCAATGAGATCGTTGGGGCGGTAGCTCCCCGACCATAGTAGGAGCCGTTTTTCGATGCGAAACAGATGTTCCAAAGTCATCTGCTAATTTCGCACCTTGGTACTATTCATCCTCTTTTCCTTCTCGTCTGTACCATTCACAGAGACTCGAGGATGTGTTTGAGATGTACATGACAGCACGTCGAGGGATCCCCACTTTTGGGTAAGACTTACAGAATAACGAGACGCTAATCAGTGTAGTAGAAGGCGCAGGACAACACTGCGTGATCCAGATAGCAAGAACAGTTGCAGCAACGTCGAATAGTCATATGTAGACTTCAAAGTAAATACCACGACATGTACTATATCCAGCAGTTGACATGGCTCGAGGGCAAGCCACAAGATTGTGTTGCCGGCCTGTTGGCAGGTGGTTCGATGAGGAAATGTCACAGTACTACTGATGCTGTGACACATCAGATGAGGGCGTGGAAGGAGTATTTTGTGTTAAAGTATACAATAGTTGGTGGGTTTTGGGTCACTTGGACCACATGTTATGTAATATTGAGTCAGTTGTACCGCGGTATGCGGGTTTTTGGGTCATTTGGACCGAGTTAGTTAGATATTGGGTCATTTGTCCATAGTGTCGGTTAGGAAGTCGTTAGTAAGTGGAAAAACATTGTAATGGAAAAATCCTATAAATAGATGAGAGTTGTAAGTGTTAGAGAGAAGAAAGCAGGAGAAAAGTAAGAGATATAGAGAGTTGGCAAGAGATAAGGAGATGTATATGCATGGAGATCTATGTTTTGCTTTTGGTATACAACTGTGATAGTAATATAATGATGATCTTTTGGTACGATCTTTGTGCAATGTTGCGATAAATGAATGTTGTTATATTTTCTTGATGCAATGTCTGCTTACTATTGTTGCGATTAAGTTATATGTTTTAAATCAATGTCGAATGTTTAAAGTTTCTGTTTAAGTACTGCAATAGAGCTAGTCTGTGTAGCCACAACTATCCTCCTTCCTCGGTGGAAACATGGTTCTGTCTACCCTTCCTAGATGCCTCAGGTGAGACCTTATCTGCTCTGTGGGTGTTGCTGTGTAGGCTCAAACCTGCCCGGGCCGGTCCCTAGGGAGACTGTGGTATGTGTCTACAGTGAGGCGAACCCTTGTTGATCGAGGTCGCGTTGGTCAACAGCGCACATGAAAAAGAATGAATTTTTTAAGGTGCACAATATAATGTTGTAGATCTGTGAATGATGCAGAAGTATTGAAAGGAAAAAATATGGAAGTATGAATGCATGTGATGGTTTAAAGGACAAAATTACAGATAGCATGCCAATAATCAGAGATGTTGAAAGGAGAAATCATAGAGACAGAAGCAAAGTATATCATACGATGTGCAGATGTCTAGCAGATGAATATGAGTAGAAGTGAAAGTGTACAAAGTTAATAAGACCATCTGATGCGCGACGATAGAAGAGAAGCAGGATTCAGTAAGCGTGTCATGATGTATATGATCTGATACAAGTGTGTTAAATTGAACAAATGAATCATTTTATGCAGAGGTTGTTGTTGTGATATTTTAGGCTTAGGATCACTCAATAGTAGGACCTCACTAGAATTCACTCAAGAAGTGCAGAAAGAAGAAGAAGAAAAGATGAATTAATAATCACTCATTACACAGAAAATGGAGAAAAATTGTTGTATCATACATCAGCTGTGAACTAGCACTCTTGATAATGAATAATAATTGAATATAATCAAATAAATTCAAATGCCACTAATTTCATTTGAATTCCCCTCAAAGTGTGGCTTGGATAGCATTGGAGACGTCATCCACACTAGTGGCAGTAGTCACAATAGTCAAATAGTGAGTCAAATGAGTCTAATTGAGTCTAATTGAATGCATGGACACTGATCTAGGGAAGGAGACTCCAATGTGGGTGCATGAGGAGCTGTCAGTAGTCAATATAGCTCATCTAGTCTCTCTGGATGTCTATCTAAGTGGTTAAGTCAGTTAAACTATTAATCCATCCCCAAAACAAGGAATAGATCCACTAATCATGGAACTAACTAAAGTAAATCCTAAATAGGTGGAAGAGGGCACACTTGTACTCTAGTGATGAAAAAAAGGGCACATATGTGGCTAGGAGGGATATAACTCAGCAAAAACAGGCTCTTGGGGGCTGCAAAATAAGGACTAGGTGTTGGGAGACTACCATACTGATGACTAAATGCATGCAATTGCATGCAGATGACTGGATGCATGCATAATTGCATGCAGGCATGCAAAATATAAAAATTATGGTGAGAATATTCCAACACCCCCCCGCAAGCTATACTATGAGGAACAACTAAAATGGTAGGGACCTGGTAACTAAGACCAAAGGTCATCCTGTACAACAATCTAAATAAATAAAGTGAGGAAAGAGGGAAAACCCAGTGGAAAGAAATCCCCCCCTTAAGATAGACCGTGGTAGGATGATCAATCATGCACATCACTCACCCCAAATGGTAAGTGGACTTCTCCACTGAAGAAGGATCTGTTGGCAGTAAATAAATAAGTAATGTGAGAAGGATGAAACCTTCCATTCTTATAATCAGATCTGGTCCTCCTTTGATTAAGTGGATCTACCACAAGATCTCCAACAGATCTAAGAGTAGTGATTGCCCATCTAGGAATAGGAGGATCATCAGGTGCAAGATATGGATCTTGGTCTTCCATTCACTCATATTCACTAATAGGTGCTAGCGTTAGAAAAACAGGATCACAGAGCAATAACAATAAAAAAGATGCAAATACAAATTACACAAACACATTATAAGAGAGACACCAATATATCATGGTTCAGCCAAGATGGGCTACGTCCACATTGAAATTGTCAGTCCTTATTATTATACCATCCGAAAAATGAAGGGATACAACCTGCAACACATCAACTGCACTTCCTCTTGATTGTCTCACAGTCTCTCTTCATGATATGAGAAATATTTACAATGCATAATACCTAATACATCAACCCTATCTGTATTACAATGTCTTTGTTATAAAGTGGAAATACAATGGAAAAATACCACGGGTTACCCAAAACCATGGGCTCATAATCAGCCAGAATCATAACCAAACCTGGGGTACAACATGACTGAAACAACATCATCTATGAGACTGGAAGATTAGGCTCCACAACCAACTATCTCCCACTTGGAGACTGATCACAACAACTCTGCCACTGCTATACTTACTGGACTTGGACTTGGCAAATTTCTCATCTTCTCCTTCACGCTAGAAGTCCAACTGAAACCAAGGAAGAACTCAGTTTCTCTCTGGTCACTACCTTTGTGAACATGTCTGCAGGATTCTGGCTAGTATGTATCTTTTCCAGCTTCAATATTTCATCTTCCAGAATAGAGCGTATGAAATGGTACTTGAGCTGTATATTTTTAGTCGTGGAATGGAATGTTGAGTTCTTTGCAAGATGAATGGCACTCTGGCTATCACTATACAACTTGCTATCCTTCTGCTTCTTACCCAATTCCTCCATAAACCTTTGCAACCAAATATTCTCTTTACTAGCCTCTGTAACCGCAACATACCCTGCTTCTATTGTTGAAAGTGCAACAACCTTTTGCAAAATCAAACTTACTGTTGTTCCACCTAGATTAAACACATACTGTGTGGTGATCCTCCTGTTATCCTTATCACCTACCATATCTACATCAACATATCCCTGTAGAACAGTTTCTGAACCTCCAAAACATAATCCCTGAGTGGTAGTACCTCTCAAATACCTGAGAATCCACTATACTTCCTTCCAATGTTCTTTACCTAGATTGTTCATATATCTGCTCACAAATCCCACTGCATGTGCAATATTTGGTCTTGTGCACACCATGGCATACATCAAGCTGCCAACTACTGATAAATAGGGAATATTGGACATGTAATCTGTCTCTTCCTATGTTTTGGGACACATTTCCTTACTTAGATTGAAATGGATGGCCAAAGGTGTACTAACTGGTTTTGCATTCTGCATTCTGAACCTCTCCAACACCGTTTGTATGTACTCACCCTAAGACAATGTCAATTTGTGATTTTTCCTATCTCTTGTTATTCTCATACCAAGGATTTGCTTTGCAACACCCAAATCCTTCATTGCAAACGAATTTGCTAACTTCCTTTTGAGCACATTTATTTCCTGCATGTTAGAACCTGCAACAAGCATGTCATCCACATACAATAACAAGATAATATAACTTCCATTATCTAGCCTCTTGAAATAAATACAATGGTCACAATGACATCTACTATAACCTTGTTCTATCATAAACCTATCAAATTTAAATACCACTGCCTTGGAGCTTGCTTCAAGCCATACAAGATATTTTTCAACCTACATACCAAATTCTCCTTCCCTTTGACCTCATACCCTTGTTGCTACTTCATATATATCTCTTCCTCCAAATCCCCATGGATAACAGTTTTTTTAACATCTAACTATTCAAGATGCAAATCTTCTACCACCACTAGACTTAAAATAGTCCTAATTGAAGTCATCTTAACAACAAGAGGAAATATTTCATCAAAATCTATACCTTTCTTCTGTGCAAACCCCTTTACAACAAGTCGGGCCTTGTACTGCTTCTTACCTCCTTCTTCTTCCTTCAACCTGTAAATCCATTTGTTTTGCAATGCTCTTTTACCAGTAGGAAACTGAACCAAATCCCAGGTCCGGTTTCGTACCAATGAGTCGATCTCCTCATTCATGCCTTGCTCCCACTTTTTTCTAGTTTCCACCTGCATTGCTTCTTCATAACATTATGTTTCACCAACATCAGTCATCAATAAATAATACATTGAAGGATAGTATTGTTCAAAGAGTCTACTTAACTTGGTAGATCTTCTTACACTTGCAGGAGTTTAAGGTACTTGTTGTTGTTCTTGATTTTCTGGCACCTTTGGAACTTCATTTTCTTCAATTTCATCAAGTACTGTGTACTCTATGTTTTTCTTTTCCTCTTTCTTTCCTTGCAATTGATCTTTATACATGACCTTCTCATTGAATATAAAATCTATACTCCTAATGATTTTGTTATTTTCATAATCCCATAAGCAATAACCAAAATCATCAACCCCATATCCAATAAAGGTACATTTCTTGGATTTAGATTCAAGCTTTGTTATATTTTCTTTATCAATATGGACAAATGCTTCACAACCAAACGTTCTTAGAAATGAGTAGTTTACCTTTTTACCTATCCATGCCTCCTCTGGAATACCACCATCCAAAGCACTATAAGGCCCTCTGTTTATTAAATAAAAAATAGTATTTACAGCATCTGCCCAAAACTGTAAGGGAAACCCTGCATGCAATATCATACACCTTGCACACTCCATGATCATTCTATTCATCCTATCTGACACACCATTTTCTTGTGGTGTTCCTAGGACTGTCTTCTCTCTACGAATCCCATTGTATGAATGGTAACTATCAAACTCCTTCCCGTAGTACTCACCTCCATTATCAGATCTGAGACACTTCAACCTTTTTCCTGTCTCATTCTCAACCAAAGCTTTCCACTTCTTAAAAGTAGAAAACACATCATATTTATGTCTAATTCAATAAACCCAAGTTTTTCTAGTTGCATTGTTTGATGGACAATCTACAAAGAGTAGACTCGGGGCATGATATCCCTATCTCAACATGAGTCTAGAACAAATAGGACAGAATATGAATCACTCTCCTATATCTAATTAAGGATCAAGGAACTAGATACGTTTACCTTATATATCACTAATCCTTTTCTCCTGGAATGCTACTCCAATCTTGACGATCTTCAGATTTGAGCTGCAAAGCCTATCAAGATAACAAAACAACAAAACAAGTAAAACACATCTATACAATAATAGATCTAAGTAAACAGTCAAGTAGGAAAACTACGCAAGATATCATTAACACAATGAGATTTTGGTGGAAAGCACTTATATTATTGTATTGAAAGGGAAGTACATAGTATAGAAAGATTACAACCATTGACTTGACGTAGCAATCCTCATCCGATCAAACCAATGCCAAATCCTGCCAAGGAAGTGTGAGTCTCCCAATAAATGAATAGGGATCTCCCCTAAGGTGATTTCACTAGCATGTAGACACTATAGAGTTCCTCCCCTTGGAATGGAAGTGAGCTTCAGTTATATAGGACTAAGTGGATAGGGTAGGTTGAGATATGGTAGGAGAGAGATAGGAGATCCTTACAAGAAGTTACGAACCGAATGCAACTCTCCCAAAAGGTCAGGGATAGGGATCCATGTCATCTAGCTTCGAGAATGGGCTTGAAGAAGCTATTTTGTCCATTAACTAACATCGTCGCAGGCTGCAAGAGGCCAAGCTGCGACGTCATGGGTTGCATGAGGAAAACCTGCAACGACCCCTCTAAACCTATTATAAATGGGTTTACATCTCTTCCAAGTTAATAACTTAGTCAAGGAAACTTTAGGGATGTTTACACTGAGTCTCTTGATGGTAAGATTTAGGTGTAATAGAATGCCCCCAAAGCATGAAGTTGTTTAAATATGGACAGGTGAAATGCTTTGACAGAAGGAATGGTAATGGCTCATTGGACGAAGGACACTACTGCAGTACAACTGACTCTGAGTACATAGTCTCATATGATGTACAACATGGCTGCCGACCAATACATTGTAGATCCATGGTAGTAATGAACGACTAAACACAATCATGGCTACTAGACACAAGCGTAGATCCATGATGAGATGATAACACAGCCATGACCAATACAGATGTGGATCCATGTAATATGACTCAAAACAATATCCATCGCGACTTGAGTAAAATATGACTCCCCAGGGTCTTCAAGTCAAACCCGCAATGATATGAATCTATCCATGTGATTACAAATGTCTTGACGTTGAAAATGGTAGAAACCACTTGATTACCAGTCATTGATGTATACCGTTAACAAGCGCGAGGGAAATCACCAGTGATGCCAATGATCCCCAAGGTATCACAGTACATATCATCAAGCGTGAATAAATGAGTTGAAGTCAAATGCTAGATGAAATCTTCCAATCAAGAGTAAATGATGTAAACTCATGTTGGAAGTGAGGTAACCTGCCATTGAGGCATGTAGGGCCAAGGTACTTGGTTGGTTTCTAGATTGAATCCTTGGATGATGTGTTGAAGTCGATAAGGATGAATCCATCGAAGGAGGGCCATGATGAATCCCTCATCATCGACACGAAACACGACAAATGATGTTGATAATAGATTGGATGGTATAGTATCATGCAAGACTGACTCAGAGTAGACCGATATGGTAGTAGGCATACTGACTGCAGATAATGAATGGTAAGAGTATTCTTGAACATGGGCATGGCATGACTTGGCAGTATTGACATGACGAGTACGACACCAAAACCTAATGAAACTAATGAGGGAAGTGTTCTTTGAATGACTCAAAGGAGTGACAAGACTCAGGAAGTGGGTGAAACTCAAGGACAAATGGATGATCCAAGTGCAGTATGAAAATGAAAATGAGTGCAATGTTCAAGAATGATTACGTACTGCCATAGATAAAGGGTGTAACATAAAAGCTTTCCTTTTTCCCCATCATGAACGATGAGTGCCTCATGTGTTTTTAACGAGCTTGATGAGGGTACCCAGATGCTCGGTATAGCTCATCTCATAGATGATTCCAATCCCAAATATTTTCCGAACCTGGGATAGGAGGGGTTCGTCCCATGATGGGCCCTTCAATGTGAAATTTTAATGAGTCCATAGAAGGTAAAACTCGGTCATCATTTCATGTTTAGAGAGTCTAAAAAGAACTAAAGATGACTCCAATGGTCCTTTTTCGTAAAGTTAGCCTCATCGCTCGAAAAAGGGTAAAACAACGCGGGAGAGGAATCTTCCAGTCATGATTGGCTGGAGTATACCTTTTTCATAAGTAGTTCCCACTAGTCCAAAAAATGGGTAAACTATCACTAGGAAGACGACCATTCAAATTCTTTAACAAGCATGAACACGACAAGTTCGCTGGGCAATCTTTTTGTATTTCGAGAGCCTGAAAAGATCTTAAAGATAGACTACAGGGGGTTCCTTTTCCGTAGGAGTTTAACGATCCCTGAAAAGTGATAAATCATAACTCAGTGACTTATTCTCATGGTTTTAAGAGAACGCGAAAGAACAAAGACTAAGCTCAAACCACTTTTCATGTTTTAACCAGAGCACAAAAAAAAGTGAAAAGTAAGCTCAAATACCATCTTACTGTTTTTAACAAGCTCGAAGATAAGTTGGAAGAATGCTCATGATGTTTGTTTCATTTTTTAATGAGCTTGTAACATAAAATGAACTATGCTCGGGATAATTCCCATTGGCAGGTTTCTTCCCAACATGATGGCTAGAGGTTGGAAAGTTTGCCCCCAGGACAAGAAATTGACGGCTTACTTCTAGCATGATTTCTAGAGGTAATGTTTCATTTTTTTTAACGAGATTTATACAGGAATAACTCGGGATTATTTTCATGGTTTAAATGAGCTCAAAAACCAAAAAGGAAATTATGCTCGAAAATATTCCCATTGGTGGACTCTTCCCAACATGGTATCTAGAGGTTGGTACATGCCTCCCAGCATGATTGCTAGAATTAAGTGACTTAGCTCCAACATGGTGTGGAGAGGCAATCGAGTTGACTTCAACGTATCCAGAAATTGGTATATGCCCCCCAACATGATTGCTAGAAGTAAGTGACTTAGCTCCAACATGGTGTGGAGAGGCGATCGAGTTGACTTCAACGTAACTTCCAGAGGTTGAAGACATGCCCCCCAAGCTTCATTGCATTCACTTGAGGCATAAGCGGATGAAATCAGGTATTGAGTCTATGAGAAGACTCAACTCAAAGGGAAAGGAGTTGTTTCATTTTTTAACGAGCTTGACATAGGAAAAGAACTCTGCTCAAAAGACCTGTTTCATTTTTTAATGAGCTTGACACAGAAAGGGAACTATGCTCAGTGAAGTTGGTTTCATTTTTATGGAAGCTTGAAACCAAACGTAAACTATGCTCAAACTACTGGTTTCATCTTTTAACGAGCTTGAAACCAAAGGTAAACTTTGCTCAAACTACTGGTTTCATTTTTAATGAGCTTGAAGCCAAAGGTAAACTCTGCTTACACTACTAGAACCTATTCATAGGTGGGTAGTGTGCCCCCCCAACATGATGTCTAGAGGTTAGAGATATGCCCCTCATGCTTAAGGGGAAGAAACCACTAATACATGTGGAACGTTTAGGGAAGTTTTTTGAATGGAAGTCATGTGATGAGTGGGTGTCACGAAGGAAAGCTAATCAATGGTCTTAATCCTCCCATCATAGGGAAAATACATCACTCGAAAGAGTGTGGACACGACGGCTTTCATAGAATAGACATAATCACATCCAAGGAGTAGATTGAAATCTAAAGAACCTTGGACAACCATGAAATCAACATAAACATTTTTACCTCTCAACGTGATAGGTAACTGTAGGAGAATCCCTAAAGGTCCGGTAGGCCTTCTATTAAAAGCCAAAATATGGTCAGTGACTGGCACAAGCCGAGGAGAACCTATGGCTTTCCAAGCAGTTGAGGATAAAAGACTAAAAAAATCTCCCTCATCCACTACGGTGCGAATTTCCTTATCGAAAACTCCTACAGATGTCTTAAAAGGAACACTCGAAGGAAGATGATATTCTATTATACCATTCCAATCAAAGGATATGACCTTAGTACTTGGAGGGGGTCCTGTTGAAATGGACAAGGTTTCCCCTTGCATAGGACATTCTGAACTAACTAGGAAAACATCAGTGGTTTCCAATCCACTCTCACTTGGAAGATAAGAATGAGACGAATATTGTGTCATGGTAACTGTTTCGGTCTGGAATTTATCCAATGAAAGAGAGGGATCGAGTGGAGATGACAGCGACTCGATCTCTTCACTCTCGGAAGGAAGAGTGGGATCAATTACAGATGAAACTCAATTGATCACTTGGTCAACTAGCGGGGGGGGTCGAGGGAAAACTTACTATCACTTATTGGAAGTACCTGTTGAGGACTAGTAATATCTTCCAACCATCGTGAAGCTTCATCCATGCTTGGACAAAGGAAAGTACGATGCATACCCTTGCATATCAAATAGGGATATAGGATTTTACCCTTCCGACCCTTCACCAGCAGGTCACTGGTTGAGGGAGTGTCATCAACATGATGGTCATAGGTTGGCGATATAGGCGGTTTGGGGTTTTTAGACCACACTTTTGATACACGGGAAAGACCGGGGCAATCCCCGAGAAGGTGATCACCCTTGCAAAGCTTGCAATGGAACTTGGGTTTATGAGGTGTTTTCATAGAATGAGTTCCATTAGAGGCAACTGGTTGACGCTCGGTCTCTTTCTTATCCTTCTTATTCTTTATCTTCCTTTTATTCTTCTTCTTATCCACCTGATTACTAACACTACTGCTTTGATCAAGCAAGGAAGAAGAAGATGCATCCGGGGAAGAAGGGGAAGGATCAATTTGGGATTGACTTTCTCGTGGTGGAGAGTTAACATTTGAAACATTAGGTACAACCGAAATCACCGGATTGAATAACCATACTGCTAATCCTATGGTTAATCCAGGAAGATTTAAAGTAGCAATAAAGGGAGGACCAATATCTCCAACTAGAGGAAAGGAAAAGGTACCCCTTGAGAAGGGGTCTCTGGATTGGTAGTCCCATAAGAGGTTGCCATATCTAAACTCTCTAAATACTTCTAACTGACATACATAAGAAACGCTACTCAAGCTAAAAGCAACATGCAAACTTGTGAACATGAGTGGATTCAAAAGTATGGAACCTCACGGGATTGCCAAGGATTCGCAACTCACTATGTACCGCAGGGGCCAACAGTAAAATGCGACAAGGAGGATTGGGACCGTACCCTTTCCTGAATACTTGATTAACTGGATGGTATGTATGTAGTAGTATCTCTGAGTGTTGTTCTCGGTGTATTGCTTTGCCAAGATGGCCAAATGGTTGACTCAGTTGGTTTCAGGAATCCTAATGGTGTCTACCGATATATGCAAGGTACGTGGGAGCTCAAATCCATAGTGGTGTTGTCTAATGCACAACCGTATGGCACAAGACCTTCCTATATACCACTGAGTATATGAAACAACTTTCTATATACTCCAAGTACGTGAAACACCTTTCGGTATATGCCAAGTACACATAGTACTTGGTGGGTAAGTGAAAGAGCTTCAATATACATGGTTGGTACATGAAAGAGCTTTGATATACCGATGAGTACGTGGAAGACTACAATACCCTCGGAATACAGTGCTAAAAAGTAATGACAGCTGCCACGTTTTATGACACCGGAACACGTCTCTAATTTACACACAAGTTGCTAAAAGTTTTAACTTAAACTAATGCTTAATTTTATCTTGTACGGTTAAGTGAATGCATGGAGTGAAGACTTGGAATTTAAAAAAGATGCAAATCTGATCTATATGAAAATACAAGTCTTCATTTCTATGAATTCCTACTTAAGAAGGAGAGAGAGATATTTTTTCTTCCCAAATGTACAACCCAATGCAAATGCAATTTTATTTCTTTTCAAAATGATAGAAAGAAGTAAAAGATGCACCCAAAACTAACCCAAAGAAATAGAAGTGATCTTTTTATGAACACCAAATGCAATAATTCGAATCCATTTCCTATCTTTTTACACTTGAAAAAGACACTTCTAATCTATGGAAAGAAAGATTCCACAAATGTTTCCAATTAAATGCAAGAGAAAGAAAAGCACTCAGCAATCTTATCTAAATCAAATGCACACAAATATGAAACAAGCCTTTCTTCTTTTTACGAATGTGAGACCAAAAATTTCAAATGATCAAATTAAAGCAAGAAGAATACTTATGTTTTCCAATTTCATGAATATAGCAAAAGAGTGACGAAATCAAGCTTCTCTTTGAACTAAAAGTGGAGACAAAGAATCAATCTCTTCCAACAATCATTAAATGGCTCAGGATGTAAAGGAAACAAGATGCACAACCCAAGAAAAAGAGGCTTAAAAAGACATGGATATCCCACATTCTTCAAATCTTTTAAAACAAACCAATCACACCAAACCAAAAAATGATCTTAAAACCTTGATATGGGTCAAAACGACTGTAGGATACATGATTCATGGCAAGCAAATGCAAGCAAAACACTAGTTTTGACTCAGAGGGCCAAACATGGATCCAAATCTCAAAAAGAACCAAAAATCAATACAAACAAACCAAATGCAAACAATGCTGAATAACAAGTGCAAAAAGAAGTTTGGGATCAGACCTAGTGCAAATATAAGACCAGGTGAGGAGAGGAGGGATTATAAGGATAAGTGGATGAAGATGGGGGAAGTCAAAGCGTCCACCACTACCAAGCTTAAGATCATCAAGAAATGAGGCCCAATACAACCCACACAAAAACCAAACACTTTCAACGCATTGATCAAAAGGGTCTCTAACTGGATCTTGCAGTATAGAGGGGGTTTGTACACCAAACCACAACTCAAATCATAAATGGAGAAGGGATTCATGTATGCCAATTTTGACAGATCGGCACAGTCTGTGTTTGCACACAGAGCGACCATCGCAGTTAACTAGTGCGGGAAGTGCACGATGTCACAGTAGGCCAATGAACGGATTGCGACAATAGGCCAAAAGATAGAGAACAGGGACCAAGAAATGACACTATGTCGCTCTGGCTCCACTACCGAGGTGCAACAGGTGAGATCCAAATTCAAAAATGAATAAATCTCCAAACAATGAGCAATGAAATGGTTTGAAAATGATGAGTACAAACTTATAGGAGGGCTACGGACTCTTCAAAGCGAAGATTTGATGGTGAAATGAGGCTTAGAAGGCACACAATACTATGAATGGCTTACAAAATCAATCAACTGAAAATGGTATTCAAATTGAAAACTACAAACAATGTCTTCCCCAGCAGAGTTACCAGATTTGGTTGATAGACAATCTACCAAGAGCGGACTCGAGGCATGATCTCCCTAGCTCAACGTGAGTCTAGAACAAATAGGACATAATATAAATCACTCTCCTAGATCTAATTATGGATCAAGGAACTAGATATATTTACCTTATAGATCGCTAATCCTTTTCTCCTTGAATGCTGCTCCAATCTTGACGATCTTTAGATATGAGCTGCAAAACCTGTCAAGATAACAAGACAACAAAACAAGTAAAACACATCTATACAATAATAGATCTAAGTAAGTAGTCAAGTAGGAAAACTACGCAAGATATCATTAACACAATGAGATTTTCGTGGAAAGCACTTATATTACTGTATTGAAAGGGAGGTACATAGGATAGAAAGATTACAACCATTAACTTGACGTAACAATCCTCATCCGATCAAACCAATGCCAAATCCTCCCAAGGAAGTGTGAGTCTCCCAATAAATGAATAGGGATCTCTCCTAAGGTGATTTCACTAGCATGTAGACACTATAGACTTCCTCGCCTTGGAATGGGAGTAAGCTTCACTTATATAGGACTAAGTGGATAGCGTAGGTTGGGATATGGTAGGAGAGAGATAGGGGATCCTTCCAAGATATTAGGAACCGAATGCCAACTCTCCCAAAAGGTCAAGGATAGGGATCCATGTCATCTAGCTTTGAGAATGGGCTCAAAGAAGCTATTTTTGTCCATTAACTGACATAGTCACAGGCTGCAAGAGTTCAACCTGTGATGACCCCTCTAAACCTAGTATAAATGGGTTTACATCTCTTCTAGGTTAATAACTTAGTCAAGGAAATTTAAGGGATGTTTACACTGAGTCTCTTGATGGTAAGATTTAGGTGTAACATGCATCATCAATAAATGTAACATAATAATGAGAGCCACCAAGAGAATGTACCTGAGCTAGTCCCCATACATCTGTATGCACAAGCTCTAACTTTTCATTCTTCTTCTGTTTCCCAACCCTGAGAAATATGACTCTCTTTTGTTTTTCATAAACACAGTTCACATAAAATTGCAAACTTACCTGCTTCAAATCTGGTAGCAACTTCCTTGAGTTGAAAATCTACATCCCCTTCTCACTCATTTGGCCAAGCTTATGATGCCACAATGCTGTATGTATTCCTGTGGAAGTTAAAGAGATAGAATGGTTAGTATTATGAGGACATAAATACAATGTACCTACACTGTCTCCTTTTGCTATTACCATTGATCCTTTAGTGCTCTCCCACCACGTTTCTCCAAATGTAGATAAACAGTCACCATGTCCCAAGTTCCCTGTTGAGATCAGATTTCTTTTCATAGTAGTAATATGCCTAACATCCTTTAGCAGCCATTCAGTTCCATTCTTAAATTTTATCCATACCTTACTATTGTGGCCACAACAGATCCTATGCTTAGCTAAAGCACGGGAACCCCCATTTTGAATAAATACAAAGGTATTTTGGTGAGTATACTCTATAAATATGAGAATTTGGGTTTTCAGTTGTTTAGATCTCTCACCCATACTTTTGTCCTATGTGTTTCCCTTTTCTGGATGATCTCTAACTGTCTGGTTTGTCAAAATCCCTAGATTTTGAGTATTTTGCCCTTTTTTGTCAATCAACCCGAAACCCGACAGTTAGGAGACCCGAAACCCGCAACCCAACAATTTCAGGTTGTGAGGTATTTGTTCTGCAGTTTTGGACTTTGGCCAAGCTGAAACCCACAACTCGATGGTTGCGAGTTACAGATTCATCTTGTAATAATCTCGGGAAACTATCATCCTGAAACCCGAAACCTGAAAATCCACAATTGGGGCTTTCGGCTTTTGGGCTTTTTCCTTTATTTATTTTGTTGCGCGTTCCCGAAACCCGCAACCCGCAACTGTCGGATTGCAGCTTTCGAGAAGTTGTTTTCGGTTTATGATTGTGATTATTCCCGAATCCTGCAACCCGCAAGCGTTAGGTTGCGGCTTTCAGGAACACATTTCTCATTTTGTTCTCAATTGTGATTATTCCCGAAACCCGCAATTGTGGATTTCGGATTTTAGGAATTCTTTTCCACTTTTTCCATTTGCGCGACCCCGCAACCCGCAACCCGCAATTGTCTGGTTGCGGCTTTCAGGATCCCTTAATAAAATTTGTGAATAAAACTTTCGCGTTACCCCGCATCCCGCTTCAGTTAATATTGGTCGTTCATTTGTTCTGATCGTATGGTTATCTTTAATCCGGTGATTTCAATAAATAGGGTTTTTCCTATTTTATTTTTACTAATTTAATTTCGAAAATTTATCCTGTCGCACTGTGGATTTCACTATTGAATCCTTACCAGAGGATGTTTTAACTGATTTTCAGTTACTTCTGGCTGGATTGCTACCTTTGCTACACTCGGTGTTTGATAGTTCCAATTTGTTTGGGACACCTTTTCATTATTTGTTTCTACTCCTCAAGGTTTTATGCCATTATGCTTGTTTAGGTCTGAAAGATTCTTCCAATTATTCTGTTAAATCCGATCACCCGAATTTGGTTCGACACGTACACAAGAGTTGCTGGTCTATATTCTCAAGATCTTGTTTTAGTCATTTCATAGTCAGTTTTCAAGCCATAATTTTCATTTCGGTCACGAATGCAAAGCCATGATTGCAGATGTGAGATTACTCGTAATGATAAGCTTTTGGAACCAACTTAAGACATGCGAGTTTCGATTGATTTTGTACTTTCACACAGGTTTTATCCAACTAATGCATGTCCTTGCTCGTTTTCATCATAGTTTGGATAATTGCAATGAATTGATCGCATGATTTGAATTATTACCATTTTTCCTGTTCAATGTCTGTTATCTTATTGGTTGGCCTTAAATTGTCAACAAACACAAAACCTTTAGTTCATCCTTTGCGTTCTTTAAGGGGAAAAATTCTGTGTGATAATCTTGTAAGCTTCCTTCTGAACATATCTGATAGAAGCAGTATGCAGACAGATAATGAATCTCCCAGTTCCTGTTTCAAAGATGAATAAATCTATTCCTTACTATATCAAGAACCTATGTCACCACCTTTTGATGCAGGTGTTCTTGATTGAAGTAGCAATAGTGGTGAAGAAGATTCTGATGCTCTGTGTATCTGCATGCAATTCCCTGATAAGAAAGAGAAGAAAGTTTCCAAGGAACTGGCTAACCGTGACGATGATGTTATATGAGATTATATAATCAATCAAGAACATGATGTCCCACAACTTCTTCTAAAATAGATCCTTTAATGGATTTTTCTGTTTTTGAGAATATAGTCTCTGATCCAGAAGGTCCCACGACAAATTCTCTACAAGCCGAATCGCCTATTTCTGATAATGAGTAGGTTGGGGAAGAATTCTTGTTGTGCTACGAGGATCTTTTTTATTAAAGAATGTATCTTTAATAATCTATTTTGAAAGGTGGAAGAAATCATTTAGACCAAGGAATGGCAATATTTCTTGGATCAGTAGTTTTGATCCGATTTTGTAATCTTTGTTTTCTAGGGATCTCTAGTTTTGGACTCTGTTGTAATTATTTAAAAAAGGATACCTCTCATAGTTAGGGGTTGGGAATTTTAGAGTTGTAAGTCAACAGAAGACTGGACTAGGGATACTCTGTAAAGCAGAGCTTTTTTGTAATTTTTGTACAAGACCTCTTCATACAGTAAAGTTATCTTTTAGTCTATCTTCTGTTATTCCTCAAATTTCTTTGAGAATTTATGATTTATGCTTCAAATTGTCATCTGTTATGTATTTGATCTTTTGCTAAACATCTTTTAATGCACAAATATGTTGTATCGATTTCTCTATATGACTGGTTTATGTTTCAAAGTGCTTTATTGAGTTTTTTCAATGTAAGTACTTTCATGTTTTATTTCTACAAATGATTCGGTGCATACGAATTCAAATAATCATTGTTAATTTTTCAATTAGCAGAGTGATTAAAGACTGGAGCTTGAATGAGCCTGAATACTTGAAAGATTGTCATTTGATTTTCATTAACTGATAATAATTTAAGTTAACAAGTAACACAACTAAAGACATTTTTGTTTAAGCTGTTCAATTACTTGTTTAATCATATCTCAAGACCAATCTGCATGTTTAAAAGCTTTCATTTTAGAATAGGAATGACTTAGACTAGTTTCCCTTTTCTAAAATAGGTTAGGTTAGCTTTGTATTACCATATCCACACCTTGGTTTTGGTTGACTGGAAAAATGATCTTATAGGTCAACTCATCTACTCTTAGAGTGCCAGCGGAGGCCTAATATCCATGGAGGATCACCACACCAAACAGGTTGGGGATAGAACTACCCTTGCGTAGGGTCTTTCGAAGCCTTTCAACTTGGGTTTTATTCCTCTGTTGAGTGTCTTGGAACATTCTAGTACCTTTTACATCTAACCTGCACAACTGAGGCATCAACACTTACCCATTCCAACTATTTTACATGGCTCATCATCATCCAATCAGACATGTCCAAAATCACCTGGAACATAATCATGAAAATATTTCCTATGGGGTGTAGCATGACATGAATCCCCTGAATATACTACCCAATAATCACTAGTATTATCTAATGCAAGAATCAAATCATCCTGTAACACATCACTTGCTACATTTGCTTCCTGGGTAGTTTCCTGCTGTCCATCTCCTTTCTTCTTTAGAGATCTGCAGTCTTTGTTCAGATGTCCTTTCTTTCCATAGTTCCAACAATCTATTTTTCCCAGTTTGGACTTGGATCTGCCTATTTTATAATTTCCACATCTACCTTGGCTCTTTCCTTTCTCCCTTTTTCATTCCCCGCTCTCCATGGTCAACGCATTACTTGATGTCTCACCTGTGCCTTTTCTTCGCATTTCCTCACTAAGAATAACACCAATAACATCATCAAATTTCAAGGTGTTTGAATGAGACACAAAGTTACTTACAACCATGACCAAGCTATTCCAACTTTCTGGCAATGAACACAAGATTAGAAGAGCCCTAACCTCATCATCAAAGTGTGATGCACCTACAACAATTAATTAATAAAAATATGCGGAATAGCAGAAATGACAGAACTCAGAATCACTTTTATATTGATCACAGGCCACTTCGAGGGGGCAACCTCCTATGAGCAAGCTCAATACAAATAACTTCACGATGCCTTCATAGGTCTCAACACACACTTATATACTAAGTCTAGGCGCCAATACAATGGGTCAAAACCATGGGCCACTAGAAACTATGGATCAACAATACTATGGGCGACTTACAAAGCATATGTGCCAACAACAATAACACAAACTATTGATCAACAAATACTACGGGATGACTTACAAAGCATATGCATCCAACAACAACATACTAACAAAGTAAAGACATGGGTTCCTAACATCCCTTCCCCATTAAAAAAATCTTTTTCCTCAAAGCTTTAGATGTGGAAATTGTTGTTGAATCTGAAGGAGTGGTTCCCATGTAGCATCCTCTGGTTGCATGCTGTGCCACTGAATTAAGACCTCGTGATAGAGCGAGAGCAAAGCTGACGCGTGCGCTGATTGAGGATGGCCTCTGGCTCCAAAAGGATGGATCCTTCATTATCCAGTTCAGGTAAAATCATTTGTCCACTGATGTTGGTGCCAAGAACTTTCTTCAGACAAGAGACATGAAAGACTAGATGAATGTGGGAAGAAGGAGGAAGTGCCAATTTATAAGCAACAGACCCAATCTTCTGAAGAATTCGATATCGCCCATAGAACTTTGGAGCGAGCTTATGACGCCCTTTGAGTTTCAAGGAGGATTGTTTGTACGGCTGGAGATGAAGAAAAACCATATCACCGACTTGAAAAGTGTGCTCAGAACGGTACTGATCAACTTGTTGCTTCATGCGATTTCTTGCCATGTGAAGATTGTCCCACAAAATGAGAAGAATCTGATCGCGGTTTCGAAGGACCGTGTCAACTTCCTGAACTGGTGAACTGATGGGGGTGTATGGAAGAAGAGTTGGAGGTGCCTGACCATAGACTGCTTCATATGGGGTCATTTTAGAGGAAGTGTGGTAAGAGGTATTGTACCGCCATTCAGTGAGAGGGAGCCACTTTGCCCACTGATGTTGTTGTTCCGAGGTGAAGCAACGAAGATACGTTTCGAAGCATTTATTGATAATTTCAGTCTGACCATCTGTTTGTAGGTGATACCCTGAACTCATCTTCAGTTTGGAGCCAGTGTGGTGAAATAGTTCTGTCCAAAAATGACTAGTGAAAGTTGCATCACGATCCGAGACAATGGAAGAAGGGATGCCATGAAGACAAAAGATCTGGTCCAGGAAAATTTGAGCGATGAAGGAGGTTGTATAGGGATGGTTGAGAGCACAAAAATGACTATATTTGGAGAGGCGATCAACCACAATGAGAATTACTGTCTTCCCGCTAGATTTAGGGAGCCCTTCAATGAAATCCATAGAAATATCTATCCAAATCTGTGTAGGTATGGGAAAGGGTTCAAGCAATCCTGGAAGGAGTGTTGTTTCACCCCTATTGCGCTGGCAGGTATCACATTCGGCCACCATCTGTTGAATTGTCCTTTTCATGCCCTGCCAAAAGAAGTTACGCCGTGCTCATTCATACGTTTTGAGGAACCCAGAGTGCCCTGCCGATGGAGAAGCATGGAGTTCATAGAAGACAACCTGTTGAAGATCTGTGCTCTGGGGAAGCACCAGACGACCCTTGTATCACAGAGAAGCACCATCCCAAGAGTAATGTGGTACAGCAGAAGGGTTGTTGGACAAGTGTTGGATGATTTGAGATAAGGAAGAGTCATTGACATAACCCTGTTGAACAGATTGCAACCAATTTGGGACAGGAATAGAAATAACTGAAAGAGAACCTTGGGCATCAAATGTGAGAGAAAGAGCATCTGCCATAATATTGTCTTTACCCTTCTTGTAAGTGATCTCATAGTCATAACCCATGAGTTTGCTAACCCATTTCTGTTGTGCTGGGGAGGAGACACGTTGGTCCAAGAAATATTTCAGACTATGGTGATCAGTCTTGATGCAGAAATGATTCCCTAATAGGTATGGGCACCACTTCTGTACTGCATGCAAAATAGCCATCATTTCCTTCTCATAGGTAGAGGCAGCTAAATTCTTACCTGAAAGGGCTTTGCTGGTGAATGCAATAGGGTGTTCATCTTGAAGGAGAACAGCACCATGTCCATTGCCGCAAGCATCACTCTCAATAGTGAAGGGCTTGGAAAAATCGGGCATAGCTAGCACAGGTGTAGTACACATAGCTTGTTTTAGTTTTTCAAATGCACACTGAGCAGCAGGTGTCCATGTAAAAGCATCCCTTTTCAATAGAGCAGTTAATGGAGCTGCAATCTTCCCATAATCCTTGACAAACTTGCGGTAGTAGCCAGTCAACCCCAAAAAACCACGAAGGCTCTTGAGTGTCTGAGGATGCAGCCAATTGTTCATGGCATCGATTTTGGCAGGATCCACGCGAACCCCTTGTGCTGAGATCATGTGCCCGAGATACTCAACTTCCTTCTGTCCAAAAACACATTTAGACTGCTTGGCATGGAGATGATGGTCAGAGAAAAGTTGCATGACAAGATCCAAATGCTGGAGATGTTCATCCCATGTTTTACTGTAGATGAGGATATCATCAAAGAATACCAGAATGAATTTCTGCAAGTAGGGTTGAAATATTTTATTCATTCAGGCCTGGAATGTGGAAGGAGCATTAGTGAAGCCAAAGGGCATGACCAAAAACTCATAATGGCCATCATGTGTGCGGAAAGCTGTTTTAGGGATATCATCCTCATGAACCCGAATTTGATGATACCCAGAACGAAGATCCAACTTGGTGAAAAAGTGAGCCCCATGAAGCTCATCAAGAAGCTCATCAACAACAGGAATTGGAAACTTATCCTTGATGGTGAGGTGATTAAGTGCTCGGAAGTCAATGCAGAGGCGCCATGAACCATCTTTTTTGCAGACAAGAATAACTAGATAAGAAAAGGAACTAGTGCTTGGGCGAATAATACCTTGCTTCAATAAGTCCCGAACAAGCATTTCAATCTCCGTTTTTTGGTGAAATGGGTAGCAATAGGGCCTGATGTTGGGAGGAACGCTGCCAAGAAGGAGCTAAATATGATGGTATTCTAGCCTGGAAGGTGGAAATCCCACTGGTTCAGCAAAGACACCTGTATATCGATCCAAAATTTGTTGAAGATCCAAAGGAGTAGTGGAGACCGCTGATGGTTGCATCTGAATGGAATGGATCTGAGCGATGACACCATGTGAATTCTTCTTGAGGATTTTTTCCATGCAATGTGAACTAATGATGCTGAGAGAACCTAGTTGTAATCCTGTCAATGTGTGTTTTTGTCCATTGAGGGAAAACTGCATCCAAAGTTCAGCAAAATCCCATAAGATAGGGCCAAGTGTGCTTAGCCATTGAGCACCCAAAACCACATCACATCTGCCTAAGGGCAAGGAAAACATGTCAGAGTGCAAGGTATAATCTCCCATAGAGATACGCACATTTTGACACTTCCCTTTGCAAGGTAAGGTGCCCCCATTGGCAACCATGACTTCAAAGTTGGAGCAAGGATGGATAAAACAATCAGCTTGTTTGGCGATCCGAGGGTCAATGAAATTATGAGTGCTACCAGAATCAATGAGTATTGTAAGAGGAAGCTTCTTGAAGTAACCCCTGACCTACATTGTTTGGGGGGTGGTGATTCCAACTAAAGCATGGAGAGATATCTCTGGCTGGTCATCTTGAGATGAAGGGTCAATAGTTAGTTCCTGAATGTCGATCGGAGCATCCAGTGTTTCTGGATCTTCGTCACCAATTTCAGAGGCAGGCAGAGACGCCACATCCAAGAGATAGAGCTTTTGTTGAACACATCTATGTCCCTGAGTGAATTTCTCATCACAATTATAGCAAAGCCCCTTTTCTCTGCGTGCTTGCATCTCTGTTTCAGACAAATGCTTGATAGGAGTCAATTGAGGAGTCTGCGGTATAGTTGGTCGCTGAAAACCCATATTTCGGAAGGGAACAAAAGTGGGCTTGGAGCGTTGTTGGTCTGCAATCTTGTCTTCTGTCAACTTAGCCAACCCTAGGGCTTCCATCATTGTGGTGGGACAAAACATTTTGACCTCAGAGTAGATGGCATCCTTTAGACCACTGATAAAACAACTCCGATAAAAGTCATCAGACAATCCTTCAGTGTGGTTGGCTAGGTTCTCAAATTCGGTTTGATACTCTCTCACAGTGCCAATTTGGCGAAGTTTAGTGAGGGCTCCTGTGAAGTCATCAAAAGCACTAGGACCAAATCATTGCAAAAGGAGCTCACAAAAGTCTGACCATTTGGGCTCTGGATGAGCCTTGATGTACCAATGGCACCATTGAAGAGCTTCCTGTTCCAAATGAAAGGATGCCAGCAGAACTTTATTGACATCAAAAGTATTATGCAGACTGAAATACTGTTCTGCATGATAGATCCATCCAGTTGGATCAGTACCATTGAAGCGAGGAAAATCAAGCTTGGGACCATGGAAATTGCTGGAAGAAGAGAACCCATTGTCTGATGAAGACTCAGACTGTCGTTTGTTGTTCATAGCTGAATGTTCAAGATGGAGGCCGAGAAATTTTTCATCCAGATCCTGGAGTTTGGTTTGGATGGCTGCAAGTGCTTCTTCCATGGTTTTTGCTCCTGCATGGGTGACAACCATAACCAGGAGTTTTTTGTTTTTTTGACTGTGTAGGAAAACAAAAACAAAAACTGCTTCACTAAGGGAAAATCTGGACTTGGGAAAAAATCTGAAGGGTAATTGGGGTTTGACTAGGTGTTGGACACTGTCGACTAGACAGGGAAGCAAAAATGAGGATTTCAGAAGTGGGGTGAAAGAATGGGAAAATTTGGCAGAGGGGGACAAAGAAGCAGAATTCAGAAAGGAACTCTGTGGTAAAATTTGAAGGTGATTGGGTGAAATCTAAGGAAGTTATGGCAAACCCTAAAAATAGACAAATGTGGGCTTTCGGGCTTTGGGAAGGGGAATTGGGGATAGGGTCCTCAGGAATGAAATATCTAGAATGGGATGACAGGGGTTCCCCAAAATTTCAAGGGAAACAGAGTGAAAACAAGGGAGCGGCTACGGCTTAGAAGGGATCTGGAACAATGCTGAATGGATTGAAAACGGCTTGCAAAATGGATCTGAAATGGCGCAGTAGTGATCGACAATAGTTAACCTGAAAGTAGATATGGACCCCAGGTATTTGTGGCTTCCTAACAATTCAGGGGTTTCACTCGGCCACCAATGCTGTCTAACGGCTTGCGTATTGGGGTAGTACCCCTCACTCCACAGCTCAGGTAAAACTGATAACCGCTTTGCCACAAACAACAACTCTTGGTTTACCTCATGGGTGGGAACTATTCAATCAGGTAGGGGTCGTTGCCTTTTTCGCTAGCAGCTCCTCTCAATGGGCCAGCTACTTCAGGGTTCCTGTGGTACTCCTCACAATGAGTTTTAGGGCTTATGCCCAAGCACTTCCCATAGTTAAGCAGATAGGGATTATTCCCAAATCTGAACCCACGGGGGCTTCACTAGTGAGGCAATATCATATCACGTCCATTCATATTGGGGGTTTGAATACTCCTAAAAACCTAAAAAATATATTGCCTCATATTAAGGGGTCAAGGGGGATTTTTAATTTGACATAGTAATATAAATATTGGGGGTTATTTTATTTGGGTGGTCTGAGGAATAACCTCCAAATCGTGGGATGGATTCATACCTCCAAATGACGGGCTCGATTCATACCTCCAATTTATTAAGCTTATAGAAAACATGAGCTCTCTATGGATATACTTGTATTTACATGGTATAAAATTGGTAGATTGGCAAGCTCCAGTGTGAAACATTTGCAATTCTCATCTTTTCTAAGCATTGCACTGACTATTAGACTATTAGTCTTTTATATTATTTGTTACATTGATCACTTGGTTGAGTATCCTTTTACGCATTTTTCCTTCCCCATTACTATTTTGTTGGGTCTTCCACTATCCAATTCTACAAATTGATAAGTCACCCCTGCAATCCCGGTGGGATCATTATTTGAATTAAACTATTATTTTATTTAGAATCTTGTTTGCTTATACTAAGTTGTGTTAGGGATCCTGTTTGTTACAACTTGATAATATGAGATAAAGGGGGTATTAAAAATGGGTTGATAAAAATAGATACCTACAATATATAGTGAAAATAGGGGTTTTCTTAATTGGAATGGTATATTGGGAGGGGGGTTCAACAATACAATTTTAGGAGGCACTTTCCAATATTTAGTGAAATTAGGGATATTCTTTAATATCTTGCGAACGATCGTGCTATGTAACAAGTTCAATGAGTGAACCCCCCGTGTCTGAACCTGCAACATATTCGAAAAAAATTGGCAGAAATTTCACCCAGCGAGCCCAAGAAAGTGCTCTGATACTGGATGTGATGCACCTGCAACAATTAATTAATAAAAATATGCAGAATAGAAGAAATGATAGAACTCAGAATCACTTTTATATTGATCACAGGCCACTTTGAGGGGGCAACCTCCTATGAGCAAGCTCAATACAAATAACTTCACGGTGCCTTCATAGGTCTCAACACACACTTATATACTAAGTCTAGGCACCAATACTATGGGTCAAAACCATGGGCCACTACAAACTATGGATCAACAATACTACGGGCGACTTACAAAGCATATGTGCCAACAACAATAACACAAACTATTGATCAACAAATACTACGGGACAACTTACAAAGCATATGCATCCAACAACAACATACTAACAAAGTAAAGACATCGGTTCCTAACACAAAGTTCACACTTACAGAACTTAGTTGATTTGTAACCGTATTAAATTCATTTAAATGATCAGCAATAGATCCACCTTCAAACATCTTCATATTAAATAAACACTTCATTAGAAATACCTTGTTGGAAGCCGCGGTTTTTTCATATAGCTTACCCAATGTGCTCATCAAACCCTCTGTTTAATTTTCTTTTGAGATATTGAAAGCCACCGACGAAGCTAGGGACAGTCATATTATTCCTAATGCCTTTCTGTCAAGAACCTCCCATTCTTCATCCTTCATAGTCATTGGATGCTTTACTCTTCCTCCCAATAGTTGGAATAGATCCTTCTGGTACAGATAGTCCTCGATTTGCATCTTCCATAAATGGTAGTTTTGGCCATTAAATTTCTTGACCTTAAACTTTCCTTCTTCGGCCATTGCTCCCACTCGAACCAGAAACCCTAGTTTTATGCGGGGTTATCTTCCAAATAGACCTTTGGCTCTGATACCAATTGTTAGAAAAATAGGATCGCAGAGCAATAACAATAAACAAGATGCAAATAAAAATTACACAAACACATTATAAGAGAGACAAAATTATATCGTGGTTCACCCAAGATGGGCTACGTCCACACTGAAATTGCTAGTCCTTATTATTATACCATCCAACAAATGAAGGGATACAACCTACAGCACATCAACTGCACTTCCTCTTCACTGTCTCACAGTCTCTCTTTACGATCTCAGAGATCTTTACAATGCATAATACCTAATACATCAACCCTAGTCGTATTACAATGTCTTTCTTATAAAGGGGAAATACAATGGGAAAATACCATGGGTTACCCAAAACCATGGGCCCGTAATCTGTTGGTGAAACTCCCCCAAGCCCCTTGGAGCGCCTGTCGGGATCATAACCAAACTTGGGGTACAAAATGGCTGAAACAACATCATCTATGAGACTGGAAAATCAAGCTCCACAACCAACATCTAGATCCTCATGTTCTTGTGGATCTGCACCTAGCATTCACTCTTCATCATCTTCACTCTCATACTCTGAATTTGAACTATCATGTGATGAAGATTTGCTCTCTTGGAGCTCATCAAGTAATGGAGGTGTGGTAGGAAAGCCCTCTTGCTCAACAAGATGAGCATCATGTAGAGGCCATTCCTCAAATTGTACACTCCTATCAAGGAATGCGGTCATAGTAAAAGGATGAAGAAGCTTGTAGGCCTTTGCATTCAATGCATAACCCACCATAATACACTCTCTGCTTTGTGGATCTAGGGCTCTCATTTTCTCAGTTTGAATCCTTGCCCATGCTTTGGATCCAAACACTCTGAGATGAGACACATCAGGTTTGTATCCCATCCATGCTTCGAAAGGAGTCATATCCTTGATTCCTTTGTGAGGAACTCTGTTCTGAAGATAGGTGGCACAGTTAATGGCTTCTACCCAAAGACTAGGGTGCAACCCTTTCAACTTTATCATGCAGGTGGCCATTTATTTCAATGTTATGTTCTTCCTTTCAACAACACCATTCTATTGTGGTGTATAGGGAACAGTATGTTGCATCTCAATTCCCTCTTTAGCACAAAAGGTTTGAAAGTCACCCTTGATGTACTCACCTCCATTATCAGTGCGAACAGCCTTGATCTTTCTATCTGAAAATTTTTCTGCAGAAGACTTGAAAAACTTAAAGAATCCAAATACTTATGACTTTAATCTAAGAAAGTATACCCATGTAAATATTGACTAATCATCAATAAAAGTAAGAATATACCTTGCCTTGTTCAAAGATAGATCTAGAAATGGCTCTGCAACATCACTATGAATCAGTTCTAGAGGTTGAGAGGCTCTCCTTGCCTTCACCTTCTAAAACTTCTTGTCTGGATGCTCGCCAATCAAACAACCATGACAATTTCCCTTGGAAAAACTGATCTTGGGAAGCCATTCAAACATCTCTTTAGTATGCATGTCTTGCAAGTATTGATAGTTAAGATGCCCAAATATTTCATGCCATAACCTACTCTCTTCATTTGCATGAGTGTGAAGAGCAGACTGTGTAGAGAGAGGTAGAAAATGGGATAACTCATACAATTTTGACTTATGATTTGAAAAACCTTTTGCAATGGTAGAACCTGATACCATGTATTGAATTTCGACCTCATTTGGAGAGAAGATCACCCTCTTGGGCTCTCCATAATGGGTCATCTATACTAAAAGTAGATTTGCGGTCAATGTAGGGACATAGAGCACATCTGGGAAGTACCCATGATCAAGTTTGATTCTTCCAAACCCCTCAGAGGAGAACTCATAATCATTCCCCAACATGATGGGTGGTCCAACAGTAGCTTCGAAATCATTGAAGAGATCCTTGGAGGAAGAAATGTGTCTTGATGCTCCAGAATCTATGATGAAGGAGGATTGAGTTGATGCACCTTGCATGAGGGCATGGAATCTCTATTTGTTTTTAGATCCATATGGTTCACTCTCTTTCTTTCTAGCACATGAAGGTACTGGAAGATTATTTTCCTCAAGAACGGAAGCCATGATATCTATGGTATTCTTCATACATGAACTCTCAGGGTGATATCCTCAATTATAGTATGTGCAAATGGATTTTCCTCTTTGAGTTTGCTTGTCCTTCCTAGGATTTGAAGCTCCTTCTGATGAATTTGGAGCCTCCTTTTTCTTTTGGTCATTTGAATTTCTATCAAATTTTTTTTTGTTTTCCTTTTACATTCTCCCTCCTTGACTCAGTAGCTGCAAGAGATGAATCCAATTTGTATTTTATCACTCCTATGTGCACTAGCTTTTCCTCCTCAAGAGTGATGTATTGGATGAAGTCTTCAAGCGAAGGGAATTTCCATTTTGGAATGGACAACTTTGCTAACTGGAAGGTCGAAACAAACACTGAATAATTAGGTCCCAGCTTTGAGAGGATGGCAAGGATGGGTTTCTTTTCTTCCTCTCAAACCCATACCTCTTGAATTGTGAAATCAAGTTCTTGAATTTGTTGAGAAACTCAGTGATAGTTTCGAAACTGCTTGGGCTCAAGGAGATGAGCTCATTTTCTAGTTTATGACACTTCAAATAATCATTCTAGCCAAGGATGGATTCGAGCTTGTCCCAAACCTCCTTTGGAGTCTTCAAATCGATAACATGAAAGTGTAGGTCTTCAGAAATGCTAAGTAGCAGCAGTCCTACTGCTTCATCAAGCTTGTCTAAGTACTTGGATTTCTCTACTGCACCAATGGGCTCAATTGGAAAGGCTCTTCAACTTCAATAATATGTCCATATTTTCCTTCCATTGGAAGTAGTTGAATGAATTCAAATTGAGATCCATGATACTGAAGAATTCGAAGTTGAAGAGAGGAGATTCCTGCAAAACAAATGAGAATTATGAAAAGAAGATTTGTTGCAATTCGAATCGAACACTGCCTTAAGACACTGAGCACATGTGAATGGGTCCTTCTCACCTAGATAGACCTCACTGGATTGCTCCAGTGAGTCCAAGGAAATAGCACCAAGATTTGCTGTGGAAACCCAGAGGCCCCTAGTGCTCAATGAAAGACAGTTGCTCAAGGAGTTGTTGCAACTGCTACTACTACAATTCGAATATCTTCTATCAAATATGACACCATGTGATATTTTAGGATTAGGATCACTCAGCAGTAGAAAACCTTACTGGAATTCTCTCAAGAAGTGTAGAAAGAAGAAGAAGAAATGTTGAATCAATAATCACTCATTACACAGAAAATGGAGAAAAAGTATTGTATCATACTTCAGCTGTGAGATGGCACTCTAAATAATGAATAATAACTGAATACAATCAAATGAATTTCAATTCCACTAAGGTCATTCGAATTATCCTCAAAGTGTGGCTTGGATAGCATTGGAGACATCATCCAAACCAGCGATAGTAGTCACAATAGTCAAATAGTGAGTCAAATGGGTCTAACTGAGTGCATGTGCACTGATCTAGGGAAGGCGACACCAATGTGGGCGCATGAGGAGCTGTCAGTAGTGAGTAGAGTTGATTTAGAATCTCTGGAGGTCTATCTAAGTGGTTCAGTCAGTTAAACTAGTAATCAATCCCCATAAAAAGGAACATATCCACTAATCATGGAGCTATCTAAAGTAACTCCTAAATAGGTGGAAGAGGGTGCACTTGTACTCCAATGATGAAAAAAAGGCGCATAAGTGGCTAGGAGGGATAGAATTGAGCAGAAACAGGCTCCTAGGGGATGCAAAATGAGTACTAGGTGCTGGGAGACTACCATACTGATGACTGGATGCATGCAGTCATGCAAAATATAAAAATGATCGTGAGAATATTCCAACAGTTGTATATTGTCTAAGAAACTATAACACTTAAATAGAACGAACATATAAGTAAGTGCGCAGTTCCATCTGTTACTAATGCATTATATCAGAACAACAAACTATCAATTGAAAGAACAGTATCAATTGGTGAAAGAAGTAGTGACGTAGTAGAATGAAAAAGCATACCTCAGCAAAGACTGTAGTATCAGTGAGAAGATAGTACATGAATTAAGACATCAACAGAAGTGTGAATTGAGAGAAATCAAAATTCAAGTGATGTATGAAACTCAGTGATAGAGAATCGAATCCATAGAAAGGTAGTTCCTAGTAGAACAATTATCAAAATATCATAAGAGTGCACGAAGTTGAAGTTTAGTAAGTCAGAATCACATTTTGGATATCTGGGAAGCAAGATGGGGCAACGAGAAAGAGGGTTCTAGCCTCCTTCTAGTTGGTGCTAGAGAAGCAAAGGGAGTTGATGATTCATTCAGGTTAGAGCCTGTAAAAATAGGGGGTCGGTTCCTCCTTTCAGCTGGTGTTGGTAAATACAGGAATTTGGTGCTTCCTTGAATGTACTCTTTCTCATTACAAAGAAGCATTTTGTGGTTTTCTCCCATTTGGGTTTCCATGTAAAAATAATGTGTGTTATGTGTTCTTGTCTTGGTGCATGAATGGATGAATGTTTTATCTATTGATCCATAACTGAAGATAAATATTAAGTAAAGGCTAATATGTTAAAGAAGGTAAAAATTGTTGATAACTACACTAATACTGATTCACCCCCACCTCTTAGTATTAAATCGATTCCAACAATTGGTACCAGAGAGGGTGTATTTAGTAATAGATTAACATATGGAAGATAGATCAATGTACAATTATGGGAAAGGAAGGTTCTTTAAGTGAAGCACCGTGGTTTCAAGAAGATGTTTGTTTAGATAAGCTCTATACTGCAGAAGCACATCAAAATCATTTGAACATAGAGAAATACGATAGAAGAAGATAAGAAGATAGCAACCGAGACTTTAAATATATTAAAGAAGAAAGAAGTAGAATCCAAGGAATTGGTAGCAGCTCTTACCGATCAGTTACAAGAAGCAAATGAGACTTGTCAAAATTTAATATTGAGGAATAAGACCCTAGAGACCAAACTGAAGGAGTTGGCTGCAGATAATCAAAAGCTTGAGAATGAGATTAGCTTTCTAACAGAAAAATTGGAAAGTATCAACGAAGAAAAGGAAGGAAAAAACAAGGAAGTCATGTCGTTAAAATATCAGCTACAAAGAAATTGTGAGAGTCAATTTCATCTTCAAGAAGGACAAATGGAGGTGATATCTCTCAAAGAAAATAATTCAGAGTATGATAAATTGCTTGACGAACAACGAACCACGTTGCATAAAAAGGAAGAAGAATTGAAAAACATGTAAGGTTGAGTTATGGTAACAAAAAGCTTTGCTAGAAACACGAAGGTACTAAATGAGATTCTCAGCAAGCAAAGTTATCCTCATGATAAAAATGGTATAGGTTTTGAGTACGATTGTGTAAATACGATGAAGGAGGTTGCGTAAACAAAAAATATGAACTTGCACAAATCAGTTCAATGTTGGAAATGCACAATGCCTGGACATATTGGGATTAACTGCAACACTGTTTCATGTTGCAAATGCAACAAAATCGGTCACAAGTTTCAAGATTGTGGAAATTCATAAAAGACTACAAAATGATGGATAATGAAAGTTGATAAGGATCTCCAATCAGAAACAAACAAAATATCTCTAGCGATCAAAGAAAAGATCATGTTTACAGGATGGACTGGAGTGAGAAAAGCATTGATCCTGCACTGAACATATTTCTGAATGAAAGAATAGAGGACTTGGGAGACACATCTGTCTCCACTCTAGTAGGAAACTAACTCACTGTTAGTCGAAATCATCACAATAGGGTACGTGTGCGACATCATAAATTGTGACAATGGGTGGAGCATTAAAAAATTAGTGGAGCAGTGGCACAAATGGTATTAAATACTCAAATGGAAACAACATTAATGATGAGAAGTGGTTAGGTGAATTTTGTCAAAGATCAAATCAAATTGAGACTTTTCGACTTCCAAAATAGACTAAATCTTGAGAAATCCGCAAAAATGGAAATCATTAATGAGGGCACTTATAAATCAAGAAAATTCTTAGTCTAAACTATTTCTCCTATTGATAATAAAATCCATTGAGTGCACAATGTTTACCGAAGTAAAAGTTGAATATCACGGCACCCAAAAGACCATGCAGAACCAAGAACCCATTTGTGAAGAAGCAAGAAGACTCCGTGAAGACTGAAAAACATGAACATGACTATATCCCACCTCAAAAAACTGATGCACTGAACGTGACTCTACCGGATGTAGAAGACACACAGTTGTAGGATTGAGTAAGTTCAGAAGGTGTATTTGTTGAAGGAAATCTGCATGGCCTGCTACACAGGTTCACATTTGTAGATCATGATGTTATCGATGAAGAAATATTTTTGGGGTTAGCTAGGGATAAGTACATGGAAAAAAGGGAAATATTAGACCCCAGAATTGCAACTATAATGGTACTCAAAGAATGGGCATATGAACTTTTGAAAACATGGGTACTAAATCTACTAGAAATACCTCACTTTGGGAGATCACCACATGTAAATATGTGTGCCAAACTACTACTATCACAAGTACATGATGGATATTAATGGATGAAAGAACCTATTCTTATTAATGTAAGGAATATAGAATAAATCACTGGGCTACCCTTGGTCGGGGAAGATATATGTTCTCTAATGAGTAGAAGTCAAGAAAAGGATATTGGGAAGAAGATGGCTGAAAAATATGGAACCCAACGAGAAAGTAGAGGATTCTCTATCTCACAAATCATAGATTATGTAGTAAAGTTCACCACTTAGTTACTAGCATGCAAGTTGTTCCAAAAATGTCCCTAGGGCCATGAATTAGCAACAATCAAAGTAGCGACAGAAAAATGTGGCGAGGGAGTCCAGATGAGCTGGTTATATTTCCTTCTGAATGATTTTATTGAATATTGTCTAGAATCATAAGAAAATGGTAACCCCTTTCACTATATCTAGCTGTTAATCTATATTGCACTCACTAGTTGGAAGGAACCTAAGGGAATTCAATTCCTTCATAGAAATAGAAAACGCTTCCAAGCTGCAAGGTACACGAATATGTGGCTGTTTGATAATAAGGACAAACATGAGGACAACAATATCAATTTTTTCTTATACTACGCGGAAATCAGATTTATTTTGAAGAACTCTGCATGCATATCTTCTAATGCCATTGAAACATATAAGGGAATCATGCACTTCAATATTGGAATGCATCACACTTATATATGATAAAAAAGGGATCCCAACAAACAATGGTTTCTTATCAGATTTGTTTCCTCTGAAGAAGAGGTTGCAAAAATTATTCAAGATTGGGATGCAGAATGGAAGGTTCCATTAACTGAAGAAGAAGAAGCAGAGAAACACAAATAGTCAACTGCAATAATAGAAGATATTAACAACTCAGAAACACCTTCCAAACTTATGTAGCAGACCATGCAACCCAAGAAAAGGAAATAAATGATACAAGGTGAGCGAGCCTCAAAGAAGAAAGGAAATGAATCTAAAACCAGATCAACTCAATCATTGACAATTGATGAACTTGAGCAAATAGGCACATAATCCAGGAATGATGTTGAAAACGAAACCAAGAACTTGATTACCAAAGGGGACCTTGAAAATCGTGTTTCACAACAAAGAGAAATATTGACGAAAATTGATGAACAATATGGAATATTAAATCAACTGATGAAGACAAATTGGGGAACACAGAAGATTATTGAAGCAACCCATAATAATTGGAAGATGCAAGAAATAGGACTACATCAAAAGATGAAAATCTCATCTACGGCTATGATGTTTCCTACCCAAGAAATGCAGAGTGAGGTAATCCATGTAGAATTAACTTTATCACTTTTAACTTCATATGAGTTACATGCATTACATACTTCTGCTACACAATAAATTAGGAGGCATGAAGCAGCCACAACGAAGTTGGATTTAAGCCAAAAGGAGAAGAATTTTGTACAAGAAGAATGCTCTCAGCTAAAGACTGAAAAACGGGTAATTATATAGAAGATAGTACATCTAGAAAAGGATGCAGATGAAGCAATTGTACAAGGCAAGTTGTTGAAACATGTACTAGAGAAAACACAAAAGGATGCCTATAGTATGAAAAAGGTAGTTGAGGAAGTATACAACATACTTCCAGAATCTCACATGAATGAAGATATATCCTCAGAAAGAAAGATGACGATAATAGGAGAATTCATTCAAAAAATACAAATCAAATTTGGAATTCAAGAACGAGAGAATCCTCCAGAAGTTGAAACAGAACCTGAAAAGATAAATACTACAATTTAAATCCTTAAAACAATGGAACTAATATGTGCATAAATACATGAATAAATTGTTCAATTATGGACAAATATAGTTGAGGATGAGTAGCTAAAAGAAGTGAACAAGAGGATACAGACTACAAAAGACCTAGAAAAAAAGAGTCGTAACAACCTAACCAGTATTTCAACGATTGCGATGACAAGAGAAATGGGAGACTGCAAGAAGCAGCAGCAAGAAGTAAAAAAGGAACAACAATGAAAGGTTATTGAAAGTATTGAACCTCTACAAGAAGAAGCGTTCAGTATTACAGGATCTTGTCCCCTGCTGCAAAATGAAATTAAAGAGGCAATAAATGATTTTTTAGAAACATTGAAATCCGTTCCCCATGAGAAAGAGGAAATAACTATTGTAGGAAAAGAATAAGAACTAAGAGAAAAAGTTGTAGATATAAAAACTAATATGCAGAAAATTAAATATACAATTCATATAGAAACATAGGCGGTAGATTGAAGCATGAACACAGGGGGAGTCATCCCTGAAAATGCTTATGATAGATTCCAGTGCAAAGCAAAAGGAATCACTTACATTGTGCAAGTAATGCCACCTCTTTTCCATTGATGTCAAAAGGGGAGAAATGCATGAAGCTTCCAGAATAGTTGGAATACATGCATGAAGGTAGCAAAAGATCCAGCATGATGAGAATGCAGCAGAAAGCGAAAGATACAACATAAAGTTGTAACAAAAGTGAAAGAGCGTGAAGCAAATCAATTGAAGAAATGGATTGAAGATGATTGAATATATTGTCTACATAGAAGGAACAAAAATGTTGAGATATTGTAACTTCAAAGAATATTATATTTGTACTTTATTATTCTGGAGATGTTTCATTCCTCCTTGAAGATCTTATTGTATATCTGGAGATGTTTATTCCTCCGTCAGATTGTGGTAACTTGGGTTATTACAATTCCCTAGTGGGGGTCGGCCCTGTATGTGTTATGTGGGTTAAAGGGTTATTAGACCACTCTAGAGGGGCCGACTGAGTTAGTTGTAGTGGGGTATTTAACCCATTGGTTAAATATGAGCCTACATGATTTGTGTAAAAGACAAGTCGAAGTAGTGTATAAATAGAGGAGATGTATTCCTCATTTCATACACACTCACTCACTTGAGAGTGGCACACTTGTGGAGGAGAGGTCTGCTATCGAGAAGGAGGAGCTTATGCTCAGGGTTACATCTTTGTATATTGCTGGTCATCTATATTGAGGAAGCTTTGCTGGGTTTTCTACCCCATGAGGGTTTCCCAGGATAAATTTGTGTCTCTTGTGTTTATGTTATGCTTGTTGTTTCTTCAGTGATCCTGTATATGCTATTATTGTGAAATGGAATGCAATGCTACTATTTTCTGTCTTATCATATTAAATCTTAACATGGTATCAGAGCTAACCTGAAGGAAGGCAATGTATGGCACTTACGACACTTGCTTCACTTGCGACAATTTGAAGGTTTGGGTTTTACATAGAAAAAACCAGTCATCGTGGAACTTTCACTATAAATCCATTTATGCGAAGGTTCAGGATCTGAAACATTTACAGGTCGTAGATAACATTCCCAGGTACCTTTTTTCCAAAGGGCACCCTCAGATTCGTTGTACTTTATGGGTTATGATCATTACAAGTTAGGGGTTTTGCCTCTTCCAGATCTCAGTCAAAATCAGGTGACCTAAGAAAAAAGGTCATAACTTGGGCTAGGAAGCTCCAAATGAAATTTTGTAAAAAGTGACAGGTAGTACACAGACTGTAATATCTCAAGAAACGTTTTTAGAGGCCGAAGTTGAACCAGTGACACGTGGCACTCCGTACAAGTGTTCTCTCCTGTTTTATACCATAAACAGGTCACGTTGCGACACTTGGCATAACTTGGGCTAGGAAGCTCCAAATGAAATTTCATAAAAAGTGATAGGTAGTACCTAGACTGTACTATCTCAAGAAAGTTTTTCAGAGGCCGAAGTTGAACCAGTGACACGTGGCAAGTCGTACAAGCGGGCTCTCCCGTTTTATCCCATAAACAGGTCACGTTGCGACACTTGGCATAACTCTCTCTCAAAAAATCCAATTGAGGTCAGACCTATTGGGATGTAAATATGACAGGTCAGGCTACCATAAAAAAAATTTCAGACCCTGTGGAGCAAAAAGTTTGGAGTTACAGCAGAAACAATGATGTACATATTTCTGCCAAAACAAAATTATTTTTGGAGCACCTTCATTCATGGCTTCCGGAATTTAGGGTTTTGGAGAAAGTTAGAATTTTTGGAATTGGAATCCATGGCTGAATGCTACTCAGAAAAATCGAAATTTAGAGACCAAGATCGAATTTTTTGGTTGGGTAGAAGACCGGGCTTGATCAAACCCCAGTTCAGGATTTTGATCAGAAAGATGGAAAATTAGGGCTTCAACAAAAGTTGGAATTTTTGAAGTCTGTAATGACAGCCGGAAGCTCCTCAGAAAAATAAGAGTTTAGAGCCTTGGATCGAACCTTTTGATTGGGCAGAAGGGTGGACTTCATCAGACCCTAGTTCAGGATCCTGTCCAGAAGATCCAGAAGTTTGAAAGGCAAATTTTGAGGGGTCAAATTTTGGAGATTTGAAAATTGAAGTATGCTAGTTTGATCAGCTCAGGAAGACACATCCTTCCACCCATTCAAAAGTGTGAAAGTCAAAGATTGAATTTTTAGGGTTTCTCTAGCAAACCCTAATCAAGCTCTAGATCAAGTTTCAGGGGGAGTTGAGGCTAAGGCCTTATATAAGAAGACTACAAGAAGTCTTGACAGGTATGACTTAAGGAGGTTCAGGTATGTCTTGAAATCTGATTCCTGATTAAGTTCATAATATGTTTGTCTTCATATTATTTATTAGTACAATCTTGATTAATGTTAGATTTGTCTTATCACCCTAGTAACAGTATGAATGCATGTGAATGATAGAAGACATTCATTGATTAGGGTTATATGATTGTACTAATATGTTGTATAAGGTTGATGTTGTCTACTAACAAGATACAGGTACGTCACGAAAGACAAATCCAGGTCCATGACCATGACAACATGAAGACAAAGACTCATCCATAATATTTGATCACATGGAAGTTCTACTTGCAAGGTATGTATGACTTTGTTCTATTATGCTTAACCTATGAGATATGCAGGTTCCAGCATAGGATCCCTAAATCATTGAAGAGAGAAAAGAAGATATTGATTAGGTATGTTAGGCATAACTAAGCAGGTATACTAATCCAGGTATGTTTTCCTATGCCATGTATTAGGATCCCTTATATAAGTATACTTGGTATGATTGGTTATGCTTATTCATAAAGTTAGTAATCAAGGGTTTATGCATATTATGTCTCTTATCTTGGTTGATGTTTTAACTAACTAGATCAAACAAGAATATGCATGAGTAAAAGAAGACTTCCCTGAAACCTTGAATATTATCTATAATCATGACTATACATTTTCAAGATTATTTTGTTTTGATAACATTGAGAATATACTAATGAATGTATGTTTGTGTATGAGATCATGAGGATGACACTTGAGCATGCACAGTGGTACAGAATGAATAGAAGTTCAAAAGACATTCAGAAGATCAAGCGGGAGGCAACCACACAAACATAAAAGAAAAGTATTTGAGTTGTTATTTGAAATAGTAAATGATATTGCCTGTAATAGGTTGGATGCATATTTGTATTCCTAGAATATATGATGCTGAGTGTAAACATTCATAGAGCATTGAACAGTATACTACTAATATGCATATGATTGGTAAGTTGGACAAACATTCCATTGTTGCTTGTCTAGAATGAAACCTCTTTGCTGACATGCTGAGAGCTGTGCACACTCTCGATAGTATGTTCTAGTAGAGATGGAAGGCATCTAGATAGCCACTGTATGCATACAGGATATGGGAAAGTGTTGTGCCAAAGTATTGGTCAAAATAGTTGCGTAACTATGTAAATGATATCTATATGCATAATAGGTTATCATGTCAATATGATTTGATGATTATGAAGTATTACTAATCATGTACTTAATTTTGATTTGTAGGAAAGATCATGATGAATGATGAACACTGAACAAGCGATGGATGTTCAACAAAAGATTTACAAATCAAACACACTATAGAAGGCTTGTGGCTAGAAGATTCTCTTAGAAAGAGGAAGAGAATCATGATGAGATGTTTGCTCTAAGTGGCTAGATAAGACCATTCTCTTAATGGTGTAATTAAAGAAGAAGTGTGAATCAGGTTCTGTATGGGTTCCCAGGATCGATAATCAATTGATGAGCTTAATGCTCACCATGGGTGATGTGGATCTCAACCTTTGCTACAAGGTTGAATATGGTTTCTATACATATATGACATGGATGCAAGAAGGAACTCACCACAGAGTTCAAATGATATTGAGGCTCATATCAGTAGACCCATCTAACAAGAGATGGCACAGATAGATATGCAGAAGATCATTCAATGTAGAATGTGAATGATGTTCAGTCACAAAGGGAGAATTGATAGTTTCTTGATAAGCTTGGGATTTACCAAAAGTAAAGTTGTTCCTAAACTTTACCTTAAGGTTGTGGATGATGAACCCATCATACCATTATTGTATGAGGATGATCTCTTTCTGACAAGGAATGAGAAATAGATCATGAAAAGAAAGAAGAAGATGCCACAGAAAGGAACTATAAAGTTTGAATTTGTAACAAGTTACCGATGTACTAAGCAAACCTCTACCTCAAGTGAACAAGTTACCGATGAACTAACCAAACCTCTACCTCAAGAAAAAGTTTGAGTATTTTTCGAGACAAGCTTGGTAGGACCCTCCTCAAGAGGGGGAGTGATGTGGTCACTTATGACGAGATTGCCTACATCGACAGTGAGGTCGATGATGTGGATACCTATATTGGTGATGTCGACAGAGAGGTTGGTGGATGGTCCTTAGATAGGTTCTAAGTTGACGAGGGGATTGCATCATCCTTGAGCACATGTTCTAAAAAGGATCTGTAGACATATGTCTCCGAGAAAGAAGAGGGATTGCATCATCCTTGAACACATGTTCTAAAAGGATCCGTAGACGTATGGTCTTCGAGAATGAAGTCCCTAGTGGATGAGAGGATTGTATAATCCCTGGACTTCAGTTCTAAAGTGATCCGTAGACATATGTCTTCGAGAATGAAGTCCTTCGTGGACATGTGAGGATTGAATCATCCTTGGATTTCAATCCTAAAAGAAGCCGTAGACAGATGTCTTCAGGAATGAAGTCCTTCGTGGACATGTGGGGATTGGATCATCCCTGGACTTCGGTCCTAAAGTGAGCCGTAGACATATGTCTCCGAGAATGAAGTCCTTAGTAGACAAGTGAGGATTAAGTCATCCTTGGACATAGTCCTAAATGTACGGTGAGGATTAAGTCATCCTTGGACATAGTCCTAAATGCACGGTGAGGATTAAGTCATCCCTGGACATAGTCCTAAATGTATGGTGAGGATTAAGTCATCCTTGGACATGGTCCTAAACGCACGGCGAGGATTAAGTCATCCTTGGACATGGTCCTAAATGCACTGTGGGGATTAAGTCATCCTTGGACATGGTCCTAAATGCACGGTGGGGATTAAGTCATCCTTGGACATGGTCCTAAATGCACGGTGAGGATTAAGTCATCCTTGGACATGGTCCTAAATGTATGGTTGAGGATTATGTCATCCTTGGACATAGTTCTAAATGTACGGTTGAGGATTAAGTCATCGTTGGACATAGTCCTAAATGTACGGTGGGGACTGCATCGTCCATGAACTGGGTTCAAAATGTACGTGTTGGGATTGCATCGTCCCTAGACACAGTGAGGTGTCTTAAAGTGATAAGGACTAATCATCCTATAAGTAGATTGGGATTGCATTGTCCCTAGACACAGTGAGGTGTCTTAAAGTGATAAGGACTAATCATCCTGTAAGTAGATTGGGATTGCATCGTCCCTAGACATGGTGAGGTGTCTTAAAGTGATAAGGAATAATCATCCTGTAAGTGGGATTGCATCGTCCCTAGACATGGTGATGTGTCTTAAAGTGATAAGGACTAATCATCCTGTAAGTAGATTGGGATTGCATCGTCCCTAGACATGGTGAGGTGTCTTAAAGTGATAAGGACTAATCATCCTATAAGTTGATCTGGATTGCATCGTCCATAGACATGAGAGATGTCTTAAATTGATAAGGATTGATCATCCTAGAACTTGATCTGGATTGTATCATCCATGGACCTATGTCCTAAAGAGAGCGGGATTGATCATCCTGTAATATGATCATGTGTTGCAGGGTATGCTGCTATGTATTGATGATAAATGTATTAGTGAGAATACATGCTTTTGATAATAGATGTATTAGTGAGAATACATGATTTTGGTGATAGATGTATTAAGTGAGAATACATGCTTTTGATGATAGCTGTATTAGTGAGAATACATGCTTTTGATAATAGATGTATTAAGTGAGAATCAATGATTTTGATGATAGATGTATTAGTGAGAATACATGCTTTTGATAATAGATGTATTAGTGAGAATACATGCTTTTGGTGATAGATGTATTAGTGAGAATACATGTTTTTGATGAGATATGTATTAGTAAGAATACATGTTTTGATGATAGATGTATTGGTGTGGATACTAATACAGATGATCCAGATGCTTTAGATCGTGATGATCCAGATGTTGTAGATCGAGATGATCTAGATGCTGTAGATCGTGATGATCCAGATGCTGTAGATCAAGATGATCTAGATGCTATAGATCGTGATGATCCAGATGCTGTAGATCGTGATGATCCAGATGTTGTAGATCGAGATGATCCAGATGCTGTAGATCGAGATGATCCAGATGCTGTGGATCGTGATGATCCAGATGTTGTAGATCGAGATGATACAGATGCTGTAGATCGAGATGATCCCAATGCTGATGATCGTATGATGATGATGCTGATGATCGTGAGGATCCAAATGTTGATGTTGTTGTAGCTGTTCGAGTGCTACAGAAGATAAAGACTCAATATTGAAGATGTTGATGTTCCAGTATTGAAGATGTTCCAGTAACTGCTTGAGTTACTAATGATGTTGAGAAAGCTTCCAATGATTTATAGATGTATCATGTATAATGTTGATGACTCCTTGCTCATGCAGATGCTGTTATAATATCCTTCTCGTTAAGGGGGAGTGTTGAGATATTGTAACTTCAAAGAATATTATATTTGTACTTTATTATTCTGGAGATGTTTCATTCCTCCTTGAAGATCTTATTGTATATCCGGAGATGTTAATTCCTCTGTCAGATTGTGGTAACTTGGGTTATTAGACTTCCCTAGTGGGGGTCGGCCCTGTATGTGTTATGTGGGTCAAAGGGTTATTAGACCACTCTAGAGGGGTCGGCCCAGTTAGTTGTAGTGGGGTATTTAACCCATTGGTTAAATACGAGCCTACATGATTTGTGTAAAAGACAAGTCGAAGTAGTGTATAAATATAGGAGATGTATTCCTCATTTCATACACACTCACTCACTTGAGAGTGGCACACTTGTGGAGGAGAGGTCTGCTATGGAGAAGGATCAGCTTATGCTCAGGGTTACATCTTTGTATATTGCTGGTCATCTATATTGAGGAAGCTTTGCTGGGTTTTCTACCCCATGAGGGTTTCCCAGGATAAATTTGTGTCTCTTGTGTTTATGCTATGCTTGTTGTTTCTTCAGTGATCCTGTATATGCTATTATTGTGAAATGGAATGCAATGCTGCTATTTTCTGTCTTATCATATTAAATCTTAACAAAAAAGTATCATGGTTTGCACAGAAGTAGAAAAATAATTGAAAGCAAAAAGCACAATATCCAAAATCCCAAAGAAATTAGGGGGACCATATACACAGGGGGAGCACTGCGACAAAGTATAGATGAATCATACAATTCAAATATGATCATGCATAGCTTCATAAGGTGTTGAAATCAATGCCAAAGGTGGAGATTGTTGAAATTTGGTTGTCATTGATGTCAAATAGTGTCAAAGAGGATGTCAAGTAATTCAGTTTGAGTCATGGATATCAACTAATGTCAAAGTGGATACAACATTCCTACAAAAGCGTGAAGAAGTATATGGAAACCACTTTGAAGAAGTGTCTGCACAAGATGGTGAAGGTCATGGATTCTAGTGTGAAGAAGTATATCTAGATGTTGCATCCATTATGAATATATGTTCCCAAGGATACATCATGCATGATCAGTGTGAAGAGGTACATAAGAAAGGTACATCATGAAATGTATCCAACTTGAAGTAGTACCTGTGCAGAAGTCAAGTCCACCATATCATACACTTTCATGGTAGCAATCAAAAGACTGGTTGGACAATGGTACATGTGCACAAGCAGCCAAGGAGTTGGTTGAGCAAATAATACAAGTGTGAAACCATGTTGAAATAAGTCTCTGGACTGTGCATGCATTGCTTGGTTAAAATTCAAAACTGCACAAGCAGTAAGAAACAAAAAATGGTTGGACAGTCTTGAAAGCACGCAAGTTTATCCAATCAAAAGATTCTTTCAGTTAGTAGAATACGCGCAAGATCCTAGAAGGGTACAATGGTTGAAGTAAGTCTATGAGAAAATTCCACAGCCAATGGTATAGCAGGTTCACAAGTCCCACTAGTGATGACAAGGAAAAGGTCAAAGTTCCGCCAAGTAGAAGATGGAGTATGCGTAGAATCCACAAAGTGTCAATACATCAAGTGAGCATTACTCACAAGTGATGAAGCAGTAAGGGTCAGAGGTCCACCAATTATAAGTTGGATTATGCAGAAAATCCATAAATCATTAATGCACCATGTGCGCATTACTCACAATTGATGAAGCAGTAAGGGTCAAAGACCCACCAATTAGAAGTTGGAGTATGAACATAATTCATAAATAATTAACGCACCGAGTGCCCATTACCCAAAAGGGATGGTACAACAAGGGTAGGATGCTCATCAAGTTGAAGAATAAGGATGCACACATACCTCAACGAAATGGTACATCAATAGAACATAAAATGACACATGACAAAATCATAATCCGTGAAATATGGAAGAAGTGATGCCATGACCAACTTGTGGACATACAATCCATGCAGGATCTATATAAATAGATATGCAAGTTGGACATTTGAAGTAAGATTGAAGGAGATAACATAAGAGCTTCAAGTGGAAGTTTGAGTTTGATGTTCGGGGCATGAAAGGGCTGGAGGATAGAACAACATGATCTAGCGAGGCGATGAATGCACACATGCAAAAGAATGAAGTTTTGATGGTGCATTTTATGATGTCGTAGATCTATGAATGATGCGCGAGTACTGAAAGAAATAAATATTGAAGCATGTGTAGGTGCGCGATGTTTTGAAGGACATCATTATAGATGGCATGCCAATAGTCACATATGTTGAAAGACAGAAGCATAAATACATAAGCAAAGTATATCAGATGATGTGCAGATGTATAGTTGATTCATATGAGCAGAAGTGAAAGTGTGTGAAGTTAAGAAGACCATCTACTGCGCGATGACAGAACAATAGCAGGATTCAGTAAGTGCGTCATGATGCACATGATTTGAGACAAGTGAGGTAAACTGAATGAACGAATCATTTGATGCACAGGTTGTCGCATTTTGTCTAAGAAACTATAACACTTAAACTGAGCTAACATATCAGTAAGTGTGCAATTCCATATGTTACTATGTTACAGAAAAAACTTCGTATCGCTTGGGGCAGATCACAACAGACAGCTGACTACCAGAAAATGACTCAATTCCCAATACAATGCTATATAAATGACAATGCTAAGATAATGGAGAAAAGACCAACCTTCAACTCGATGTTCGATGTAAATCCCCATTGAGCTTTCAACTTCTACACTTGGACCTGCAGATTAGTCTCAACAACAAGTACAAGCAAGTGCATATAATATGTGAAAGACATTAGCAGAATCAATAGCATGATCCATGATATAATAAACAAATATAACCCAATGTAATTAAACAATATTCACAATATCAATTGGACGAGAAAATGAGTATTTCCATTAATGAATAACAAGAAGTACAATATACGACCTCTTGCTGGCAACCAATCTGAACTAAGAATCGGGTCTCTGCACTTGTGCCTCCACCACTTCAATCCTCCATGTAATGGTAAACTCAAAACTATGAAAGGAGTTTGGAAGGTGAATATAAGGAATTCACAACAACTAGGATCAATGAGTATAGACTCAAGTCATGGAAAAAATCCACTAGAGTTATCTTGCTGTCTCTTTCTCCTCCCTTCCATATGCCATAAGAGCTCAATATATAGCCTTCCAAAGGTAAGTTCAAGAACACATCGAGGAATTTCGGGGGAAAATGGAGGGCTAAAGGTCACCCTAAGACCGCTTTTTGGGAGTAGAAAGCAATTTTCTAATGATTTTTACCATTTTACTTGGTACCCACGGGCTATAGTGGAACAACTCACGTGTATGCTAGCTATAATGGGACAACAAGCATACAGGAAGAAAAATAGGGAAAAAGCGTTTCTGAAGGATATAAAGTGAATCTGAGTCAATGAAATAGATCCTAAAGGAAAAAGAATGTTGATGCTCACAAGGTGGAAAATTACGCTGTAAAAGATGCCCCCTAATGTGTGAGGTCAGAGAATGGTGCTATGATGGCCGAAATACATTATAAATCTCAGAAGTGGAGTGATGGAGACACAACTGGAAAGAATAGCTCACTCGTCATAATACAATAATATCTCTGGATACATGTCGGAATAGTACGACAATCTGATACAATGGCCATGAATAGGCAGTACATAGTGAATACATGTCATATAGCCATAACCATCTACAGTAAGAGACGGTCTCCTGCTAAAAGGAAAAAACCGGTGCAAACTGGAGGTACAAACTGTTGATGTATGACAGGTGATATCTCAGATGTAAAGTCACGATCATAAGTAGCATACTGAATTCCACTAACGTCTAGAGTCTTCTACACAAATCATCTACGGTGCAGGTCCCAACAAGTGAATAAAGGTTTTGAGGTTGAACCTGTTGTGACATCATCTGATTACCGGTCAATGATCTATACCGTTAACAGACACGAGATAACCCACCAATAATGAAATTGGGCATCAAGGCACAGAGTACAATTATCAAAGTGCGAATAGATGTGTTGAAGTCGAACACTAAGATGAATCCTTCAATCAGGGGACGTTGATGTATTCCCAAAATTGTCGATGGCGAGAGAACCTACCACTAATGACTGCAAGGCATATGGTACTCAACCGAACTCTAAGTCTCAATTCCATAATAAATGGGTTGAAGTCGACAGAACGAAACTCGCTAGAAGGAGGGCATTAAGGCATCTCCCATCAACCAACACGAGGTAATAGCTACGCTGAAATATTTGGAAGAACTCAAATGAAACGAAATGACTCAATAGGGATGGCCAACATGCAATAGTCAAGAGATCTGAGGAGTGGCCAACTCTGGTTTCAAGACTTCCTTTGAATAAGAGAATGAATAGATGAATAGACTCACATAGCATAGACTCGACATAACATTGTGCGATATAGGAGGCATCAACAAAAAGCTTCATAGTGACTGGAATCTTAACGAATCGGTGGAGTAAACTAAGAAACGAGTACAACTCCTAAGGTCCTACTATAGTCCTGACTCATAATGAATGGAGTGGAATGAATGCTTTGTTCAAAGGCGACACAACAATTGCCAACAAAAAGAAGTAAATATTCTCCCGTCTAGCTTTTTGGAATATATGATTTTTTTTGGGTCTTTTTCATATTTGGAAAGCTTGAAAAAGAATAAAATTGCTAATAGTACAACAATTGAGGGAACGAGTGTCAAATGGTGAGTAGACTAGTCCCAAACAGTGGAACATACCTATGATCAATGCAAGGAAGCATGTGTAGGATGTGGACACTCGGGGGGGTGTTCCCTCAGGGTCAAAAGGTCATCAAATTGTGAAGGGAAAATGGAAGCTCTGTAGTGATCGACAAGGAAAGTGCTCAAGAACCAAGCTAACAACTGAGTAAGCGGGAGCCGACACAAGGCTCAGTGGAAAGCAGGATGATGCAATGCAATCACAACTTGATACAAACTAGGGGAGTCCTTATGGGAGATGTGCAACATAAGACAAAGTAGATTATGAGTCTTTATCACAAAGTCATGGCATAACTACAAAGGACTCCCGATATTAAGGAAAAACGACAGCATGGGCACCATAAGGTAAAGCGGATTGTAACTAGGGAAGCCATGTTCGGAAAGGCCCTACCACCAAATAATGACACTTCTATAACAGTGTGAAGGTTCCATGTCGGTTAAGAAGTGGGGTCACACCTAGGGTTAATGAAAAATGGTCAAAAGGTCAAATGCATAATGCATGTGAAAATGTCATCTAACCTATATGCCAGGTATGAAAATATACCTATTGTAGGCACGAAATGGTCAACAAACAACTCTCGTTGAAGAAATCTATTCAAAATGCTACTCCAAAACATTACATTAGTCCAAAACAGCTTAAAACAATGAAAACTATAAACAAGTGGGTTTCCAAAACTATAAATAGTAATAAAAAATTACAATTTACAATTCATTTTCACTTTTTACCAAATTTGGATTTTTTTGTTAGATTTCACCTTGGATTTTAGTCATTGATTCGAGGAGCTACGAGCATCCGTTCGTCTAGCCGTCTGGAGTAGGTAAGTTATCTCATCCTTCTCTTTCATTTAGTAATTTTTATTTTGATTTTCAGTGGTTAAAAATTTTTAGTGGCCAAGCCCTATTTTTTCACGACACTGTACATGGGCTACAGATATACGGGTCACGGGTAGGGCTTGGTACCCATGGTCAACGCATGCGTTGACTGTGGGTACCCTCCTCTGTTTGCTAAGTAGCTAGTGGGTATGACCGTAAGGCTTGTTTTTTAAATGAAAATGACTAAAATCTTGTGTTTTCCCCTTCCAGGATGGTTCTAGAATGGAGAGAAAGGGAGCATGACCTTGTGGATGAGGTCATACGCAATGATTTTCCTGCACAAGAAGCTTTACAAGCATGTGGGATTTTCAAATTTTGGAACATTAGGGCTTTGAGGGCCCAAAACCAATTGCTCATTCGCTTGACAGACTACTGGGACGTAGACGCACAAAATTTCAACCTAGATGGTCAAATACTCTCCTTGGAGGTAGATGAAATGTATTTCATTACTGGATTGTCCCGTAGAGGGGAAGTGGCAAGTCTTCGATCTCGTACTATGGGTGGTGGGATCACTATTCCCGACTACATAGAGCAGTACTGTCTTCCCAACACTAGGAAAGTGGGGAGTCAGGTACCCATTGGAGCCATAGTCAGTATGAACATGAAGATTATAGTGGCTACCCTCATCAGGATTACAGGTTCAACAACTCTACACCAGGCCTCAAGGTCGGTGATGTTCTACGCCTCACAGTGCATGCAACCCATGGTATATGACTGGTGCACAATGTTACTAGGGTGCATGAAGACCCAATTAACGGAGTGAAAGCGCGGGGAGGCAAAAAAATTTGGATACGACAGTATTCTATGTAGCTTCTTCTTTCAGAGGATTCTGGGGCTCAGTCTGAGGGTTGAAGTCCCTCCTCACAATCTCCGTGACCCAGCCCTGACCTAGTGGGCAGAGGTCTTGACATGATAGGGTGGTGGCCGACAGGAATCACCATACACAGATGACTTCTTCCACTGGTGGGTCCGACAAGTTATCGCCATTGACGACTACCGCTATGCAAGGATAGACTTATGTGGTGAGCACGGCATGCCGCTTCCTCCAGGGGTAGCGTTCAGAGACATCAATATGTTACTCTTTTTATGTTTTTTTGTATTAATTTTTCTTGGATTTTTGGATTATATATGAAAATGCAAAAATCATTTTGGGGGTAGCATCACATATTAACATTCTATTGTTTTCTCACAGACACCGGTCTGTGAATACCTGTGGGTTTCCCAAGACATCATTGATGGGGAAGGGGTGGATAGGTAGTCGAAGCTGCAATAGAGCACACATTAGAGACCTTGCGGGTCAACCTGTCCCGCATGACCACCAGGGTACCCATGATCGAGGTAGCACGGCTGCTATAGGACATGTAGCGCCATGTTGTGGGAGTACCGAGTCCCTGGGTTTTACTACTGCAGTGGATAGGCAACGCAGTACACTATTACTATCAAACACATCCTGCCGAGGCAGCCAAGCCTCCTCGTGGGGCTTAAACATCTCAGAGTACCATATTTTGTATCAATATGTATATTTTTGAGAGCTACGGGCTCCAGTTTTGTATTGTGACATTACCATTTTGGACATGTTATTTATAAAAAACTATGGTTCTCTAGTTCTACTATATGTGTATGTACAAATGTATGAATGTATGTTTATTTGTGTGCTTCATTATGAATGTGACAAATTCTAATCTAGGACATAGTTAGCATATGCGTTGGATACATGATTAAAACTTCTTGGAACATGAATGTATGCAATGGAAACAAAATGACGTTCCAAGAGCCTTACCCTTAAGAATATCCGTAGTAACGTAAGATCCCTCACATGGTACTGACCATTTAAATGAGACACAACCAGTTGTGAATCCAAGCGGACCTCTAAACATTGGATACCATGCGAAATAGCATCCCGAAGTAACTCAACCACGGCACTGTACTCAGCCACATTGTTGGATGTAGGATTGAGACATGCAACTCCCGAAGACACAACTAGGTGGTCAGGCTAATAAATAACCCAAGCAGCAGAAGCAAGCTGTTGCGTATGACGACTAGCACCACCCGCGAATCCTAAGAATGTAGGAGATTCTGCTAACATCTGTCAACCAAATGGAAGAGAATCAGCAGACCGAAAAACCAAAAGAAACTTAAGCTATGTACAGAAGCAACTATACAATAGTATACAAAAGTATTAGCTCGAACTAGAAGTTCAAGCATAATATCGCTTGAGGTAGAGCCCATTTCTAGGCTCCTTCAAAGCATTCCCCTCATAATCTTCCAATTCGTAGGCTCTTTTTTCCAGGACACGCCTCAAAATGTAAGGACCGTGCCACATGGGGTTAAACTTGTTAGTTTTCATCATTTAATTCAATAGATCTAGGATCTTAACTGAAAGAACAACATGTACAACATATCAAGCATAAGAGACAAGAGACAAGAGACACAAAACATTTCACCGTGGAAAACCAAGAAGGTGAAAAACCCCGCAACTTCCTCAAAGACAGAATAAGCATCAATACAAGGATCACCATGATCAAACCCAAGAGATAGATATCTTCAGTAACATGCTCCTCCTCCACTTGTGCGCACCCTCCTCTTCTCTAACTAATGCTAAGTGAGTGAATAATAGAATGTGTAAAATGAGAGAGACACACTCTCTATTTATACACTAACTTTCACTTGACCTTTACTCAATTAGGTCGGCCCCAACTTAACCACTTAACATAATGCTGACTGGGCTGACCCCTCTAGGGTGGTCTAATAACCCTTTGACCCACATGACTCATACAGGGCCGAACCCATCAAGGTGGTCTAATAGCCCATCAAGTATAATTTTAGACACTTCCAATATAGCTTGCGACACTTGCAAGTACACATGACGACACTTCCAATCGGAGGAATAATACATCTCTGTTTGGGATACAATAAGGTACAAATGTAATACATACGATATACAAGTGAATATCTTCCGAAGTTACAAATACATCAACAAAACTTGCCTTCCCCCAGTGGTTCCTTAGGTTGGTCATACAAGAGGACCAAGTCACCTTTAGCATATTGCTAGGGACGGACAGACCTATCGTATTGAACCTTGACACGATGGTTATTGGCATCTATAGCCATGGTGGCATCTTGATGCTGCTCGTCAAGCTGCTCAAGGTTGATAAAACATTGCTCAATACTTGACGTATCAGGGAGGAGCTCTATGGCTAGTTTTAACGAAGGGATTTCGCATTCAATTGGTAAAATAGACTCCACACCATGTACTAGCTGAAACGGTGAGAATCCGGTGGCAGTATTAACTGTGGTTCGATATGCCCACAAAGCAGGATATAACATAATATGCCAGTTGTTCTTGCTCTGTTGGATGCTACGTTGGAGAATAGTCTTTAAAGACTTATTGACTGCTTCAACCTGACCATTCGCTTGGGGGTAGTAAGAAGATGAATGTTTTTGACGAAACCTAAGCTTGAGTGACAAATCTGCCATCATCTTGTTCTGAAAGTGACTGCCATGGTTAGTGGCAATCTCTCTCAGAATATGGAACCGAGTAATAATCTTATTGGATACGAAATGTGCTGCTATAGCACCATCGTATTTTATGGTAGGCATGGCCTCAACCCATTTGGAAAAGTAGTCCATGGCCACTATGATATGGTGATGCCCCCTAGCTGAAGCTGGTTTGCAATCCATGAAAGCCACCCCCCACTTGGTGAAGAGACCGACGGTGATGACTGAATGAAGGGGCGCTGGATGCAAGTGTACATTCCGAGAAAACACCTAGCAGGGGTGACATCTCTTTATGGTGTTTATACAATCCTTGAATATCAAGGCCAAAAGTAACCTACTCACATAATGCATTGGGCTGTTGCAAGCCCGGATAGCACCACACCCCCCAGCGTGGCAATCATTAAGATCATGCTCCACTTCTCCGTGAGTCAAACAACGACGGAGGATAGAATCCTTTCCTCGATGACACAAAGTGTCTTCGACGATGGTATAATCTTTAGCGTGATGTTTCACATGTTGTCGTTCATCTCATGAATAGTGTGAAGGAAACTTCAAATTTTGAAGATATATGATAATATCTCCATACCAAGGATCCTCAGATGAGATAAGAAATAAATTCTCATCCACAAAGGAATCTTCATGGAAAATATCCTCATCAAGTCACGGAAGGTCAGACATGAGTTCAACAAAAACCAAGGACTTCACTAACTTTGCCGAAGCAAAATCAAGATCAAACTCTTGAAGGATCACAATCCATTTATTGTACTTCCCCCCTATAAGACGTCATGATAGCATGAACTGAAACGGATTGATATGTGCTATGACTGTGGTTTTCCTGAACATGATGTAATGCCGTAACCGTTGGACTGCATGAACAATCGCGAGTGCCAACTTTTCTACATGCGTGTATCTCAGCTCAACGTATACTAGATTTCAACTAAGGTAATAGAGCACATGTTCCATGAGCACATCATCAACACGAACTAAGACAATGTCAATTGTCTCTTGAGATGAGGTTGATGAACCCAAATTATAGGTATCCTATAGAATTTTTGCCATAGTAAAGCACAAGATATGATGAAGGAAATACACCTGTTTTGTGGGAAAATGTATTTACTTTGATTGTTTAATAAGGATGTTTTAGATATTATTCTTTTTATGTTAAAAGCATTTTTCCACGTGCTAACCTTGGTAATAAGAAGGCATAAATAGGGCGTGAAGGTCTTGAGGTATCTACGAGAGTCAAAGCTCGAGGACTGCAGATAACAGAGGGACTCAGTGCTCATATCTCCCTAAGTTCTAGAAGAAGCCCTAATTAATAGGATTGACATTTATGATCACACACTAGGTTAGAATTGAGAGACATATATATATGGACCTCTTGAGTAGCGAGGGGGTCCTATTGCTATTTTTGTAGAATTAATCATTTATGCATTTTTGTACTGCAAATACAGTTTGTGTTAAAGACTTTCCTAAACCATGAAGTTACTATTTTAATAAGAAGACTGATGTTACTTTCAAGCCTGCATTTATAAGTTTTCCATACTCCTGAGTACAGGTTGGGGAGGGCCCCTCCAACACGTAAGTCAGGAGCTTTACTCTGTTTTCAGGTATTTTCCATTTTTGTTGTGAATAGATTTACTTCTTATCGTATATGAAAATACTTTGATGGAATTTGAATGACATGGTTCTATTTCAATAATTAAGCCATCATTTTGATTCCGTGTACTATCTATACTTGGTTACAACGCATTATGTAGTTTGGTAGAACTCGTTTCGTAGTCCTATAGCTACATTCTGTACAAGCATATTTTTACACCTATTTTCATGCATTCTTATATTTAGTTTAAAAGAATGATTCATATCTAGGAGCTCATGCATATTTCCTTTATCAGAGTTAGGTCATAGAGGTTAATCACTTTCAGTTCTTTAATTTAATTAATGATCATCACCTTGAGTGTTTAATTCAAATAGATAGGATTGGTTACTTCTCGGGATTGGATATTTACGTTCTGGATTTGGTTTTCAGCATTTAAGATTTTAGATTAGACTTTCAATATTCAACACTCGATTTTCAATACTCACTTCTTAGATTAAAATCTCAGCTTTCATCATTTTAATTCTAGACTAAATTTTATCAAGCTTTCAGCATTTCAATTCATAGTGTAGATTTACAGTTTTTAGCATTTAACTTCTTAGCATAGGAATTTGTCATTCATGGATTTACAATCTTTTTATCTCACCTTATTCTTGATTAGAGAAACCTTTAAGATCTATACCAACACCCCAAACATGACGAAGACTATCCTCTAGAGCACATACAGTGTTATCACCTCTAAATTTTGTACGTCCCCTGGTCGATAATTAAAGTAAGCACCTAGTCTAGCTACCCTAATTAGGAATCCATTCGTTGAGACCACCACTTTTTGTCGTTGTTTCTGGGGAGGTGCTTAATCTTTAGGAGACATACTTGAAAAAAAAACAAACACATAAAAACAATTAAAACCATAAAAATTTTACCATGAATTCCTAGATGATAGAGCGATAGATTTGGATGCTTCCTACCTGCTCACCCTATGAGCAACAATAGTTCTGATAACTCTCAATTTGAATTCCTTAACTCAGAAGAAGAGGATGATTCTAGCTATGACCCACACAGACATAACTTCTTTGCTAGCTCCATCTCAAACACTACTATGGAAGAAGAAGATGAAGAACCTAGAGAACTGTTCACCTTTCCCATCAATATACCTCTTAGAGATGCTAGGATGAAGAATATCAACCCTAATAATCTGCCAAACTTCCATGGTTTGACTTCAGAAGATCCTGACACATTTTTGTTTGAGTTTGAGGTAGTTTGTAGATCCTTTGATTACACTACTGATGCACAAAAGCTGAGGCTTTTTCCTTCCACACTGAAAGATCTATCACTAAGGTGGTTCATGAGCCTTGAAGGAAACAGTATCTTCAGATGGGACGAAATGAAACAGACATTTGTAGAAAAATATAGGGACTACTGCAAAGCAAAGGATAGAAGAGATTACTTCCACCATGTGAGCATCATCATTCTTTGTCTTGTAGGATCCATTTCAGTGACTCAGATCCATTTTCATCCTTTAGTGGTACCAGTTTACCCTATTTTTGTTCCTACCCGCATGTTGCATCACTATAGCATGCGTACCCGCATGCTTATAGCCCGCGGGTAGCGCCGAAGCCATTCAAGGCTTGGCCAAACAAAAAATCCAACCGACCAAAATTGAAATAAAAGCACTTAAATGAAAGGTATGGCAGTGACCACTAACCTACTCCAGATGGTTCGTTGAACGGTCACTTGTAGCTTCCACGATCGGCACTCGAAGTTTCAGGTGAAAAATTACCACTAAACTCCAAAATGGTGAATAGTGCAAATGAATTGAAAATTACAAATTTTTATTACTATTTATAATTTTCTGGACCCACTTTTCTATAGTTTTTGCCATTTTGAGCCGTTATGAACTAATATTGTGTCATGTAGTGTTTTTCAACAGATTTCCTTGGCGAGAGTTGTTCTAAACCATTTCACACCTACGAAAGGTATATTTGACACCTGGCATATACGTTAGATGCCATTTCCACATGCATTATGCATTTGACTTGTTGACCATTTTCATAAAACCTAGGTGCGACCCCGGTTTGTGACTAACACAGAACCTTCACACTATTATAGAAGTGTCGTCATGTGGTGGTAGGGCTTTCTCGAACATGGGTACCCTAGTTAGAACCCTGCTTTGCATTTTGGTGCCCATGTTGTTGTTTTTCCTCAGGATTGGGAGTCCTTTGTAGTCACGCCATGACGTTGCGATAAAGACTCATACTCTACTTTGTCTTATGTTGGCCATCTCCCTTAAGGACTCCCATCAGTTATATCGTGTTGTGACTGCATTGCATCATCCTGCTTGTTGCTTGAGCCTCGTGCTAGCTCCCACTTACTTAGTTGTTAGCCTGGTGCTTGAGCACTCTCCCCTGTCAAGCCCTGCATAGCTTATATTTTCCCTTCACAGTTTGACGACCTTTTGACCCTGAGGGAACGCACCCCCAAGTGTCCACATCCTGCACGCACTCCCTTGCATTGAGCATAGGTATGTTCCATTGCTTGGGACTAGTCTGCTAGCTATTTGATACTCGTTCCCTCACTTGTTGTACTATAAGCAATTTTATTCTTTTTCAAGCTTTTCACAAATATGAAAAAGACAAAAAGAATCAAATATTCCAAAAAGCCGGATGGGATTATGGTCACTATTTCTTGTTGGCAGTTGTTGTGTCGCCTTTGAACAGAGCATTCATTCCACTCCGTACATTATGAATCGGGACTATAGTTGGGCCTTAGGAGCTATACTTGTTTCTCAGTTTTCTCCACCGATTGGTTAAGCTTCCAGTCATTATGGAGCCCTTTGTAATTCCTCCTGCATTGCACAGTTTATGTCAAGTCTATGCTGCCTGAGTCTATCCATATGCTCATGCTCTTGTTCAAAGGAATTCCTGCAACCAGTGTCGGCCACTCCTCAGATCTCTTGACTATTGCATGTCGGCCATCCTTATTGAGTCAGTCTGTTTCAACTGAGATCTTCCAAATATTTCAGCATTGCTAGTACCTCGTGCTGGTTGATGGGGGATTCCTTAATGCCCTCCTTCCAACGAGTCTCATTCTTTCGACTTCAACTCATTTATTTCGGGACTTGAGGCTTAGAGTTCGGTTGAGTACCTTGAGGCTTGTAGTCATTAGTGGCAGGTTCTATCGCCATTGACAGTTTTGGGAATACATCAATGTCCCCTGATCGATGGATTCATCCTAGTGTTCGACTTCAACCCATTTATTCACACTCTGATGATTGTGCTCTGTTCCTTGACACCCATTTTCATTATTGGTGGGTCATCTCGTGTCTGGTAATGGTATACATCAATGACCGGTAATCAGATGACTTCTCATCAGGTTTGACCCCAACTCCTTTATTCACTTGATGAGACTTGCACCGTCGAAGACTTGTGTAGAAGACCCTAGGTGATTATGGCATTCAGTATGCTACATACGACTTTGACTTTACATCTGAGATATCACCTCTTAGATTTCAATAGTTTGTACCTCCATTTTTGCACCAGTTGTCTTCTTTTCAGCAGAAGACCATATCTTACTATACAGGGATCATGGCTATGATCACTTGTGACATATATTTACTTATGTACTGCCTATTCATGGCCATTGTATCAAATTGTTGTACTATACCGACATGTATTCAGAGATACTATTGTACTATGACAAGTGAGCCGTTCTTTCCACTTGTGTCTCCATCACTCCACTTCTAATTTTTATAATGTATTTCGGCCATCGTAGAACATTTCAGTCTCTGACCTCACACATTAGGGGGCATATGTTACACATAAATCTTCCACCCTGTGAGCATAAGCATTCTTTGGCCTGTAGGATCCATTTTCATCCTTCAGTTGTACCACTTTACCCTATTTTTGTTCCTACCCGCATGTTGCATCACTATAGCATGCGTACCCCTGAGTTGCATCCCTATAGCCCGCGGGTATCAAGTAAAATGGTAAAAACCACTATTTTATTACTTTTTACTCCCAAAAAGTGGTCATTGGGTAACCTTTGGCTCTCCATCTTCCCAAGTAATGTCTCAATGAGTCCTTTCACCTACCTTTGAGAGGACTATATATTGAGCACATATGGCTTATGGATGTGAGGAAGAAGAGAATAGTAAAGGCACTCTAGTGGATTTTTTCCCTATCTTGAGTCTGCACTCATTGATCCTTGTAGTTGTGAACTAGTACTGTTCACCTTCCAAACTCTTTGCTAGTTTGAGTTTGCCTTTCATGGAAGATTGAAGTGGTGGAGGCACAAGTGGATTGATCTAGATCTTAGTTCATATTGGTTGCTAGTAAGAGGTCATATCACTATGTACTTCTTCTTGTTCATTAATAGAAATACTCATATTCTCGTCCATTCATGGTGTGAATGTCATTTATTATTCATTGGGTTACATTTGCTTATGATATTATGGACCATTGTTATTGATAATGTTAATGCTCTTTATATATTATATGTACTTGTTGGATATTGGCTGTCAGGACTAATTTGCAGATTACGAGTAATTGGAAGTGTGTGGATTGAAAGCTCCAACGAGGATCTACATCAAATGTTGGATCGAGGTTGGTTACATTTCTCCATTATCTTAACATTGTCATTTATAATAGCATTGCTTTGAGAATTGAGTATATTTCTGGTAGTCATATGTCTGTTGTAGTATTCCCAAGCCATAGTGAGTTTTCTCTAATATAGCAAAGGATAGAAGAGATGAAATTTGTAGGATGCAACAAGGAGAAAGAGAATCATTAGAATATTATGCCCAAAGATTTCAACTCAGCTACAAACGAGCTAGTCACTGCACCTTAGATCCTGAATCACTAAAATGCATCCTTCTTAGAGGTATAAAAGAGGAAAATATTGAAGTCTTAAACCTTCTGGGGTATGGATATATATTCCAGAAGACTTATGACCAAATCTTACAAATCTTAAAAAACTACTCTAGATCTAGGAAAAGTAAAAGTGGGACAAGGGATTCACACCCATTTACTGGGGGATCAACATATTCAGGACCTAGCCTTGCAAAATCTGATTTAGGAAAACTATTAGATGACATGAAGACCGATATCCTACAATCTTTGTCCATGCAACTTGATGCACTTCAAATCAAGAAGAAACAGGACGAAACCAAGCCTTGGCAGTCTTTTGTCCACGCTGTAGAAAAAAAACATGATAAGGGGCAATGCACACTAAACACCATAGAAATATGTGGCATTTGCATTGATGACCACTCCACTGATAAACGTCCACTGTTGCCCTCATGCAAAGATGTTATCCAAGAGCCCACAAATGAAGGTGCAATAGAATAACTATGTTTCATCAATCAAAGGAGGAACAATTTTCCTAGGCCTTACCAACCCAACAACCAAGCCTACTATAATCAAGGAAATAACTAGCAAAATTGGAATTCAGTGCCAACCCATGTCCATCCTAGCCATGTCCAAACCAGTGGTAGCAAATCCAAACATATCAACAACCCTATTACCCACATTCTTACTCTCCATACCCCCCACCTTTTGCGCAGCCAACCGCGAATTATGGCAATCCATATCCTTATTCATCGAATTGGAGAACTCCATTGCAGCTGCAACAACCACTCATCATGCCGCCGCCACCAATTAATCAACCACCCCCCAAACCTCCACCAATTCCTACCCAGCCAATTCCAAACCCTAACAACAATAGGCCACCACAGCAACAAGCCTACAATACTGAAATGGTACAGTTTCCAACCTATGTTGTGGATACGCTGGAGATAAACGAAATTAATTTAAGGTCTGGGAAGACATTGCAAAATAAACACACAAAGAATAATCAAGAGGATGAGGCTCACGAACAAACAAAACAACCTCATATTCAGCAGCCTGATGAACCAAACCCTTAGGAGGAAGAAATTCGACCACTTACATGAACTAGAAACCCTCCATTCCCTATAAAACTTGTACGAAATACAAAAGAAGAAGAGGAAAATGCAATTTTGAACGAATTGGAACACTTGAATATCCAAATTCCAATTTTGCAAGCCATTAGAGATGTTCCTATCTGCAACAAGTTTATTAGAGAAAATTGTTTGAAAATACCTAGTAGAAGAAGACGTGACCCACCAACCATCAATGTAGTAGGCCAGTTAGTAGATCTAATGTTGGGTATCGTTGTTAACCCCAAATACCTTGATCCAGGCAGCCCAGTAGTCAACGTGACCATCAATAACAAACAGATAAACAAAAGCCTAATTGATTTAGGAGCTGTTATCAATGTGATGAACACGGATACTATGATACACCTAGGACTTCAATCAATAGTCAGACCTACAACTACCGTGCTACAGCTAGTAGACACATCTACAGTAAGAACTGAAGGGATACTCGAATAAATAATTATCAATATAGAATCCTGGGAATACCCAGCTGATTTCATAGTCATCGAAGTAAAGAGTAAACTTAGTGGATACCCAATATTACTGGGGAGACCTTGGCTGGAAACTGCAGATGCTTACATAGGATGCAGATTGGGCAATATGACAATCACCAGTGGCAATGCTAGGAAGAAAATAATGATTTATCCCCTAGCTAGGAAGTATTCAGACCTAGAGTACCAGAATTGGATAGACGATTATGATGATGCATCCAAACAAAACATACAACCTATCCTTACAATTGAAGCTTCCCTATCACTAAAAGCCATCGACGAAGATAGTCATTTAGATAGGTTTATACAAAATGCTTCTTCTAATCAGAATATGTTTGAAGATTTTCTTGGCACAGATCAGCAGCAAGGAGAGGAAACATCAAACCACGATCCTAAAAAAATGTGGGAAGAGGTACTCACACTTGAACATCATCCAATTCAGATAAAAAAATCGAGATAATGCTTGGCGGAATGATGAATATTAACTCCAATTTGGAGCCAGGACAAGAACATTGATTATTGAAGGTATTGAGAGACAACAAGAAAACCTTTGCATGGACGTATACTGACATGAAGGGTATCCACCCAGATATTTGTAAACATTATATCTATATAAAGGAAGGTGTTGTTCCTATCAGGAAACCATAGAGAAGAATGAACCCAATATTAAAGGACATAGTTAAACTAGAATTACAAAAGCTGTTAGATGTAGGGTTCATATACCCAATCTTAGATAGTGAGTGGGTATCGCCACTAGTCATAGTTCCTAAAAAAGGAGGTAAGTGGAGTATTTGTGGGGACTACAGAGAGCTCAATAAAGCAACCAAGAAAGATCACTTTCCTCTCCCATTTATCAATCAAGTACTGGATACATTAGATGGGAACACATATTTCTCATTTTTGGATGGCTTCAGTGGGTACTACCAAATCCTCATTGACCTAGCTGATCAGGAAAAAACAACATTCAAATTCCCATGGGGCACTTATGCATATAGAGTGCTTCCCTTTGGGATCTGTAATTCCCCAACAACATTTTAGAGGGCAATCCTAAGTATATTCTCTGATTTTATTAATGAACAAATGGAGATCTACATGGATGACTTCACACCCTATGGCCAGAATTTTGACCAAGCACTAAAACATCTAGAACTAGTTTTGAAAAAATGTATTGAGATGATCTTATGCCTCAGCAATGATAAATGCAATATCCTCATGGAAGAAGGCATTGTGCTTGGACACCATATTTCACAGAGAGGAATATAAGTTGACCAGGAAAAAGTCACAGTCATCAAAACACTGCCACCACCTGTGAAACAGAGAGATGTGAGAAGTTTTCTTTGGAAAATAGGATACTATAGAAGATTCATTGAGAGTTATAGCAAAATTATTGCACCAATGTTTGCTCTACTCACAAAAGACACATCATTTATATGGTCAAAACATTGTATGCTATCATTTGAAAAACTAAAAGAGAAAACCATTACAGCTCCAGTACTCCAAGGACCAGATTGGGCACTTCCATTCCACATCCACTCAGATGCATCTAATAAGGCCATTGGATCTGTCCTTGGACAAGAAAGAGAGAAGAAGCCCTATGCTATATATTATATTAGTAAAAATTTGGCAGGAGCAGAATTAAATTATACTATCACAGAGAAGGAGTTTTTGGCTGTCATACATGCCATTAACAAATTCAGGCACTACATAACTGGATACCAAGTTTTTGTTCATACAGACCATTTAGCAATAAGGTATCTCATGAACAAACCTAATACAAGTGCTTGAATCATTAGATGGCTACTCCTCCTACAAGAGTTTGACATCACAATTTTAGATAAGCCAAGGAAACACAATGTAGTGGTCAATTTTCTGTCTAGGCTCACACATGGACAAGACAATGAAGTGATAAATGACAGTTCTCCTGATGAGCATATTTTTGCAATCTCCACAAGGATCCCATGGTTTGTTGACATAGCAAACTATTTAGTGTCTAGGAAATTTCCAGCACATTACAGCTATAAAGAGAAGAATAAATTCATAAGACAAAATGCCACATACACATGGATAGAGGGAATTCTCTTCAAAAAAGGGCTAGATCAAATACTAAGAAGATACATTAGAGAAGATGAAGTGCATGACATAATACACTCCACTCACAATGAGCCATGTGGAGGACACAATGCTGCAAAATGGATTGCCTATAAAATTTTGCAAACAGGGTATTATTGGCCAACACTCCACAAGCATGCCTATGAATATGTTTCACACTGTGATAACTGCCAACGAATGGGAAAGCCTACACAAAGGGAAGAAATGCCTCTCAATCCACAAATATCCTTAGAATCATTCGAGAAATGGGGATTTGATTTCGTGGGTCCAATCAACCCAAAATCAAATCAGAAAAGCTACATTCTTGTATGAACTGACTACCTTACAAAGTGGACTGAGGTAGCAGCACTTGCTGTAGGAAATGAAAACAATATGGCAAAAATTTTCACTGAGCAAATCTTCCATAGGTTTAGAATCCCAAGAAATCTATTTTGTGATCAAGGCCCACAGTTTACATCAAATCTAATAGAAGACTTGCTTCGAAGAAACAATGTTAAGCACAGACAATCATCCTCCTATCACCCTCAATCTAATGGTCAAGCTGAGGTAGCCAATAGAGAGTTAGAAAGGATCTTGACAAAAATAGTGAAACTCCACAAAAGAGATTGGGCACATAGATTAAGTGAACCAGTTTGGGATTATAATACCACATGGAAAACAACAACAGGCTTCACCTCATATGAGCTAGTTTATGGAAAGAAAGTTATGCTGCCCATTGAATTTGAAATCAAGACATTGAGAATTGCAGCACAGTTAAATATGGAACTTTCAAACATCCAACAGGAACGCATGCTACAATTAAATCAACTAGATGAGCAACGCTAGCAAGCACTTGACCATACTGAAATCATCTAGCAGCAAAGGAAGAAGTGGCATGACACACACATAAAGTAGAAAAAGTTCAAGGGAGGTGACTGGGCACTACTCTATGACTCCAGGTTTCACACTTTCAAGGGAAAACTAACAACTAGATGGCTCAGACCCTACGTCATTGAAAAGATCTATGATAATGGAGATATCATAATTACAACAATAGATTAAGAAAAATTCCCCATGTTGGTGAATGGACACAGATTAAAAATCTACAAGACACCACAGTCCAAAGAAGAATTCACAGACATACTCTACCAACAAAGTCTAATGCTGATAGACATCATCAAATGTAACTGATCTAAAGTTACTAAAAAAAAAAATATGGAAAACGAAGAAAAAGAAAAATGAAAAATGAACAGAGAAAAAATGAAAAAGAAAGAAGAAAAATAAAATAAAATAAAATAAAATGGAAAAAGAGCAAAATGAATTGACAATGAAAAATGAAAAAAGGATTCACTCAAGGTTATTGCAAGTGAATTGCAGGAAATCATACATCCCCATGAAGAACAAGCATGCATATTACAAGTAGATGAAATCAAGCGAGCAGCCATATGTTCAAGCAAGCCAACAATCTAATCAAGCGAGCTAGGAAATACTCAAGCACTACAGAAATCAAGTGAGCCGGCCATCTGTTCAAGCGAGCCAGAAATCTAATCAAGTAAGCTAGGAAATAATCAAATCAAGCGAGCCAGCAATGTTTTCAAGTGCCCTAGAAAACAATATCATGCACTACAAAAATTAGGTCAACAGATTCAAGGAATATTTCGAAATCAATACTGAGCATAAAAGCAAAGTCAAATCAAAATTTGACACAATAAACAAAGCATGCAGATACAACATTTTCAAAAGAACCAGTTGAATGAAGGAAACAAATGTAACTAGTGACATGCCTAAAATAACTATAGACAATGAGGAAATCTACTATCGAATACAGAGCCCATGAAATCAAGCCACATCATCCACTCAGGTATGCTAAGCATAACTAGGTGATCTCTAAAACTCTTTGTTTTATTTTCAAAGTAAAATCATCATCCCACAAAATGGTTATTTCTGAAGCTGAGGACAACTTTTACATTAAATCAGTGGCAAGGTTCAGATTACCTCACGAAATCATGATTACCCACCTTCGACATGTCAGAATAACAATCTCCGTATCCAGCCACCATATTTCCCAATGATCAAAGAATAAGTGCAATGCACAATTATGGAAAGAAATGCAAGGTTCAATAATGGAAAGGAATGTGTAAGGTGGCAAGTACAATTCGAAATGATCGGGAGAGGTGTGTGAGAATAGCTAAATAAGGCGGCATAGTCTACAAAAAAGACCCAGTTTTGCAATACGAGCTCTCTAGAAGAACGAAAACTGAAAGCTCACGTTGTCACTTAGCCAGCAAGCTGCCTTCGAACCTGTGAATCAATCCTGGTCAGTCGAGGTAAGACAGACACACTCAAAATTTTTGTTTTGTTGATTATAGTAGAAAATTCAAGATGACAAAGGGGTACAAAAAGAGTGAACCAGAGGATCACAAAGCCATTTATGAAAACCCAAGGGTTCTATCAATCCTTTGTAATGCGGATTGGATGCCCTTCATCGTAGGGTTGAGAAGGTCTAATACAGAGGTGGATTTAGAATTCACAAGAAACTTGAAGCACATTAAAGAAGAGCAGTTCATCACCCGGGTTAGGGGACTTTGTATCAGATTGGATGAGGAGGCAATGGAAAAATACACAGGGCTACCCATGGGTCTACACTGGGCCAGGGAATATAGGGAAGCCAACTAGAGTGCAAAGGAGGCTTTCTTCAAACCTGGAGAAGCTTATGAAGAAGACAAAAATTGAGTCAAGAAGGTCACTATGCGAGCACCTTGGGATGAAGTAGCTGCCGTCGTTCAAAAATATGTAACGTGTATAGGGAGGATGAGCTACGTCCCTCTCTTCCACTTTCGAATTCTAGATCTTCTGAGGCACATGAACCACATCACGCCAAACAACAACATCAACATCCCTTATTATCTTCTCCTGTATTTGGGAAAAATGAGCAAAAACGTAGTTGAAGGAAAAGAGGATGCGTTAGCCCACCATGGGCTAATCAAGTTGATAATTCGTGAAGATTTAACAGTACAGGTTCCAGAACTTTCATGGGAGGAGTTTGTGGTAATCTTAGCAGATGATGTGCAGAGAATGAAGGGTACACCTACTGTCGGCATAACCCTAGCTTCTGGGTCAAAAGACAAGATCCCTTCTACATCAGGAGCTAAGAGAAAAATCGACCTGGATAGCGTGGCCGATACCCTGATGAAAATTAAGCATTCATGAGATGGCTCCTACCAAAAGGAATTAGGATTTTCCACCAACGAGCAATGGCCAAAGCGGCAAACAAAATATTCACATAGCCACCCAAAATTAAGCATGAAAAGGAGGTAGAAAGGGATCCCAACCCAATAATTCAGGACGTATCTGACAATGATGATGATTGGGTAGACCAGGATGACCCAACCACACCTGAAGAACAAGATGATGACGAATGGAACTCTGCTGACGAGGATGTAAACCCTGTTGACTGAGATGTAAGCCCTACTGATCAAAATATAAACCCTGAAGCCACTTACCAGCTAGCTGAGGCACTGATAGAATTAGTGAAGGTTAGGGAAGAGTTGGTAGCATTAAAGATTGAGGAAAGAATTTAGAGAAGTGAACCAACTTCATCAACACCTCCACTGTTTGTACAAGAGAAGACGCAGATATTGAAGATGCAGCATGTAGGGGAGATGAAGCTGGCAGAACGACAAAATGCAGCACTGAGGGAGAAATTGGGCTAAGGTCAGATAGAATTGGCTCAGAAGGACCAAAAAATCCAGCAATTAGAAGACACATTGACTGCCACTACAAAAATCTATGATGAAATATTGCAACTCAGACCCCCGTCCAAAGTCTACACACTCTACTTCAAGGAAAAATGGGGAAGGTTCCAGCTGCAAAGGTTAAAACAAGGTCTATCTCTGGAGTTGGACACTACAAGGGAATTTTTGGACACTTCTCTGGATTGCACAAAGTTGGAAAATGATCAATTGTGCGAATTCTTCTTGCACAACTTCATGGTGCCAAGCACACCTAATTGGTCACCTAATCCATACGTAGGCGACTTCGAGCTGAAAGCATTATGCTCTTGGATGAACCATGAGGTGGAAAGGGCATAAGATGGTCATATATATCTTGCAGAGAAGTGGAAAAATCCATTATGGATTAGGGCCGAGGCATCTCACCCTGAGAAGGTAATGCAGAACCACCAAACTATCACCACTGATGAAGAGTTAATTCCTATCTTGCTTGAAAAACAACACGAGGCAGTCACACATTTTGATATCACCCTTCAATGCACATACAAAGAGGTACAGGAGGCCATCAGTGATAGGTGGTCAAGGATTGGAGATGATTTGAGGAAGAAGGAACCTCATTCCCCTCTTAGATTAGAAGCTTCCCTCATCAAAGCTAAGCTATATAGAGAATCCTTGATCAAGAATTAGCTCAGATGGATTGGCATGAAGCTAAATCCTCCATTTTTCCTCTCTCTAATTATTAAAGAGCATATTAATGAGGAAGAAGAGAAAAGAACATGGGCCAGAAATGACTAGAGCATGGGTTACTACAGGCAAGTAGGGACTCCCAGAATGGTCGCATGCGACATCAGAGAAGCTATCGAAGAGCCGAGTGTGTCACCCAAGGATGGGTGAATCCTTCAAGCATGGGGGAGATGATGAACCCAAATTATAGGTATCCTATAGCCTTTTTGCCACAGTAAAGCACAAGATCTGATGAAGGAAATACACCTGTTTTGTGGGAGAATGTATTTACTTTTATTATTTAATAAGGATGTTTTAGAGATTATTCTTTTTATGTTAAAAGTGTTTTTCCATGTGCTAACCTTGGTAATGAGCAGGCATAAACAATGTGTGAAGGTCTTGAGGTATCTACGAGAGTCAAAGCTCGAGGACAGCAAATAATAGAGAGTCTTAGTGCTCATATATCCCTAAGTTCTAGCAGAAGCCTTGATTATGAGGATCGGCATTTATGATCATAGACTAGGTTAGAATTAAGAGACATATATATATGGACCTCTCGGGTAGCGAGGGGGTCTTGTTGCTATTTTTGTAGAATCAATCGTTTATGCATTTTTGTACTGCAAAGACAGTTTGTGTTAAAGACTTTCCTGAACCATGAAGTTACTATTTTAATAAGAAGACTGATGTTACTTTGAAGCCTGCACTTATAAGTTTTCCATACTCCTGAGTACAGGTTGGGGAAGGCCCCTCCAACACGTAAGTCGGGATCTTTACTCTGTTTTCAGGTATTTTCCATTTATGCTATGAATCGATTTACTTCTTATCGTATATGAAAATACTTTGATGGCATTTGAATGACATGGTTTTATTTCGGTAATTAGGCGATCATTTTGATTCCGCGTACTATCTGTAGTTGGTTGCAGCGCATTCTTTAGTTTGGTAGAACTCGTTCCGTAGTCCTGTAGCTGCATTTTGTACAAGCATATTTTTACACCTGTTTTCATGCATTCTTATATTTAGTTTAAAAAAATGATTCAGATCTAGGAGCTCATGCATATTTCCTTTATCAGAGTTAGGTCATAGAGGTTAATCACTTTTAGTTCTTTAATTTTATTAATGATCATCACCTTTAGTGTTTAATTCAAATAGATAGGATTGGTTACTTCTCAGCATTGGATATTTACGTTCTGGATTTGGTTTTCAGCATTTAAGATTTAAGATTAGACTTTCAATATTCAGCACTTGATTTTCAGTACTCACTTCTTAGATTAAAATATTAGCTTTCAGCATTTTAATTCTAGACTAAAGTTTATCAAGGTTTCAGTATTTCAGTTCTTAGTGTAGATTTACAGTTTTCAGCATTTAACTTCTTAGCATAGGAATTTGTCATTCATGTATTTACAATCTTTTTATCTCACCCTCTTCTTGATTAGAGAAACCTTTAAGATCCATACCAACACCCCAAACATGATGAAGACTATCCTCTAGAGCACATACAATGTTAGACCCTCTAAAGTTTGTACGTCCCCTGGTCGATAATTAAAGTAGGCTCCTTCTCTAGATGCCCTAATTAGGCATCCATTCCTTGAGACCACCAATGGCCACATAAAGTATAAAATCTCTGGAAAAGTCGGGTGGACTGAGAAAAGGGGCCAATACCAAAGCTTTCTTAAGAGCATCGAAAGACTACTGGGCTCGCTCATTCCAGATAAATGGTGTGTCTTTCTTCAACAAGTGTGGGAAACCTTTGGTAAGATTAGCATAATTCACTACAAAACAATGTAGAAAAGTGGCTCTCCCTTGGAGGCTTTGAAGTTGAAACAAGTTGCATGGAGGAGGCAAATGAAGTATTGCCTCAACTTTAAGAGGATCAACCCTGATACCCTCTTTCAAAACTATGAAACCTATAAGGCGACCCGTTTTCACAACAAAGATGCACTTATTGGGATTTAACTGAATCTTGTAGCGTACGCATCTTTCAAGAATTAAATGGAGGTGCTTGGGGTGGTCCACTCTCTTGCGAGAATGGACAGCAAGATCATCCAAGTATGCCTCCACTATGCATTTAAGGTCATGAAAGGCGTAGGTCATAGCCCATTGAAAAGTGGCTCCGATGTTTTTAAGGCCGAAGGGAATTTTCTGGTATGCAAACGTACCCCAAGGACAAATAAAAAATGTCTTATGTTGGTCCTTAGGTTTGATCTGTATCTGGTTATATCCTGAAAAGCCGTCCATAAACGAAAAAACTTTGCTTCCCGCACAAGCATCCAAGATTTGATCTATGAATGGAGTGGGGAAATTGTCTTTTGGACATGCATGGTTTAGGTCTCTAAAATCAGTGCATACGTGGATATTTCCCTGCTTCTTATCCATAAGAATGGGATTCCACACCCATTCAATAAGGGGAACTGAGTAGATAAAACCAGCCTTAAGTAGTTTTTCCACCTCTGCCTTGATTGCGACTGCCTTTCGAGGATTCACAGCATGAAGGCGTTCACTAGTACAAAATGAGAAATTAATGACTAAAAAACTAACTAAAATTCGACTATAAATGAATATTTTTGAGTCAGTGGCTAATAGTATCCGATTTCCACTATCTTATCTCTAGTCGTATTTCACTAGTCATTAATTGATTGACTTATTAGTCATTGATAGTCACTGATTAAGTCATTGATCTAGTCATTAATACTCACTAATTTAGTCACTGATTTAGTCATTGATTGTCAAAATTAATGACCAAATATACAACTAAATAAACTACTAGATGATAACATATTAATGACTAAGCTAAATATGACTAAATGTTAGTCACGCTATAAGATACTGGAAATTGGCTACTAATAGTCGTATATATGCGAATTTAGTCATTTTCTTAGTCACTAATTTATGATAGGGTACGGAGGAATCGAACCACCAATCTCCTGCCTATAATTAGGCAGGTGCTCTACCATTGAGCTAGCACCCTTCAAGAAGTTTTTATTGCTTGACAATGATGATATTCAAACAAATTTTGTTGTATTAAGTGTCATATAAGCCTCAACTTGAAAATATGGTTGTATTAAGTGTCATAATTGTAGGTTTCATGCCAAATAAGCTGGCTTTGGCACTTGAGTTTAGAATAATTATAAAAGAGGAAGTATGGATGAGCAAAAATTTTAAGACAAACAAATAACTGCACTTATAGAAAAAAAAACTCTCAAAATAAATTGGGATAACACATATTCAACTTCAGCTGGAAACAGGTTTTAGCACATACCAATAATTTCCACCAGCATTGGAAATAATATCAAATAAATTATGATCCAATGCCATTGCTTCAGTAGCAGATGCAATGTGAACCCCAACAAGAATTTGATTTACCATTTTCACAAAACTAGCAAAACCAACAAACTTGTAAAAGTGAAATTAAATTGCCTTTGACTAATGAGTATTTGTACAATCTGCACAACCCAAGTTAGGCATTAAGCACTCTAACATTCCTACTTGAGCAATGCATTCACAATATCAAGAAAGCATATTGCTGACCTACAAATGTTTGCTGAAAAAGATTACTTTCTTTCACTACCTGGAAAATACTCCAGAGAATGATACTTTTCAGTGATACATGAGAATGATACTTTGAATCTATGATTTGAGACTTGAGATTTTCCATCCTTTGAAAATTCAACACTGCAAAGATGAAGAGACAAGGTATCCATTAATATTGAATTAAAGAATGCTCCAAAACACCTAGGAACTTAATACATTTCTCAGTCTAGCATAATTGAATATAATGGATCAAGCTAGCAAAACACCTAGGAACTTAATAACTTACTATATACCAGGGATCAAGCTAGCCAAAGAAAGATGAACACTAGGAAAGGGACTAATTCATCAATTAGGTCCAATTATAGTTTGTAACTCCATTGCTCAGGATTTTTATGGTAAAACTATAAACTATACTTTTTTCCCATATTATGAAGAAGGTATGCGAGCTGATAAGGAGATGCCACTTTCAAAGTCAGGGTGTTGAGGGACACAAGGGTACTTCACATATGAATTTTAAACACATAAAAAATAAAAACAGAACTGAAATTTATGTTAATCAGACAAACTAAGAACATTAAGTAATATAATTCATCATTCATACAATAATGATATGCAGATTGGAATGAAGAATAAAAATGAAGATATTAAAATAATTAAATATGAAACAAAAAAAGTTGAGAATTGGAAGATTGAAGTTGTAAAATGAGGAGTCCAGGTCTTAAATATCGAATGTTGACCACTACTAAAAACTCTGTCAAAAAATCAAACTCTTAGAATAACTTCCACGAAATATTCATGTAATATATCACAAGGAACAGATCAGTAACATATCATATTTTAAATCAAATCGTTGGGCATGAAGGATGTAGATCAAAACTTACAAATGGGAATAAGCATGGAATTAGACCATACAATCCTTCCCACAGTTTAGTTGGGGATTCCTTCCCTCACCCGGGATGTAGGATGCATCCTGAAGTATAGGCAAGCACATCCCCAGGCTCGCTATCTATGTGAATGTTGTGGGCCTCACTTAATTGCCCCGGATTATGCTCCATAATCAAGGATGGTGATTTACCTTGTTTACCATCCATGAATCATGGGGAAGTACTCGGAGGGTTTTTTGCAAGGTTGTTCCTTGGAATATATATATATATATATAAAGAGAGAGAGAGAGAGGAACCATTGGACACCAAATATGCAAATTTTGTGACATATAATGAAAGTTCTAGAAGAAAATACATAAACAATGAGAATCTAAATTGCCTCTATAGTCCATAAATCATCATACTACAATCAAATGACTATACAATTTTCTAGAATGCTTTGCACAAACTATTTTAACTTTCTTCAACTTTTATCGATTAAATAATCTTCGAAAAATACAATTGAAAACCTACTGCTAAGAGAACAAAAAACAAAAAGAAAGCAGTATATATTATATAGACACAACTTTATTTATAACCACTATTATTTGGTATTCCATGAGTCCATGCTACCTGAAGTAGTTGCAGCTCAACCTTGATATGCTCGTAGTGCTCCACATCAATTGACTTATGTTTCTCCAATAACTAACAACCAAAGAATCAATAAGGTAAGACCTGGATTATAAAAAAACCCATCTTAGGATAATAAATATGAAATCAATGCCTTAGTGACCAAGAGCAAAAAATAACGAAGCCTACAATACTACATACCTTGGAGACTTTGTTTTCCCAATGCCCTGTCTCCATTTTCTGCATTTCAAACTCTTTTTTAGCAACATCCAACTCAATGTCCTTCTCTCTCACAGACTTGCGTAGCTGCTCAATCTCTAATTGTACATTTTGAATTCTATCACGTAATTCCTATGACAAAAATCAATGTTCGTCATACAAAACAATTTGAAACACATTGTCTAAAATTCAAAATTTGTAAGGAAGAAAACATCTAGCATATACACAATATTCAGGATTTACCTCGCATTCCTCAAAATTTCTCTTATTTTCATCTCTAAGTTGTGCATTACTTTCTCTTAACAAGTTTGTTTCTGTTACTTGCAAAATTGACAAGCACTCAAGTTGAACATACTGCACTACCATGACACAATATTATCCAACTGAAAATGGGAATGAGGACCTTGGACTCATTATACATACCTGGCACTACAGAGAGATAAAATATTCATATGTATAAATAGCAGCCCGTGTATTTCCTTGTTCCTTACACAATGCAGATTATGTTGTCTTAGATGCCCGAAGAGCACTTTCTAGCTATAATACACACACCGACACTTTCTGATTAGTATAGCTTTTTCCTTAAAATCATAAATACATAATATGTTCTAATATCTAAATGAGTATGTAGTACCACATAATATTTAACCAAGCAATTCACTAATACACAATGAATAGTGTAAAACAATACCTACAGTAAGGAAAGCATGTCATGAGATAAAACAAGCATAACAACGAAAGTCACAACAAAGAAAAATAATAATTGTGAACTAAAACAAGGAAAATAATAAATTCAAAACAATGGATATCAAGTTGCAGACAATTGATGTTCAAAGTACAATGCAACCAACGATGTGAGTTTGGACTGGCAATCAGCCTGAGTTAATAAAAAAATAGTATGATATGTGCACATGACCGAGAAATAAGTGAAAGGAATATGCAAAAATTATAATATATGCTCTTAATCTACTGAGACTATACGATATATACATGTGATCAAAAGATATGGTATACACAATATACAATCATCAATGCAAATGCCTCCACTTCTGATGATAAATCAAAACAAAAAACAAAACAAACAAAAAAAAATTATGTCCTTCTAGTTTTTTAAAATATTTCACATTGTGCACATATAAGACCTATTAGTTGACAACAAGACTAACCACAAAATGATTAGTAAGATCAGATACCTAAATTAGGACAAGAAAGACCAGGGCCTCACTTGAGTAGTCTTTAGTATCAATAGATCACTTAACAGAACTCAGAACCAGGACATTACTTGCATTAAAAGAGCTCATAATCAAACCCTTACTTTCCTTAGCAGAAATCAATCCAAGCACCGTAAATCAAAGCTAAACTAGAAGGTAAAGTGATCATTTATTTGAGATAACTAGAATGTTTAGTCACAAAAGGACTTATCTGATCTCAAGTAAGGTCATGAAAGGCAATAAATTCATGCCTTTCTATTACAGGTACTAAAAGGTTACTGTTGGTTTGTCCTCAAACATTAATCTTATCAGTTATGTAATAGTCCAGGTAAGACATTTCAAGACTAGCCTTACAACCCTGTCTTCCAGGATCAAACACTTACTTTCCTTAACAGAAATCAATCCAAGGATCGTAAATGAAAGCTAAACTAAGACCACAACATTACCTAAGCTAGAAGGTAAAGTGATCATTTATTTGAGCTAGCTAGAATATTTAGTCACAAAAGGACTTGAGCTCAAGTATGGTCATGAAAGGTAATAAAGTCATGCCTTTCTATCACAGGTACTAAAAGGTTATTGTTGGTTTGTCCTCAAAGTTTGAAACCTCTAAACCTCATTTCTTGTAGGTGAAACCTCTAAACCTCGTTTCTCGTTCCATTTCCCATTTCTCGTTTCTGGTAACATATCTTATAATCAATGAATGCCCATGCTTTACAACCCAATGCAAAAGACTCGCGATAATGTTTGATTGAATCTTTGCAAGTATAGAATTTCATCTTCAAATGATCTGAAATTTCTTGACTTCTGTAGCTATTGATGGCAATCCACTCCTTGTTGCAATCTACTATTGTGGAGAATATATGAATGGTGTCTGTCACATTTGACAGTTTCAGTCAATGGTGGTGAAGAGAATGAGTGTTTCAGAGCACTGAAATATACATAAATCCATGACGTGTAGTGGGAACAATGGATGCCCATGGGGATATCAACAATGAGAAAAATTCACTGGAAGATGGGTTACGCCAGCCCTTTTTGAAACAAAGACATGGGAGACCTATTGGGTCTACTTCATATCCCAGTTCTCAGACAAATCTTGTTGCATCATAGCTCTATCCCCTAGAGAGTACTTTGGATTATGAGTAAGAATCCATTTTATTTCTTCTCTGAACTTGATCCAAAATTGTAGTTTTTTTCTTTGTCTATATTCATAATTTTCAATTGCAGTTTTTTGTTTTGTGTATGAATGCATAGGATTATAGAAAATGACATGCTCAAGAAAGACTGGAGATCTAGAACAAAGGTAGAAATATTTCAGTACATATTTCTCAAATGGGGATTGGCCTTCCTGATTGGCCTATGTGTTGGCCTCATTGCAGCCTTTGTCAACCTTGCAGTAGAGAACATTGCAGGTTCGAAGCTGCTTATGGCCTCTAAATTTACACTGCAGAATAGGTATAGTAGTAATTCTGTTTTACTTTTATCCAGAGGCCTATATCCTATTATATTTTTGCACTATCACAAACCCATCTCAATCAAGTGTGGTATGCGCCTTGAGGTTATGAATCTCCACCTTGGTTCGATGGGTTTGTGCTAGTGTCCATTTCAATGAATAGTCTAGATTCAACACATCTTTACTCAATCCCCCCTCGTTTTTCCTATAATGATCACTTCATTTGTTTATCATTAATCCAGACAATGAAGTTGTATTAGTTTGTATTGAATTTCTGATATATTAGATTGATTAATTCAATCAATTCAAACATTTGTTGAGAGGTCTTGGTGTAGAGTGCAATGCATAATAGGGGTGTTTAGTTTTATGATTTTATCGTTTTGACAATTAGTCGAAATGTGTTAAACTACAGGTATATATTAGCCTTTTCAATGTTCACTGGTGCTAATCTAGCACTAACTTTATTGGCAACAGTGCTTACTTCTTATATTGCACCAACAGTTGTAGGGGCTGGTGTGCCAGAAATCAAGGCTTATCTGAATGGGGTTGATCTGCCAGGAATTTTAGGTCTAAACACACTTTTTGTTAAGGTATGTGCATTTCAAGCACAAGTAAATTCTCATAAAGAGGCATGTGCGTGATCATGCTGAAGTGGAGCCCTGTAATCAAGACCCAATGAAAAATCCAACTGAATTCTGAGAGTTTTTAGCCAATGTGACTGGAAAATGTCAAAAAGAATGGATGCTATGCTTTCCATTAGATACATATCTAAATGCTAGATACAAAGGAAAAAATGGATGCTTCTTTTATCTTGCCCAATATTGAAATGATATCAAAAGATTCTCAATAGAAGTAGCTCTCTGAGGCAAGGGATAGTGGGAACCTTTCAAACTTCGCAAATTGGAAATCAAATGACCGGTGACCCTCGAAGAAAACCAATAGCCATTCATCAAATTATGAATTCTAGATCGCATTTCTTGTAATCCCCGCAATTAAATTGAATGAATTTCTCACTCTCTATAAAGCAACAGTACGGAGGGGCATTCTTTTGGCTAACCTTGAAGGTAAAATCAAGGTGTATGCTTTTGAACAAAATAGATAGCCTACCTTGCAAAGCACTAGGACGTGTTGGAGATGCAAGTTGAGGAGAAGTCAATTGCGACTCAAAAAAATGAGAATGAATTTGTATTTGCCTACCCACATTCATAAGTTCCATGGGATCCTGGGTTTCTATGCTATCACTATGAACCGTTGATAAAATTTTGAAAAGCCATAAGCAACCTCAGTAATATTGATTATTGAGGTTCAATATCATGCATGACTTTAAACCACAAGGAAGAATGATTCATTAAAGTTACAACATTACACTTTAAAATTATGTTGAAGAATGATGGTATCATAGTGGTAGGATAAAATCAAATGCCAATTTGAAGTCAAACATTGAGAAATTATTTAGACAGATCCAACGATGGTAATAGATAGATGATCAATGGTCCATATTCATTGAGGAGGGTGAACATGCAGATATTTAATCAGGAGGTAAGCATCCACAATTAAAAACCACAACTACACATGTTGTGAACATATGAATTGTGGAGGTTGAAAGATGTTTTCTAAAACATGGCTCTTGCCTCCACAAATTGGTTTTCAACATTAAGGTGGATTTTGTGGTTATTAACAATAATCTTGCCGTGAACAACCATGATCCATCTTGCCAACATCAAATCAACACCATTTTCTATCACGAGGAGAGGGGTCCATGTAACAAATGCAAAAGAATAAATCATTACACAAAAGAGATAGAGCGAATAGCAAGAGAAAATGTTGTATTACATTAACCTTGAATGAATGAAGTAGAAAGTATAAATAGGAAAGGAAATTTGAATCGGGTCTTTAGGCACCCTAATTAGGCTTAATTGGAGTGAATATATCCCCATGACAACATGCACACTCCCTAGGGTGAGTTATCTACACCATCACTACCCTAACTGAACCCTAAGTGAACTAGACACCCTAACAGCTTGTTCCAACTGCATGCAAGTTCATGTGACCGAGTATAGGTGCATGCATGTGATCCAAACACTCCACAGACCCATCTAGTGCACATGAGGTTAGCTAGAGCCTTGGAACTGAACTGGTTGATGCATGCATGAGTTCTAACTCACACTGAACTGAACTGAACTGAATTGAATTGAACTAAACTAAACTAAAATGAAATGAAATGAACTGAGTTGAACTGAAGGAGGGAGAAATTTAGGCCATGCATGTAAGTATTGGGCGCCATTTAGGCCATGCATGTTAGTATTAAGCACCCTGGGAGCTAAGAAGAAGCTCTAGGGTAATTCAGGAGGCCAAATTGGATGTAATATGGACCTGTAGAATCATGAAGTCATAGCCTAAGTCACTAGGTAGGATAATGAAACTATGAGAACATTATTTTGCTCTAACAGAGGCTAGTCAAAAATGAAAAAAATTCAACCACCATGAACAGCAGATATTGGCTCTACCAAATAGATGAATGACACTTTGTATCGTGGGAAATAAGTCCTTCAGGGCATGGAAATAACACGATTGGCCTTTCCAAATTAGATCAATGGTCCACGTTGTATCGCGGGAGAAGGATCCATCGAGAAATCACAAAGCTTCAACTGCCACAGATGGCTGATCTTGGATTTTCCAGATTAGATCGAAGGCACACATTGTAGCATAGGAGATGAGTCCTTCAAGGAATAGGAAGAACAAGAGAGCTGAAAACATCTAACCTTGGCTTAGCCCAAATGAATCAAGGGAAGAGATTTATTTTGGAGCATAAGAACATCACATCAATAGTTATGTGTATGCAAACAAGTAGTTATAAATGATTCCAATGCTACAAGTAGTTCAAGAAATTGTTGGAAGTTTTGTAACTGAATCTTCTTTGATTACTTATAAATAGGAAGAGAACAAAAAGACATGGGATTTCTATTGTTTCAATGTGTAAAAAGTCTTTATAGAACTTTAATGAGAAGCCATTTTTGGCCAAGCTTTGGAAAGTCTGAAATTTATTCTATTGCCTTGCTGAGGGATGGAGTTGTAATAGGAATGATTCTTTACAATGTAGAGTATTTACATGTGTAATGAATGAGTGCTTATTTTTGTTTCTCTCCCAAATGCTTGTCTAAAATATGAACATGGAACTGCAATTAGCTATTTAATCACAGAGTTTTCTTAATTTGATGTCTAGTAACTAGTTATCTATATTTCTGTTTTTATTCATTCAATAACTCTCTTGTTGGAAGTAGTAGTTGAAGTATATTTGTTCCTATGCTTATATATTTTAGTTAATTCCTCCTTGCTAGGAAATCTAGAACAGATTTACACTCTGTGTGTTGACTAGAACCGTAGCTGCATTTGCATTTAGCATTATAGGATTTAAAATACCTTTTGAAACCTAGAAACAGTTGTCAGGCAAGAATCTGGATGAATTCATTATTCTAAATGGTGAGGTCTAATTTTGGACTTCTTACTGGAAAGAAACCATGTTGTTGAAGAGAGCATTTCACCCTATCAACAGGGCTCAACATGGAATTTGTTGGGGCCAAGATGTTTTAGAAACATGGGCTCATGTTTCACAACATTTCCAGCAATTCCAAAATGTGTTTCCAGCCTTGAAACTTGGGAGAGACGTTTCCTCCAACTTAGTGATTCTGCTTCTAAATGTGAGGTATCCTTATTTTCCTACTCCAATTCGTTGCTTTGAGACCACTTCTCACTCCTTCCTAGTCTGACAAGGCAGAGACTACATTGGTACTTTGAGACCATTATGCTTCTTCAATCTGTGAACATATCCATAAACTGTCCACCTCCCTGTCGATATTCCTTGGATGCTCTTTGACTTCTTCCACTGAAAGGAGAAACTGAAATGTGATCATAGAGGATGTAACAATAAAGTTAACTAGATTTTAGAATAATTTACTGAAATTCCAGTTTGCCAAAATTTATGGTAGTTGCTGATATTTAGAAACTGCTAGAATTCAGGAAGCAATGTCTAGTGAAGTTTTTTTGTTCAAAAACATGCACATCTTGGGAAACCCTCTAGGCACTTCACCTCATTTCCAAGATGGTACCCAGGGTGAACCACTCAGTTGCAGTTTTGGAAACCTAACTCAGTGGGGCCATGGAGTGACGCCCACAATATTCACAAAGGCATCAATCCCAGCTACTTGACATTGTGACCTCCTGCTTCCAATTCACAACACTAAGAAACTCGAACTAACCCACTGGGATTAATGTCTAGTGAAGTAATTAAGCAGTTTGTTGAAATCAAGGGCAACAATTGTAGTACTAACAAAAGATCCATGATTTGTGGGTTGTTAGTGATTAACCCAATTCAGTCCCCATTTTGCATGGGAAAGGTATTGTTAATTTTTCCATTAGTAGTCAAAGAAGGATTCCATTATTCAAAAGGGGAGATGTCACTGAGTGGTAATAAGGAGAAATTTTGTGAGTTGTTGGGATGAGTTTAGATTACTCCTCTAGAGTAGATTTGGGGCTTGGAGCTTGCAAAAACCTTCCCTTATTGTGGATTTAAATTCTGATTTCCTAGTACGAATCAGCACATCCAGTCTATTTTTAGGTACTATTTTATTCGAAATATTTTCAGGTACTAGTTTTCTGCATTGTTGAGAAGACAAAAATCTGTTACTTCCCATTAGTGGTATAAGAGCAATTTCCTGCTCACCTGTGGAGAGAGTAGATTGTGATGACTCGATGGTTAATAAAATGCAACACATTTGATGCACTAGAGAAATTTATACTTGTAAAGATGCTAGTAGAATCTTGGCAAAGTTCTAATGTCCACCTTCTCTATTTCAATGCACGAAATGATGGTAACCTTTGATGGCTTGGCTAAAATACTGGTATTAGTGCAGGAAGGACAAAATTTTGGGTGTTTAAACACTCCTAATATGGGTGTGAACATGAGGAGAACCCAATATAGAGGCCCATGTATTGGAGATGAAGGTGTCAAAACAGAGCCTAACTCTAAGGTTTTGGAGGACCCATTGATAAATGCATAAAAGGGCTATAAGCTTAGGAAATAAGTGTTTCAAAGGGAAGTCTCCTTCAAGTATTTTCATGACCTTCAATAGGGCATTGGGTCAAGGGACAAAAGTGAACTGAACATAATGTCCTCAACAAGCCTTACCTCGACAAATTGAAGATTTCCACTCTTGATGGTGAAGGGAAATCCCATCAAGGGCTTCGATTCATAAATTAGAGACATACTTCACAATGAACACAAATAATGAGCAAGACATGTGTAATGTCCCTTTTTCAATTTTTATAAAAATGCCCAATTTTCCAAAATTTTCCCCAATTTCGACCTTTGACTAGTTTTGTTGTTTTGGCCTCCAAATTAACCCAAATGCTCCAAATATTTTGTAAGGGTATATGAATGATATTTAGATTTGAATATTATGTTTATTTATGATTTATAACCCTCAAAATACTTCTGCAAACTTGATTTATATTCTGGTCAATGTATGGGATTTTAACTAGTAATTTGTGCATCAAATCCCCCCCTGGGTAAACAATAAAAATGGCCTCCCAAATGCTTCCAAAATCCCTCGAAATTCTGAAAAGAGGTAGGGAATGTATTAAGGATGCTATTAAGGTATCATGTGCACCATTAATTGATTATTATATATTTTCCAACCCTCTCCCATTCAGCTACAAAAATCAACCATTCGACCCTTGGGGAAATGGCACTATTTCTTCTCCCAATGCAATTAAACTGAGTAAAAATACTTCAAATGCTCAAGTATAGTACATGAAACTTGTAAAGTACATCCATGGAAGTCTATTAGTCACAAATTCATCAGAGAATCATCCATTCATTTGAAATCATCAACATTATAATGATATACATCAATGTAGTGGGGAAATGGACATTGTTTGCTCATTAATCAACATTTTTGCATACAATCAGTGGGTATTTCGACCTGATACTTTCTGAAGATGAAGAAAAGAGTATATAATTCTTATTACAATCAGAAATATATCAATAGAAGCTCTCCCAAGAAGCACAAGAGCTCACCAAAAACACCCTCCCTCAAGGAGCATGAATATGCCTTCAAAACTGGAAATGGTTGAGAGCCGGTGCTACACTAAACAAAACCACGAGCTTCACTGTAGCTTATACCTACAAATAAAAATCCATTAAGCTCCATGAAAGACTTGAGTGGCGTCTCCAAACACCAACTTGGATGGGAATCTTTCACCCTCGAAATTGGCTAAGACAAGAAACTAGCTCTCTCCTCATAGATGCAATTTTTCTCAAATCATCAAAAGCTATTCTCATACTTGATTTCTAAATTTTATAAACAACATTAGCCTTCTAAGAGTCTAAATCCTCTCATTATCTTTTAGAGATTTCCACTTGGGAAATATTCCACATTTGCCACTTGTCTCCTAGTTTCCAACCTTCCATCTTCTCCCAAATTCGAGTAGGAGTCTCTTGGGCTTCTCCAACTCCATGAGCTCCTTCCTTGAGCCTATTTTTGGGGATGATATGTCATAATGGTCAGATGTCAGAAGTCAGATCTGAATTTTTTCATAGATGTCATAGATGCTTCATCATTGTTGTCATAAGACTAGGGAATCTAGCCCAAGTGTCCACTAGCCTCCAATTTGACTCTTCCTATTCCATGGAGGTTGCCATTCCATCCCATTTCGACCTAAGATGCTCCATGGCATGTGTATTCCTTACCAACTCACCCAATAATGTTTTCCTTCCCATGGATTCGAAATGGCAAGTGAGATTTGCCATGTGGCAGTGAGAAACCAAGCTAGTGTGGGTCCCACATCCTCCAAATGTCCTCAAAACCATTTGCCACCTATAATTTCTCTTGAATTTCTTTATTCAAACTATTTATTAAATACTTTAACCCTTCTAATGTCTAAACATAATTTATTATCTTCCTTATTACAATTCCACATGTGCCCATCCAACCTAGGAAACTAGTAGGATTGATGGGATTGTCTCACTATGCAATTATTTGAATGGGAACATTATAGTCCTCCCCACCCAAGATTGCTTGCCCTCAAGCAATCTCAATTTACCATGCTGAAAACTTGTTCCTCCTCTATCAGGTGGAATTCCATGAGTAATGTCTCCCAAAACCTTTATATTCCGGTGCTTCATGCTGTGGGAAGAAACTACTGGATTCGGATAGGTGTGCTGCCCTCTCACAACCCTTAGTACTCCTTTTGAATCTTAAAATTTCATTTCAGGAATTTGATAATTTATTGTATGCTCTCCTATTGAATACAACCATTGCACTCCCAAAACCACATTAGTATCAGCAACATCAACCACATAAAAACTATCAACAAAAGTATAGTTACCTACGGTGACTTGCAACTGTGGAATCCATGTTTTTCACTCCATGGTGTTGTGACCAGGAATGACAACTGTGAAGCCATCGAAAGGTTCAATAGGTATATTTATTTTCTCCACCATCTCTATATCAATGAATTTATGGGTGGCTCCTCCATCTACTAAAACTGAAGTTCTTTGTCCTTGTACCATGCCCTTGCATCAGATAGTATGATAGCGAGGTACTGCTGAAAGTATTTCCATTGTAACTTTGGTGGGTGTGGGATGCTTCACCTCTGGTTTCCCTTCTTCTATTTTAGTATATCCCTCTTCTTGGGCTGAAGTATGTCCTTCTTCCTACATGACCCCTTCATAGCCATCATCAAAAACTACTTCAATGAATTGGGCCTTTCCCTTAGCACATTTATGTCCTGGTACCCACGGTTGCAAGCATGAGTAACACAATTTCTTCCTTCTGAGCTCTTCCCTGCTTAGTTCCTCTTTCTTATCCTTTCCATATCCATATTCTTTCCATGGCTTCTTATCAGATGCATCTCTTTTCCAAGGTTTCTTTTCAATTCTGAAGTTAGGCTTGGGAGGAAATCTCGTTCTAGGAAGCACATTTTGGAGATCCCTAGTCAAGCTCATTGCATCTTTTAATGTAGTTGGCTTGTGTTATTTGACCAAAAATTTTAAGGTTTCATCCAAACCTTCAGTGAACAGCAATACCAACCTTCCCATAGATACATTAGCCACCTTAACTGATAATTTTTGAAAGTCCAACATATATTCAGTAGGGGTTCCAGTTTGCTTCAATTGAGCTAGTTCTTTGAAAGGCAATTCTGGATCTTTTTGTTCAAATATCTCTAGTACCCTGTCAACAAATTTTCCATATGTTTTAACCTGGTCATGACCCAAGGTTTTCAGGCCATAGAACCACCATTCATTGGCATATCCTTCCAAATGCAGAATAGCCATTTTTAATGCATCCTCCTCCAACATAGGATTCAGATGAAAATACACATCCAATTTTTGCACCCAAGTGTTAGCAGAATTTTGAGAAGAACCATCAAAAGTAAGAAGTGACATTTTTCCAATAGCACTATTTAATTCTTTGTTTTGGAATGGACTCCTATTGTCTTCCCTCCTTTTCATTTTATGTATAGCATCAATGTAGTCATTGAATGGTAAACCTCTTTTACACTCTTCACTCAACCTATTCCATTCATTTGCTAGTTTAATAGTATCCACCTGAATGTCAAGCTCTTCTTTGGGTATGAGAAATTTAGGTGCAGTATGCCTTTGTGTGCTTTGAAATTCATCAAGTCTATTATGTGGTCCTGTGCTTGAAAAAATATACTCACTCCTTTTTATCTTTTCCATTGAGTGTGAACCACTGTTATCTCCTATCACCCCTTTGCTTCCAAGTTGGCTGACCAACAATTCCAATCCTTGCATCATTTTGTTACCCATTCTTTCTATATTAGTGGAAATTTTAGAGAAACATGGTTCTAAGGTTGCAATAAGTTCCTTTTGATGTCTTAATTTTTCATCCTCCTCTCTACCCATGGTTTTAGAAAAAAACTATTTTTCTTCTACTACCTCTTCTTCAACAAAAACTTCTTCAACTACTGGTTCAAAGGGTGGTGGTTTATTGGTTTGGATTCTTGTTAATACCATCAGGTGCCAATACCATGCTCTGATACCACTTGTAATGACCCTTGTTAGGAATTTTATTAAAATGGCAATTTTCCATTTTTTTCCCTAGTTCGACCTTTGACTAGTTTTGATATGTAGGTCACCAAATTGCTCCAATTGCTCCCAAATATTTTGAGAAGGTATATGGATGATTTCAGAACATAAATATGTATTTTAGGGATGATTTTCGACATTTAAAATACTTCTGCAAATCCTCTTTCAATTCTGGCCAATGTAAGAAACTTTACTAGTAATTTCCCTTTGACTAGTATTGGTCTCTAGGTCTCCAATTGGCTCGAAATGCCTTCAAATATTCAAGGACGGTGTATGAATGATATTTTTACTTGATTATGATTTTAAAGGATGATTTATGACCATAAAAAGACTTATGAAAACCTTTTTAAGATTCTGGACAAAGTATGGAATTTAACTAGCAATTTGAGGTTCAAATCCCCCCAGGGTAAGTTCTGAAAATGGCTCTCCAAATGCCTCCAAACCCACTCAAAATTATGAACAGATGTAGGGGATGTATAAGAAACATTATTTAGGTCTCATGTGCAGCATTAATCAGTTATTAAGTCTGTTATAACCTTCTCCCAAACAGCAGCAAAAATCACTAATTCGACCCTTGGGGAAATGGCACCACATCAATTTGTAGAATTTGCAATTGCATTTGTGAAGAGGGAGAGCTAGTGGATGACTTGTTTCTTGCCTTAGCCAATTTCGAGGGTGAAATATTCCCATCCAAGTTGGTAATTGGAAAGGACATTTAGACCTTTCAAGTGGATATTTAATGGAGTCTTTATTTGCAGGTGTAAGCTACAGGGAAGCTCATGGTTTCTTCTATTGCAGCTCACTCCTTCAACCATTTCTTATTTTGATGGCATATTCTTGATCCTTGAGGGAGGGCATTTTTGGTGAGGTATTGTACTCTTTTGGGGAGATTCTAATGCCCCATTTATTTTGTAATATGAAGTAAATACTATGTTCTTCATCTCCAGAAAGTTTCAAGTCGAAATTCCAAGTAGAAATGTGTAAATCTCATTTTTAATGAAAGAATAGTGCCATTTCCCCACTACCTTGTTGTGAACCAATGTAATGTTGATGGATTCGAATGGATAATGTTAGTTTTTCAGAATTTACTTCAATCTGATCTAGGATCTTAACTGACAGAACAACATGTACAACATATTTACAACATATCAATCATGGACATAATAATGCAAGCACACAAGAGACAATAGACACACAGAGTTTCACTAGGGAAAACCATAAAGGTGGAAAACTCCACAACTTCCTCAGAGATAGATAGAGCAATGATACAACCCAAGCATAAGAGATATACTCCTAGCAGCAGCTTCTCCTCCTCCACTAGTGTGCCACTCTCCAATGAGTGTAAGAGTGACAAAGTGAATGATCAAATAAAATGCCTCTCGCACTCTATTTATACTTGACTTGAATTGCCTAATAACCTTTACTAGGTCGGAATTATCTTAACCACATAATATAATGCTGACAGGGCTGACCCCCAATAGGGTGGTCTAATAACCCTTTAACCTACATGACTTATACAGGTCCGACCCCATCAAGGTGGTCTAATAACCCATAAAGTATAAGTTATGAAACTTACAATATAAATGATGACACTTTCGTATAGAGGAATAATAACATCTCTATAAGAATACAATATACATATGTGAAATAAATTCCGAAGTTACAATTACGTCAACACTACCTCTTAACTAGGAAGGTATTTCTCAACACAGATCTGCTAGCACAAGTCTTCTTCTCTAGATCATCATCATCGAATCATCGGCATTGCCATTGCTGCTGCTATCTCAATCAATCTCGGATATACTCGTCATAGGAAGTTCTACAAAGCGATTCCTTTTTCATACTGGATGTAGGCCTACTACCTGCAGGTCTTCATCATCTACAGAGCCAACCCTTTTTCATGATGGATGTGACCTAGAAAAAATATAGGATTTCCAACACAGAGCCAGTCCTTTTTCATACTGGATGGGACCTAGAACAAATCTAGGATTTCCGCCAAAGAGCCTATCCTTTTTCATACTGGATGGGACCTAGAACAAATCTAGGATTTCTGCCACAGAGACAGTCCTTTTTCATACTAGATGGGACCTAGAACAAATCTAGGATTTCTGCCACAGAGCTAGTCCTTTTTCATACTGGATGGGACCTAGAACAAATCTAGTATTTCTGCCACAGAGCCAGTCCTTTTTCATATTGGATGGGACCTAGAACAAATCTAGGATTTCCACCACAGAGCCAGCCCTTTTTCATACTGGATGGGACCTAGAACAAATCTAGGATTTCCACCGCAGAGCCAGTCCTTTTTCATATTGGATGGGACCTAGAACAAATCTAGGATTTCCACCACACAACCTCAAAAGAGCATCCCAGGACTTATTACGGGCACACAGCCCAACCTATCGGATCTCCCAGGGCTACATTACATGTGGTCATGGAAAAACCTTGAAAGAGTATCCCAGGACTTATTACGGGCACACAGCTCAACATATTAGATCTCCCAGGACTACATTACATGCCATAGGACAAAAACTTGAAAGACCATCCCAGGACTTATTAAGGGCATATAGCACAACCTATCGGATCTCCCAAGGCGATATTACATGTCCTCCGAGAGCAATGCCTTGAAAGAGCATCCCAGGACTGATTATGGGCACAGATCCCAACCTATCGGATCTCCAAGGTCAACTTACATGCTCATTTGCACAACGTGTACACAGTTACAGAGCATCAACCTGATACTCATCATACATCATCCTGATGTACATCATCACATGATCATCTTGATCATCAATGTATCTACCTGATACATATCATCTAGAGCAACATCTTGAAGCTCGTCATCCATGATCATCTTGATCATACAATGTATCCACCTGATACATATCATCTGGAGCAACATCCTGAAGCTTGTCATCCATGATCATCCTGATCATAAAATGTATCCACCTGATACATATCATCATACATGATCCAACTAATCATATCAAGCATCCAACATGATGCATATACAAATACATGATCCAACTGATCATATCCAGCATCCAACATGATGCATATACATATACATGATTGAAATGATCATATCCAACATCCAACATGATGCATACAAAGCAGTAAATGGAGCATCGTCCTGATGCTCATCACACAATGCTTATATTCACAGCCATGGGAAGGATCCTCCTCTCACCATGCTTGGAATCGCTCTTGCAAATGTGTCCATCACTTCTTCCTTGAAGTGTCATCAATCTGAAGAACACCAAGCCCCTCTCTGAAGTACTCAAAATTCACTCTGGCTAGTGGTTTCATCAACACATCTGCAACCTGCTCATCCGTTGCAAAATACAGGAGCTTCACTACTCCTCTCTACACCATATCCCTGATATAATGATATTTGATCTCAATGTACTTCGACCTGTTGTGGAACACTGGGTTCTCAGATAGCTTCACACAACTCTGGTTGTCACAAAAGATACCAGTAGCTTCCAATGGGAGATCAAATAACTCAGACAGTAGCTTCCTCAACCATACTGCCTCACAACTAGTGGACAAGCTGCAACATACTCTGCTTCCACTATACTCAATGCTATGCAGGACTGCTTCTTTCTAAACCAAGAGATCACACTTGATCCCATACTGAAGTAGCACCCAGAAGTGCTCTTCCTATCTGCAGCACTGCCCGCCTAGTCCGAATCAGCATAACCCTGCAGGTTAAACTTTTGATTCGCATCATGTTAACACCCAAAAAGTGCTCACTACCTCATCTACCCCATTACATGACTCATTTGTCTATATTTCCTACCATATTTGCCTCCAAAACCTTAAAATCCCATTAAAAAGTCTCCAAAAGACCACAAAACCCTTAAAAAAGCCTCCAAAGGGCCAAAAAATCCCTTTTTCCCCCAAAATAATCCAAAATTCCTCAAAAATAGCAAAAACCCTCTAAGAAGGGAATAAAAAATATAAAAAGAGAAAAAAGAGGGAAAAATGAAGCAAAAACCCTATACAGCTGACCTAAACCAAATGGTGCCCAAAACCATGGGCCAACACTCCACCATTAAAAACCTATAAATAGGTGATGGAGGCCCCTCATTTCATATCCATAGTCAACCACACCCTTACTCTGCCAAAATCACTCCTGAAACCCTAGCTCACCCTTGAGCTACTTTCACATTTGAGTGCTCCTTTGGCCCATTTCCAAAACCCTTTGGAGAAAGAGAAAGGAACAAAACTGGAGCTTGGAAGCAACTCTCTTGGACTGCTGCAAAGGCTTCACCAACCTTCACATTGGAGGTATAATCAATACAAAAACCATTTTTATTATCTTGTCTTTTCTGCTTATGCACATGCTTAGAGTAGTTACTATTTCACTATACTGCCTTTTTATTTACTGTATTTTCTAAACTGCTACTAAGGAGTTCCTTCTCCTTAGTAGGTGCTCATTTGCACAAGCTAGGGTGAAAACCCTAGCTACAGTTTTGGCGACTCCACTTGTGTTCCTTTGAATTTCTGTTTATAGTTTTAAAGTTTTAAATGTTTTTAATTTTCTGCAATATTTTTCTGTTTTTTCCTTTCAGCTGTCCCTTTCGGCTGCCGTAAACTGCGTATTTTTCCCCTCGCAGTTGCGTTCCGACCGCGTCTTTCAGGCATTTACCTGCGATCTGACTGTGGCTCTCAGACTATTTCCCACGATCTAATGGCGGTTTCCAGTCTGTTACCTGTGATCTGACTGTAGCTATCAGCTTATTTCGTGCAATCGGACCGCAGTCGTTAACCCCTTTTCCCGTGTCCCTCTTGTGGCTTTCAGCCATTTTTCTGCAACCCGCTTGCGTCTTTCCGCCTTTTTCCTGTGTCCTGCTTGCGACTTTCAACCATTTTCTTGCAACCCGCCTGCATCTTTCAGCCTTTGTCCCGCATCCTGCTTGCGGCTTTCAACCATTTTTCTGCAACCCGCCTACGTCTTTCGACCAAAATCCTGCAACCCGTCTGTGACTGTTGTGTTGTTTCCCATGGTCCGACCGCTCATATTTGCCACAGACCTGCGGTCTGTTTTCTGCACTTTTTTCACTATTTTGAAACTAGCACTTTGCTGCAATATTTCTGCACCTGCACAACCATCTGTCCTATCTGCAGCCATACTTCCCTACAACCTTTTTTCTGCAGTATTATTTCTGTTCCATTTACAGAATATTAAAAAAATAAAAAATTCAGCATTTTAATTGAAAAGAGAAAATTTTGCATTTCAAAGTTTAAATTCTATATTGATATTTTTAGTTAGAAAGTTGCCCACCCCGTGGCACTTTTACTCGAGTTCATCATTTCACATGCACATACTCTGTCACCTAATTCAAGTGAGCCTTAAAATGCTACTTAACACAACCAACATTCTAACCCCACTTGGGGAACACATAAGAATTTTTGTAGTTAGGTAGGATCGGGGGGATAGGCATCCAAATAACACCCCTTGGTTTCTTACACTTGAGACATAGCTGTTGTCCATTAGGGAACCAAAATCCCCTAGTATTTTTTGACATGGTTTAAAACCAATTTATCGGGAAGGCCTCTCCCCTAGGAGGGTTGAAGTCACCAAACTGGTTCCGGAAGCCTGAGTGGAATATCGCAATCCATTCAGTAACCGAAAAATACCTTTCGCAATTCTTGGTGTATCACCCATATGGGGATACGGCGGCGATAGAACCAAACATCAGATTCACCCAACCGAACATGTCATGAACAGGGTATCTTAGTTGCTTTTCTTCTAGGATTGACTACCCAGTGTCCCTCACGGTAGGGGGATATCTTTATCCACTTGGCTTTACTATCCATATTGTCTGACTTGGATTTTATCACCTTGTAGAGGATATGTCTAGTTGAGTCAGAATACTATTTAGCTATGTGTTTGCATGCTCCCTTACCTTCTTTTGGTATAGCGAGTCCACTATTTTTATTTTTTAGGAAACCTGCTGCTTATTGGTATTTTGACCATTTTTGTTGATACTCCACTTATTGTAGCACAACTGTTACAGTAAGTGTTTTGAGTTGGTTGTTGGCCTGAGTGCCGTATTTTTTGAGCTCTCCTTCTGCACACTAGGTTGCATTAGGGTTTTTGAGCTATTTTTCACTCAACACAACCCCTAGATACTTGACACCTTCTGTCACCATTAAGTCCCCGAGACATTCTCGGTGCCTCCAGGGCGATCCCCCACAGCACGGTTCACTTGACATCACCTGTCATAGACATAGATCTTCATCACTTGATACCACTCATCATAGATCTCGAGCCTTGTCAATTGACTCCACTCATCAACGGCATAGAAATCCGTCACTCGATCTAGACACCCCTTATTTTACCTCTGATTCTGAGGCAGAGTCCGAGAACCCCACTTACACTGCACCAACCAGCCCCATGGCTGGCGTGACTTCCACCCCTTTCTTTGTAGGGACCATTGGTGGAGCATCCACCACCACACCTGCTTTGGGTATGCCCTTGATGGGGCCCATATCTACCATTCCGATCACTGTACCCATTCCAGTAGTTGGCATACCTATCCCCACTCCATCAGTGACTCACACTACCCTTGGCAGTGTAGGACCATCCCATACCACTTTCGTTCCTCCACTGGGGGGCAACATCCCAAGCCCAACCCCTCCACTTGGGGGCATTGGCCCCAACATGGTCACAACTGCTAGTATGTCACATCCTTCTACTAGTTTGCCATTCATGGCTAGTCTAAACCTTCCTGACCTAGATAGACTGAATAACGATCCCATAAGACACGACCCTACATGGCCTCACATTCCCACCAAGTTCCCCTCCGACATCCCTAAGTTTGAGGGCAAGGCAGGTGAAGACCCCTAGAACCATATTATGTCCTTCCATCTATGGTGTTCCTCCAACTTCATAGTGGACGACTCTGTCCGCCTCCATCTATTACAGCGCACCCTCACTGACTCTGTAGCTAAGTGGTATATCGAGCAGCCCCATGGGACCCATGCCACCTTTACTTCCCTTGCCTCGACTTTCCTGTAGTTCTTTCAGTTACCTGTCCGCTATGACGCAGGAGTTGAGATCCTCCTGTCTTGCAGATAGAACACGGCTACCCACATCACTGACCACATTCATGAGTGGCATCGACGCTGCAGCCTCTTTAAAATCAAGTTAGACGACCGTATCTTCCTAGATTGGTTTCTAAAATCCCTCCTTCCTGTCATTGCCTAGGATGTGGCATCCGAACGACCCCAATCCGAAGAAGAGGCCATCCTCAAAGCTCAGGAATTTGACCTTATTTACGCCCAGTTGGGTTATCTATATTCCATCATACCTGATGCCCCTCGCGGTGATTCCTCCCGACATGATGCGCCGGGGGCATCCCATGCCGCAGATGGCATCATTGGCCGTATTGCCTCGCATCCTCAACCCTTTTCCATAGCACGTCCTAGCCATGGCCTCGACCTTTCACGGGCTACATCTCAGTCCGGAGCAACCAATTCGTATGCTCCCATGGCACATCACCACCATTCACATGGACCCTCATTTCCACCTCAGTGCTTTAGTCATGCATCCCCCACTTACACCCCCCTAGTCGCACCTCAGGCATATTACCACCCATAGGCTGCACCGGCTCCTGTGTCCTCTCAAGCCCAACTTGCTTATTACCCACCACAGGCAGCCCCTACAGTCAACCCACAACCCATTCTGCAGACGTATCAACAACCCCCACAAGGTTCAGCACCTGCGCAGCCTCCATCTACTTATTATCCACTACAGCTTGCTCCCGCACCTGCACAACCCCAGAACCCACCTGCTACCCAAGGGAAAGTGTATGCCCAACAGAATCCACAACAGAACCAAAATAACCAGTGCCAATAGGGCCAACAAAACTGTGGCAAAGGCCGTAACCGTGGGAATAACCCCCCTCCAGACCAAGGCGGTCAACCTCCTGATCCCCCAAACAACAATAACGTGGCACCTACCAACCAAAACCCTAATCGGTCGCCCAAGCAGGCCAAAAATCTTAATGTGTGAACAAACCACCCTTGTTCTATTTGCGGGGTCTATGGCCACTACACACATGCTTGCCCACATTTGGAGTGAGCTTGGCAACTTTGGACTAATGATGCCCATCGCCAAGGGCACGCGGCTCCTCAGGCGCCGCCCAACCCCCCCCCACCTCAACATCAACCTTTGGTGCTACAAAACCCCTTACCAACCCAAGGCATAGTGAACAATCAGCTGTTGGCTCCCCCTAAAGGAAACGTGCCACCACAATAGCATATCACTTATGCCACTCCTGATCAACCCATGTTAGACTTAGGTACCCATCACTTGTTAATGATGTCATCCGTCGATGTCAACCTTCAAACCTGTCGGAACCAATATGGCTCCACCCCTGAAGCCCCTTTCGTCGACAAAAACACTAACGCTCATCCCACTAATCAGACGTTACGTGTACCTCCGTCTCCACTAGATGGCACCTCCAAAGCACCTCACTTCCCACTTCGTCGCATCAACAATAATCCCAATGCTCGCGGTGCGTCAAATTACAACATTGTAGATGACTTATCCTAGTCCCCCGCAGCCATGTCTGCGTTAGAGGTCTTAAAAAACTGTCCTTCACAGTGCAAGACTTTGCTCTCCGCAATTGGAGCTATTGACCCAAATGATTCCCAAATGATGGCCTTCGATTTGGACTAGTTTGAACCACGCCTGCCTTCCACTTTAGCGTTCGAAGTTTCTATTTTCGTTCGGAATCTTGTCATCCATCAGTGCATTATCAATGAAGGTGCCTCTACATGTGTTATGTCCACATTCTTTTGGCATAAGTTGGGATCCCCTACTCTCCGGCAGTCCTCCACTGCGGTGCGAGCCTATGACGGCCGCTCGGCTCAACCCCAAGGTCTCTTAGCTAATGTCCCCGTCCAGTTGGCTGGAAAAACCGTGCTCATTGACATAGAGGTCATCAATGCCCAACTTGATTATAACCTCTTACTTGGCTGCAGCTACATGTATGCCATGCGGGCAGTTGCCTCATCCATTTTTCATACCATGATGTTCCCCCATGATGGACGCATGTTCAAGGTCGACCAACTCACCTACTACGATCCCAATGCCCCCGTTGCACCCAAAAATGTTATCCCCATGGTTGAAAAACCTGTTTGTGGTGCAACTACCTCATTTGTTTCCTCCGTGGGACCCAGAGTTTACTCAGATACGTCGATGACCTCAACATTCCAATCCATTCCACCCCCATCACCCGCGACCGAAGTATCTGACCTATGTACCATTTTCCACAATACAAAAACACCCAACAATCAACTACCCTTTCTACCCAAACCACCATTGGTACCTAGTTACATTGGTGTTACACCCATCCATACAATCCCTTTCCTATTCCCTCCCTCAGGAGTAATAAGCGCCCCAGTTATGGCTACTCTTAGCCTCCCCGGGTTAACCTTAGGATTACCTGTGTGGTATATTTCACCTCCCGTTCCCCCACCGACACCAAATGTCATCCTACAACCCGTGCAACCGATTGCCACTACTAGTCAACCGCCTCCCGCTGTCACTACCCCTTCATCATCTACGAATCCCCCCCCTCTCATCAAGCACACTAGGGGCAAAGGCACACAACCATACACTGCTGTACCCCCATCCAAAACAATTAAAAAATACCCTATGTTTCGTGCTCCTCCCAAATGCTCGTTGTGTGATGAGTTAGGCCATCCGATTCATCAATGTCCACAATTACCTGCATTACAGGAACACATGCAAATGCTTGACGACGACCCCAACATCTCGATTGTCGAACTCGATCCAACCCCTAAGCCTTGTGATAAATCACTGCTTACCAACCACCCTTGTACAATATGCAGTATTTACAGCCCTTACTCACATCACTATCCTGATCTCCCAGATTACAGAGCAGCTCTCTACAAGATGAATAATTTGGATCTTGAGACGGCACCCCCCACAATTGAGGAGATCCATCCCCCAGTATCACCCTCATCCGGCGATATTAATACCATCTATATGATCTCTTCTACTACCACTCCCTCTTCAACCGATTTGACAACTCAAAGTTTCTGTAATGATGAGGAGATTCTAGAGGCTGTCACTACCCCATATTATCCCTGGGAAGACATGCACCATTGTTCCCATTTCCTCCCAAAACAGTCCTCCTCCACCACATCCACCCAATTTGCGGTTGAGTCCAAAGATTTCCTCCCCACCAAATTCAATTGGTTTAAAGAGCCCATTCCCACTCCCGACGCCTTTGAGGAAGCTAACATGGCCAATATCTCACCTACACTCCACATTGATATCTCTGCCCCAGCCAGGGCTCTTGAAATCATTTTGTTAGGAGCTTCCTACACCGAGCATGAGATCGGAGAGTACAAGAAACTTTTCCAAGAGTTCTGTGATGTCTTTGCATGGTCCTTTACTGTAATGCCTGGTCTTGACCCCTCTATCATCGAGCACCACATTGACACCTCTGAGTTAGCGGGCATAATAGATTACCTCGACCCTAGGATAGGGGGCATGATCAATCATTTTGAACCTTCCCCATCACATCTATCTCAATGTTTCAATGATCCCATTGTTCCAACCAACACATATGTGATCCACAATCACAAACCCCATGCACATACCATGGGGGCAGGTCATTAACCCTGCTCACTTTTTCACATTTGTGATCTCAACCATTTTTTAAGGTCACGTGTCACTTGTATATTTGATTTGATTTGATACGCCTAGTATTTCGCCCCCGCGGGCCATCATTTCTACCCACCACTGCATCCTTGGCTTGGTGGGCTCACCTTTATTTGCAACCATTTTTTTACCTAGTTATTTCCTTTGACCATTCCGAAGTCCTTATGACCTCCATTTTTCGCACCATTTGCACTGTCGGATTCATATTTCTGTGCCCGTGATGATGCTTGAGATAATTTCTCGCTCTCACCCTTAGTTTTTTCGGGTATTTTTTCCAAAACGTCCCATGTCGCCTTGGTCCATGTGCCACCTCGGCCATCGTCTGTTCTGACATTCCTTATATCACCGGATTCATATTTCCATGCTTGTGATGATGCTTGAGATCATTTCTCGCTCTCACCAAAAAAAAATTTAGCATTTTTTAGACCCCACTAGTCGCCTCGGTTTGCATGCCACTTCGACTGCTCTCCGTTTTTGCTATATTTTCTATCATCGGATTCATTTTTCCGAGCCCATGATGATGCTTGAGATTATTTCGGGTATTTTTTCCAAAACGCCCCCCGTCGCCTCGTTTTGCATGCCACTTCGGCCATTCTCCATTTTTTGACACTTTTTATGTCACCAGATTCATTTTTCCGAGCTTGTGATGATGCTTGTGGTCATTTCTCGCTCTCACCAGGTAAAGTTTAAACATTGTGTCCGGACACCTTGCTGCCTCGGTTTGCGCACCACATCGGCCGCCATCGGATTGTTCCACCTTTTTACATGAGCCATTCACTCCTTTCATACAGCAATTATTTCATTATTTTGCCACCATTCATTATCCCGCAAGGAGGCCCACCAGTGTTCCCCCCCTCCCTCATTCTTGGTCATCATCAATGTTCCTTGATTGAGCACTTCCACCTTGCCTAGCCATTCCTTTTGTTCGATATAATTTTATCCCTTTTTCGGGCCGGACAAGTCCTTTATGAAAAAGGCACTTAGAAAGTTTCTGTTAAGCTTTTTTCTGACTCCTAAAACAATGAAAAGATCGCCGAGCAATCTTGCTTCCTTTCATGCTCGTTAAAGTAACTGAAAGGGCGTCTATCTAGTATAAGTTTAACCCTTTTCTAGACCTGGTAGACTAATTACAAAAAAGGAATACTCTAGTCACACCGGCTAGAAGAGTTCTTCATTGCATCCTTTTATGCTTCTTCGGGCCTTGGAGACTAACACATGAAAAAGAAACCCCCTGGAGTCTTCTTATCGCTTTTAGACTCCTTAAAATTGAAAGAAACCACGAGCATGCACCGTCCTGGGCTCATACAAATCCACACGACAGTACCATTTCATTATTTCAGAGTCTTCTTATCGCTTTCAGACTCCTTAAAATTGAAAGCAATCTCGAGCATGAACTGTCCTGGGCTCGTATCAATCCACACGACAGTGCCATTTTGAACACACTTCTTCTAGTTCCTTAACCCATGAAGAAGTCCCCCCGTGCATCTTGGCACTACGATCAATCATTTCGGCAGCACCCCTTGTCAGGTTGCCTTTGTTCAGAGTATTCTGCAGCCTCCTGCCATTTTACACCAACTTGAGTATCACTCACCCCAATCACTATCCTTGATCCATTACAGCTATGATCCCTTTCCCACCATTCAGTTTCATATGCTTCCCGATCATCCCCCATCATCATACTCTAAACAAAAGAAGTTTGAGTCCACCCACTCTACTTGCCCAGTTATCCCCCACAGTATGTTAGTCCTACCATCAATACTCTCACACTTCGGTTCTCCACCTCGTGCTCCTATTAAGGAAACATCATTGCCTTGCTAGTTGCAGGTCTCCCTCTGTCGACGACAGCCCCTCTATTCTAGAGGATAGACCCAGAGGTTCCTACGCCTTGGACTCATCACCATCTGTGGTGAGTGCCTATGAACCGTTTTGAGAGGAGTCATCATTGCCTCTCCGAGTGGTTGTTTCTCACATGCTTGACTTCAACATCTTGATTGCATCATTGAGAATTGCGTAGGGTATATATATCCCTTCAGTTATTGGTTGAAGACCCCGTATTTCCCCCGACTCTAGCACATTGGTTAGTCCCTTTGGAACACCCAGTTATATATTCCCGTGGATGTCCGGGTTGCGTAGGCGATTGTATTCGGAAGCCATCCAGTTATATGCTTCCTTGAGTACCTAGTTCAGTTTCAGTTCAGTGTACCATTAAGGGTATGACTCCTCGTCACTATGATCCAATAGCTCATCAGTTCCTCTGGTACCACACTCAGCAGAACTGTTGTTATTCTAGTATATCAGTTCTTCAGCTCAGACATGGTCATCCCAGCAGTATGTCCCAGATTTGTGTCCCCTCTGGACCCTTATGATGTACATAGTGGTTCTCTATGTATCTTACAGGTCCCCCTTTTCGGGCCTCACAGTTTTTTATATATCTTCATACGAGCATGGGTATGCCCACCTCGTCCATATATTGAGATTCTTCCTCCTTTGAGGACATGTATATTTCAGGTCCCCATATTTTGGACCCCATTGTTATTATTGTCCTATATCTTTATACGAGCATGGGAATTCCCACCTCGTCCATATGTTTAGATTATTCCTCATTCATTATTGAGGTCATGTACTTTCAGTTTTTGTAGTTTTTTCAGGACCATTGTTCCGGGCTCTAGTTCGTTTCTTCTCCTCTCCACACCCCAGGAAAACCATAAAAGACTTATGATGTCTATCATCCATACGATGAGCTCCTGCCCCCACACATCAGGGGCAATCTGTTAACACCCAAAAAGTGCTCACTACATCATCTACCCCATTACATGACTCATTTGTCTATATTTCCTACCATATTTGCCTCCAAAACCTTAAAATCCCATTAAAAAGCCTCCAAAAGGCCACAAAACCATTAAAAAAGCCTCCAAAAGGCCAAAAACCCCTTTTCCCCCCCAAAATAATCCAAAATTCCTCAAAATAGCAAAAACCCTCTAAAAAGGGAATAAAAAATATAAAAAAGAGAAAAAAGAGGGAAAAAGGAAGCAAAAACCCTATACAGCTGACCTAAACCAAATGGTGCCCAAAACCATGGGCCAACACTCCACCACTAAAAACCTATAAATAGGTGATGGAGGCCCCTCATTTCATATCCACAATCAACCATACCCTTACTCTACCAAAATCACTCCTGAAACCCTAGCTCACCCTTGAGCTACTTTCACATTTGAGTGCCCCTTTGGCCCATTTCCAAAACCCTTTAGAGAAAGAGAAAGGAACAAAACTGGAGCTTGGAAGCAACCCTATTGAACTACTACAAAGGCTTCACCAACCTTCACATTGGAGGTATAATCAATACAAAAACCATTTTTATTATCTTGTCTTTTCTGTTTATGCACATGCTTAGAGTAGTTACTATTTCACTATACTGTCTTTTTATTTACTGTATTTTCTGAACTGCTACTAAGGAGTCCCTTCTCCTTAGTAGGTGCTCATTCACACAAGCTAGGGTGAAAACCCTAGCTGCACATCATACTTGAGCCCATAATCAATTGTACCCTTCAGGTACCTCAGAATATGCTTTACAACAACTAGGTGAACATCTCTGGGATCTGTCAGGAAATGGCTCAATGTGTTCACCGCAAAGCAAATATCTGGTCTCGTGTTCGTCAGGTACATCAAGGACCCAATCATTTGACGATACATAGTGACATCAACCGGATCAGATGAAGCATCACACAAAAGCTTCAGGTTCGATGCCATAGGTGTGGCCATGGCCTTGTAGTCCATCATCCTGAACATCTTCAGGATCTCTACTGCATACTTCCCTTGTCCAAAGAAGATTCCATCTGCACTCTGCCACACCTCCATGCCTAGGAAATAGTGCATCATCCCCAAGTCCTTCATGTCAAACTCGGCAGCAAGCTTCATCTTCGTGTCAACAATCAATCTATCCTCACCTGTAACAAACAGGTCATCCACATATAAGAGTAGCATGACAGGATTGCCTTCCTCAACCTTGTAGTAAAGGTTGGAATCCGCTTTACTCTTGGTAAAGCCCAAACTGGATAGAAAGCTGTCTATCCTACCATACCAAGTCCTAGGAGCTTACTTCAAGCCATACAAGGCTTTCTTCAGTCTGCACACATATGACTCTCTGTCATGTGTCTCAAAACCAAGTGGCTGATCCACATACACTTCCTCTTCGACTACACAATTCAAGAACGTTGTCTTCTCATCCACCTGGTGTATCTTCCACTTCATCACTGCAGCTAGAGAAAGTACTGATCTGATAGAAGTGTATCTGGATGCAGGAGCAAAAGTCTCTTCATATTCTATTCCCTCTTTTTGGGAGAAGCCACGAGCTACAAACATCGCTTTTTATTTCTCCTATGCTGCCATCTGCAGCATGTTTGATCTTATAGATCCACATGGAAGTCACGAAAGACTTCCCTTCTAGTCTGGGACCACATCCCAACCATCATTCTTCATGATCGACGGATCATGGCGTTCTTCCATTACTTCATCTTGGATCCTGGGAACTTCAATATCTTCAATATCTTCAATAGATAACTTTGTTATTGAAACAAATGTTGTAGTCCTTCTTTTGTAGGTGATGGTATACGATATTTCCTACAAGACAAGTGAAATTGCAGGATTAGAAACATCTCATAGTTTTCAGAACAATTTCTTACACATCAAGAAATATGTCATACAGTCATGCAATTATTTTAGCCAATGCTTCAATACAACATTTATCCATATCCCGTAACTTTCTAGATGCCTTTCAATCTCTACCAAAACATTGTTAAGAGTGTGCACAACTCCCAACATGTTAGCAAAGAGGTTTCATTCTAGATAAGTAGCAATGGAATGTTGTATAGTGCCATAGTCCACTTACCCATCACATGCATATTAGTAGTATATTGTTCATTAATGCAATTATTCTAATATGCATAATACACACCCTAAGTCTAGGAACATAAGCATATACATCATTGAGCAATATTATTTAAACAAACAAGTATGCAGGAAATGACAATTCAAATACTTATCTTTATTTGGTTGTAGGGTGAACTCCCTCTCAATATTTGCTTCCTTGTAGGAACTACTGGAGTGTGCTCCCTCTTGATCTTTTCTTCCTGGATTACCTGTCTTTGAACTTATATCCATTCTCGATCACTATGCATACTTACTAGTATCATCATTGTGTTATCCTCAAGATCTCATACATAGTCATACATTCATTACTATAATCTTAATACTATCAAAACACAATAATCTTAAACATGTATGGTCAAGATCATTTCATACACAAATAATTTATCACAATTATTTTACTTATGCATATTCCTATTTGACCATAGGATTTTTTTGGTTAATCATATCATCAATCAAAGTAAGAAGCATAATATGCTTAAACCCATGATTACTAACATCAATGAATAATCATTATCAATAATGCCATGTATACTTATATAAGAGATCCTAACACAAGGTAGGATTCTAACTTGATATAGGAAAAACATACCTGGTTATCATATTTGCTAGTTGTGTCTAGCAATGTCTTCTTGTTCTCTTCAATGACTTGTGCTAGTAACCTACATATATCATAGGTTAACCATTATAGAACCAACCTATACATACCTCGTAAGTAGATCTTCTATGTGATCTATGACAATGGATGAGTTTCTGTCTTCATGTCACCATGGTCTTGATCTAGAACTTGATTTGTACCTTCATGTTAGTGGATAACATAATCCTCATACAACACCACAATGCATTAGTACAATCATAAGTGTTAAAACCCTAATCAATGAATATCTGCATTCATATTTTTATTGAGGTGATACGACAAGTCTAAAATTAATCAAGATTGTACTAGTCTTAATGAAGACAAACATACCATAAACTTAATCATGAATAGATCTCGAAACATACCTCGATAAGTCATACCTATCGAGATTGCTTGTAATCTTATTATCTAAGGCTTTAGCCTCATCTCCCTCTGAAACTGGAACATCTTCACTTATGCAGGTGACCAATCCATTCTCTTCTAGGATTAACCCAATCCACTTGATTTGCAGAAATTGGATCTGGAGTTGGATTAGGGTTTGTCAGGGAAACCCTAAAAAATTCAAACTTTTGAATTTCAAACTTCTGAAAGGATAAAAAGATGCGCCTTGATGAGATGATCAACCTCGTATACTCAGAATTTGAAAACTGCAAAGTTTCACCCCTCAAATTTGCTTTTCAATCTTCCGGATTCACTGGGGAGGACCCTGAATTAGGGTTTGAGTTTCCTAGAGCATCACCCAACCAAATAGTTTGATCCAAATCTCTAAACTTCAATTTTTCCAAGGCGCTTCCAGTTATGGTCACATATTTCAAAAATTCCCATTTTTGCAGAAGCCCTAATTTTTCACCTTTCCGATCAAAGTCCTGAACTAGGGTTTGATCAAGCCCGGTCTTCTGCCCAACCAAAAAATTTGATCTTGGTCTCTAAATTTTGATTTTGATGAGGAGCATCCAGCCGTGGTCTCTGATACAAAAATTTCAACATTCTCCAAAACCCTAAATTCCCAGAGCCATGAATGAAGGTGCTCAAAATCCAATTCTGTTTTGACAGAAATATGCACATGATTGTTTCTAGTGTATCTCCTAAATTTCAGATCTACAGGGTCTGAAAATTCCTCTTGTGGTAGCCTGACCTGTTATCTTTCCAACCCCATAGGTCTGACCTCAAATGGATTCTCTGAGAGAGACTTATGCCAAGTGTCGCAACATGACCTGTTTATGGGATAAAATAGGAGAACGAACTGGTACGGAGTGCCACATGTCACTAGTTCAATTTCGGCCTCTAAAAATCGTACTTGTGAACGTATAGTTCGTGCCCTACCTGATAATTTTTACGAAATTTTATTTCGAGCTTTTTGGACCAACTTGTGACCTTTTTTCCTAGGTCACCTATTTATGACTAGGATCTGGAAGAGGAAGAAACCCTATATTGTACAGATCATAAATCTGAAAGTACAACGAATTAGAGGCTCTCCTTTGGATACAAGGTACATGGAGATCTTATCTTCGACTTGTAAGAGTTTTAGATCCTGAAACCTTGTTGAAATGAATTTATAGCAAAAGTGCTACGATGCTTGTTTTTTGCTATATCAAGCCCTAGCTTCGCAAGTGCAACAAGTGTCATAAATGCAATACCATGCCTTCTTTCAGGCTAGCTCTGATACCATGTTAGTTTTTCAGAATTTACTTCGATCTGATCTAGGATCTTAACTGAGAGAACAACATGTACAACATATCTAGAGCATATCAATCATGGAAATAATAATGCAAGCACACAAGAGACAATAGACACACAGAGTTTCACTGGGGAAAACCATAAAGGTGAAAAACCCCACAACTTCCTCAGAGATAGATAGAGCAATGATACAACCCAAGCATAGGAGATATACTCCTAGTAGAAGCTTCTCCTCCTCCACTAGTGCGCCACTCTCCAATGAGTGTAAGAGTGAGAAAGTGAATGATCAAATAGAGTGCCTCCCGCACTCTATTTATACTTGACTTGACTTGCCTAATAACCTTTACTAGGTCAGCCTTAACTTAACCACATAACATAATGCTGACAGGGCCGACCCCCAATAGGGTGGTCTAATAACCCTTTGACCCACATGACTTATACAAGGCCGACCCCATCAAGGTGGTCTAATAACCCATCAAGTATAATTTATGACACTTACAATATAAATGATGACACTTTCGTATAGAGGAATAATAACATCTCTATAGAAATACAATATAGATATGTGAAATACATTCCGAAGTTACAATTACATCAACAAATAAGTAGACTATTGATGGTTTATTGATTAATGGAATGTTATTGATGGATTATACAAGTTTCATTTTCAGTACTTAAGCGTTTGAAGTCATTTTACTCAGTTTATTTACATTTGGAGAAGATTTGGTGCCATTTTCCCAAGGGTCGAATTAGTGATTTTTGTTGTTGTTTGGGAGAAGGTTATAATAGACTTAATAACTGATTAATTCTGTAAATGAGACCTAAATAATTTTCCTTATACATCCCCTACATCTTTTCATAATTTCGAGTGGGTTTGGAGGCATTTGGAGAGCCATTTTCAGAACTTACCCTGGGGGGATTTGAACCTCAAATTGCTAGTTAAATTCCATACTTTGTCCAGAATCTTAAACAAGTTTTCATAAGTCTTTTTCTAATAATAAATCATCCTTGAACATCATAACAAGTACAAATATCAATCATACACCTTCCTTGAATATTTGAAGGCATTTGGAGCCAATTGGATACCTAGAGACCAATACTAGTCAAAGGGAAATTACTAGTAAAGTTTCTTACATTGGCCAGAATTGAAAGAGAATTTGTAGAAGTATTTTAAAGGTACAAAAGCATCCCTGAAACACATATTTATGTTCTAACATCATCCATATACCTTCTCAGAATATTTGGGAGCAATTGGAGCAATTTGGTGACCTAGAGATCAAAACTAGTCAAAGGTCGAACTAGGGAAAAAATTAGAAAATTGCCATTTTAATAAAATTCCTAACAAGGGTCATTACAACATGGCAAAGATGGTGAACATAATCTTAGTTGGAAATAAAAACCCAAGAACTATATGCATGAGAGCAATTGTTCTATTCTTGTAACCAAACTGTACCTGATAATTCGGTGATAATTAACACAACTAATTCCAAAAGCTAGCACCGAATTCCCTCAAAATAATTTGGTGAGGTCAGGGTAGAAATTTGAAGTTGCATGAGTGGAGTCAGAAAAATGAGGACAGGCTTGTAATGGTTAAAAGTAGATTTTGGGTAGGTAATGATCTGGTGCCAGAACAACAGAGGTGCATTAGATACCTGAGGGAGCATCTGGATGCACAATGGGCTTCCTATGAGCAGTAAACCCAAGAAACTGTAAGACAAATCAACTACAAGATAGCATAATATAATATACTTGTTTTTCCATCTGAATCAGACTTGCTTTTCCATATTTTAAAATTTCTATATAATTTGGCTTCGGTTAGGCTGAGGCCCTTTTAATGGAGTAATGCAAAAGTCTCTATTCCAGTAAAAAATAATTAAATTAAATTTTTCTACCCAATGCAAAACAAGGTCATCTGAATTACCTTAACATTTGATGTTATGGATTCCATCTTGTGTTTCCTACAAGGAACAAACGTAGAGCGCCCTACGGAAGCCCTAATTTCCCTCAAATGCTTAAGATAATTGTATCCATCATCAGGAAAACTGAGCTCTATGAATTCTTTTCTGATATTATCAGGTAGAGAGCCTTATCCTTTCCCATTGTTCGATTCATGGGGCATCAGATGAATGCCCTTATATTTATCTTTCTTGGGCTTGATGTTGGGTTCCATGTCTGGATCTTCGTCGGTGTCTGCGAAGATGGAGTTGGTTTCTTCATCTTCTGAATTGGTGCAAGGATCATCGTCTGTGAATCCTGAAACATAGTTTGTGCCATCATCGACCCACTTGAAAACCCTATCACCATTGCCTAAAAATCCGAATGGATCAGAGAACGTTGATGATGAATCTCTGCAAACCAGACGAAATGTTGCATAGTTCTTCTTGTTGACGAAGCTCTTCTCTTTCCCATGGTTGGATTGATGTCTATTGCTCACTGCAGTCCTTCTCTTCTTCTCGATGGTGCTAACGAACAAAGCCCCTTACTAAGCCCTAAAATTTTATCTCTCTATACCCTGTTCCAGAGTTGTGAGCTTTGCGCATGCTAGGAGCACGCTGGTGAAGGTAAACTCATATCCAGTCATTAAGCTGCCAAAAACTATATGTAGGGGCTCTGCATCACTACCAAAGCAAATGATGAGTTGAGATTCGTCGGCGTTGAGGCCATAGAGGGATGGTTAGTTTTCTCCATAAGAAGATACCAAAGAAAATACAGACCCCATGGCTAACACTCCATCACCCTCATTTTCCTTCACTCTGTGACTCTGTATCCTATCTCTTCCACACAGATGACAAAGGAAGGCAATTTTGACAAAATTTGGCGCCACCTAGAGTTTGGGGTTTTTGTTTTTTTAATTTAGTGTAATTAGTTTTTTTCAATTTTAAATCTAAGTTTAAAGGATAGCTTTTGGTGGCTATAACACTCACAAAAAAATTGGAAACTATTATATTTCCACCACTACAATGGCTAATTAAATAAACAATGAGGTGAAGGCTATAGATGGACATCACATGATATGTGGAAGATGTGAGGTAGGCATCATTGAAATTCTATGGGAGGTTTATTTTGGAAATGAAAAGGATTTTTTTGGAAGCCCCATTATGTTCCTCATGCATATGAAACTATGCATTTCTTGGCAAGTTGTTAGCTCTTTTGTTTTAATTTCTTCCATATTATATTTATGTACATTCCTGCAAAACAAAAATATGAGAGCACAACCAACAATGAAGAAGAATGGAGTTAGCTACCCATGAGGTGTAGAATAGACCGTGAATGGGTGTAATGTTAAGACACTCCTTGCGTAAGGTCATCGGTTCAAAACTCCATGGGTGCGAGCGTTACAAAAAAAATGGAGTTAGCTTAAGTATAGAATGGAGAAATGAGGGAAGAAAGGAAACCTTCTACCTTCTAAAATCCCAAATCCTCATTTCCCAAGATGATGGAAACTCAACTAACACATGAAATTACTGAGGAAGAGTGATAAAGTTCAAATTGTTAAGGAAGAGAGCATGCAAATTTGCTAGATGAATTATTTTCTCAAAGATAGTCTAATTGTTGAGTAAAATGTTTAAGAGGTCCAAATTCTTGAAGAGGTATGGTAACAACACTCCATGGTGAGTGATTTTCCTCTCAGATTAAAATTGTGACTTCAAAAGGATTTATGGAAAAATCACTAACCTTGGGCACCTATTGGCCTCTTAGGCCATCAATTCCCTCTCTGTTGTCTCTTGTGTTTGCCACTAATTCCCCAAGGTGCACAAGGAATTCCCATGAATAACTCCATACTTTGTTGCGGAAAAGATTCAAATGTGATAAAAGATGAACCCGTCTAACTCGAGCATTTGATTTTCAATTGAAGTTACCTAGCAATAGATGCAAACTTTGTTGGGGAAAAGGGACAAAATGTGATCGAAGATAAAAACCCTTCCATCTAGTGTTAGAAACCATATCTAGTGTTTTAAACTTCAAAATGAGCACTGCATCCCACTTCCAGGACAAATATCCCCTGTGGAGAGCTAATATGGTGGTTTGGAACCACACATATGGACAATGACCCCCATAGTAAGATCTCTAAATCCATCTGTATTGCTAAAATTTAGTAAAATATTGTACAAATTCATTATCAAAATTGCAATTTTCCATTGTTAGTGTCACACAACTAAAAATGACTAACATAAATGACTAATTCACATTAATCGTTGTTAGCTAGTCATATTTATATTCCCGTGACTAAATTGGTCATTTATGCTAGTCATTTTTACTTTAGTCACTTGTTATCCATTCATATATTTTATCCCGTGACTAAATTAGTCATTTATCTTAGTCTTTTTTAGTTGGCTTACTTAAAATTGCCCAATTTTAGTCATTTATCCCTTGAAAAACAGTGGTGACTAAATTTTTTAGCCACCTAGTCACTTGTATCTCATTTTGTACTAGTGGTTGTCGAACCGACTTAGCATTGGAATATGTTCTAATATAGTGTTCGACAATGCTGGGGTCTATTCCTGGAATCTCCTCATATGACCAGGAGAAAGCTTCCCGGAGTTCCTTAAACAATTTGGTGTAAATGCAAACCTCTTCAGGAGAGCAATTGACACCGATGTAAATGTTTTCAACCTTTCCAGGGGTACGAGAAATGTTGATCGGTATCATAGGGGAAATATTAGCCATGTTCCCCTATGCATAAATCCCCTGCGAATCCCAAGGAACCATAGGGTGACCAATCATTTCAGCAAGAGTCATCATAAACTCTTCTTGCTCAATAAGATCAAGGTTGGGAAGAAAATGAGAGCGGTGATGCATGTCTTCCCAAGGTCTCTCACTACCACACATGGCCTCAACAATAGCTTCATCTGAAGGTAAAGTACTATCAAGACAATCGTGCGAACAAGATGAGTCGACTTCCCATTCTGGCGGCATAACGGGATCTTCCTCCTCTATCCGGGAAGGGAAAGATCCAACTCTATAGTGTCTTGTTGAATATATTGATATGCAAGCTCAGCAGCAGACAGTGGCATATCCATTCCAACATGTGCAATGTCTCCAGATGTGGAACTCGTGGATGGTAAGGTCCATGAATCATCAAAATACGAAGTCCAGAATGGTACATTATTCAATGGAGGAGGCGCATTATCAGAAATGGTTCCAATAAAAGAAATAGGTGCAGGTAGATCAAACGATCCCAACAATGAGGGGTACAATCTGACACCCATGTTCCTAGTTGCCAGCTAAGAATATCTAACTTGGAGCACCATCGATCTCGTGGATGTTGTGGAATAAGGACTAACAAAATCTAACTAGTCGACCATCACAATCTTGCCTTCGTGTGGAGAGAAAATAATTCTGAATATAGTAGATGTGTCTGCTTTCATAGTGTACATCCAATTCCTACGCAAGAGAAGGTTTTATTCGATGGGCACATCAACCATCTCGACTTCAATAGGCATGGGTTTCCCACCCAAGCGAACAACAAGGGAAGGGAGAATCCCATGCGGCTTAAACGACCGACCGTAAAATGTAGTGAGCATGGTCATAGAATTGGATAAGGGAGGAGAGCTAAGAGCTTTCCAACAAGATAAAGACATCACTAACGTAGAAGCACCTTCATCAACCACTGTTAGTTTGACGATATTCTGCAAGCACTCCACATGGACTTGAAAAGCCACATGGTAAGGTAAGCGAGGTTGAATGTCAGTAGTATCAAACTTGATAATGTTAGGACTCCCCCCATCCTGAACTCCTAAAGTACACAAAAGGGCATGCCTTTGAGAAGGAAATGCCTGTAAAACCTCAAAAGCCGACATGGCACACGGAGTTTGACCCAATTCTTCTACAATAGAGTAGTTCTGGGTAGCTCGAGCATTGGGATTATGCATAGAGTGCTTGAGAACACCTTTCAATATCTGCGACATAGCAGTGGGATTCTCGATATGCAAAGAGGTATCAGGAGGAGGAGGAGGCTCATTCCCCATATTCCGTTGTGGTGCATCATAATCACATTGGCGAGTAGCAACACTAACCTTTGATTTAACCATATCCATGCATCCAAAGCCACTGGGACGGGAAGGAGACGTGGAAGTTTCATGGGTCCCATAACCAGTAGCAGGAGCATTCGAAGCCATTTTCTTGATGATGTGGAAGGGGATCATTCAACACAGCTGGGATCTGTGCAAGATTGTTCGATGCTTCTTCAATCTGAGGACACAAGTGAGTAAGATGATCTTCCCCACAAAGCTTACAAGGGAATTTTACTTTACGCCTAGGTTTACGATCCCCACCAACATTACCGCCTTCCCGAGGAGGATTGGCATTCTCTTTCTGAGGGGTATTAATATTACTACCATTGTTCCCATTATTTCCACCCTTACGGTTATTTATCCCCTTCTTCTTACCACTAGGATGTTGGCTACCCAATGGGTTCGTCGATTGCATAGCATGTATATCAGACGATGGGGTGGAAGTGGATAAGGTGTGAACCTGTCTGGGAGTAGATTGGTTAAGTGAAAAATTTTGCATTTGATTAGAAACTAAATATACGGGTCAAGTACTTGCGCATCCAACAATGCCATCGGCATGTGGTCCAAGAATCGACTTGGGCTCATGTCTTGATCACAGTGCATCAGGAATAATGTCATATAGGATGCCAGATTGAGTGTAGAGTAAATCTAGTTGATGGAATTTAAGTATAGCTTGTTCCTCAGTTGTAATGCCGAACATCGAAACATCCTTATAAATGTATGGAAGCAACGAATTTAGAAACCATTCCAAAAGAAACTCTGGAGGAATGTTGGATTTCACTAACCTCTTCCATCGATTCCACTCTTGAACGTGGTCAGATATGTGTGTGGCCTTATTCTGGAGAAAGGTAGAGAAGAGTTCAGTGCCAGTATCGTAGCGAACCGACAACTAGAAATGATCTAGGAAAACCAAGGCTATCTCATTGAAACCCCTGTACGTGCCCCCAGGAAACTCAACATATGATTTCGTAGCTGTCTCCGTGAGGGTCCATTGAAATAGTCTCAATCGAATGGAATCGTGATTTAATGAGTTTGATGAGAACCAAAGGTGAAAAGTTGTGACGTGATCACCCAGATCCTCACCACCCTTCCCCTCAAAATTGGGAATGTCCAAAGGGAGCTTGGGAGGGATCGGAGGCCAATTAGGATCGTGACACACCGGATCATTCATGAGCTTCGAAAGATCTGGAAGATTCAATCGAGCAAGGAAAGGAATCTGCGGCTGAAAAGCTTTATTATAAGCCCCCATAAAAGGTTGATTATACGGACCTGAAGGATGAGATGGACCATAAGCTTGACCATGACCATTAAAATGTTGATTATATGGACCTGATGGACCATAAGCTTGACCATGGCCATAAGGATGATAACTTCCCCCAACCTAACCCATGTGAGAGTAAGCAGGTATATGTGCATTATGAGCACTGTAATGAGGTGGCTTGTAATGAGGGCCAGCACCGACTGTATTATTGTAAGGATTACCACCATAATTATGGGGCATATAAGTATTACTCCTAGCGGGAACTGTATTGTAATGGCCGTAATTGTAAGGTATGTTCCCACCCCCTGCATAAGCATTGCTAGTAGCTAGAGAAGTCATGGTATGACCATAAGTATAAGGGATATTCCCACCCCCTACATTAGTATTACTGGTAGTAGTAGCAGACATAAAAGTATATGGTATGTGTCCATCCTCGTTATTAGGAGGATTCTTAAGATTAGCGAACGTGGTCCTGGGTTGATGTGTATGGGCATGTGTATTGTACTGTGGATTGTGAGTCATATTGAGAACAATGTTCATACTAGGATGGGTAGTCCTAGGATGTGGCCTTCCTCCAAAATTTGCAATGTTTGAAGGGATATGGCTAGTACTCGTAGTATGTGTGTGAGTAGGAAATGTGGTGCCCCCAATGAGGGTACTGCCCCCAGTGGGTGCAGTGTTTCCAACACCATGACTAGTGCTAGCATGACGACCAAACATAGTGGATGGGTCAACTGTGTTGTAACTAGGCATACCAAAAGAGAATGGTGTAGCATCTATACTGGTCGTAGGGCCTGTGTTAACATGCAAATTCGGCATCCCATGTAGGAAATTCCGTGAATTCGAAGGATCGAATGGGTCATCCTCGGGTGGAGTGGATCCAAATAAAAGAGGTCGAGTCTCTGGTATCAATGGATCACCCCCCCATTCCTCTCTAGGAGTAGGAGGATTAGAACCATCTTTGACTCTACCTGATGGAGTCGTAGGGATTTCTCCCATGCCAAAACTAGTGTAAATGTCAGCGCGAATTGCCTCAAAGGAATCCGAATACTCGGAGGGAGCCCTCCAATGTCCTCTCTGAACACGACGTGTAACTTCATCGGCTGGTAAACCAGCCAACTGACAAGATCAGCGGAGAGTAGGACTGCATGCCACTATATCTCTGAAAAGTCAATAAATCAAAGCGTCCCCTAACGGCCAAACTAACGATCAAAGAACAAAGAGCACACACCTAAGAAACTACAGCCAAATGCACACAAACAAGACTGGCTCAAGGGACCTCCCGACACTACAGACGGTAACAGAATCAGTTATAAGAGACTCCCAAACTATAACTGGAGGTAACAGAATCAGTTATAAGAGTTCCCAGACTTCACTGCGTGCACAGGGTCAAGTCCCTATACAACAAGCAACTATGTTGTCCAAACCCTATCTGACACAGGATATGTACAGTATAACCACTGCAAGCACCCTATGCGATGCGTAGGTAAGGAAACTAAGGTCACCACAATATAACCAATGATCAGGGGGACAGTCACATGTGGGATCCATCATATGGGAAGGGTATCTAATCCTGAAACTCAAGAGGTATAGATCCCTCAAGAGTTCACAGATACGAACAAATCCTAGAAATATCTCCCACGTTTGAATAGTATTGGAGGGCTATCTCTGCAACCAACCTCCCGTGACCTCATGCTTAACTCTGGTCTAAGTAGAGCTTCCTAAGAATACTGATGTATATAATGGAATTCACCACTCCTTGGTCAGACACATAATGTTTCATCTAGTAGTCTTGGATTGTTAACTTACAATGATCTATTCCAAGACTCTAAACCTATACTAGTTGGTGTACCCTATAAAAGAAAAAAACGTGTAATAAATTTTAAGATTAAGCATTGATTTTAAATGGCTGTAATTACTCAAAGGATATGGTCATGAAACTGATGACGTATAGGACTCAATAGTATGCACACTCGAAAAACTCTAGACTCATCTACTCAATAAAAACAATGCCACTAAAATGACATTCAATCCAATGGTTTGAATAAAATGCAATTCTTTTAAATTTCCAATGCACAAGCAGATCCTAGATGAAAGCACAAGCACTCAGATGCAAAATGCAATACAGAAAGCAATTTTTTTTTGTATTTTCTCTTATAATGGAAAGGAAAATGTTGAACTATGTTTTTATATTTTTTCAATATAATGAAATGAAAAAATGCAAGCGAAACCTACCTATATAGTTAATGAAATGCAAAGCAGATCACTAAGACAACCCAACAAATCCCAAACAATGAGACTCAACCAATGTAATGAGCTAGAAAATAAAAAATGGTGATAAACTAACAAGGCTCAAAACAAAGAGAAAGAAGAGTTTCTAGTCACAAATACGGCATGGAACAATCAGGAATGATGCCAATTAAGACTTAGGAACACTCAAAACCAACCCAGCAACAGTCCAAGGCCATAAATCAATCAAACCTGGAGTTGTACGCTACTGTCAAAGGACAAAACGTGGGTAGACACGGGAAACAGTGCAGACAGAGGTGGGTAGGAGTGGGAAAAACTAAGTTGACCCGCGTACAGGGAAAGGCAAATGAGCAAAAAGAGAGTCCAATTACCCAGAAAAATCTTGTTTTCTATAGTATATCCCAACGACCAATCAATGACACAGAAGCTTGACACACAACAACTCTAAATAAGGACAAATGCCTAAAAATCCCCAAAAATGGATGTCTCCCCAACGGAGTCGCCATTTCTGTTACAGAGAAAACTTCCTATGGATTGGGGCAAACCACAACAGATAGCTGACTACTAGAAAATGACTCAATTCCCAATACAATGCTATATAAATGACAATTCTAAGATAATGGAGAAAAGACCAACCTTCAACCGGATGTTCGATGAAGATCCCCGTTGAGCTTTCAACTTCTACACTTGTACCTGTAGATTAGTCTCAACAACAAGTATAAGCAAGTGCATATAATATGTGAAATACATTAGCATAATCAATAGCATGATCCATGATATAATAAGAAAATATAACCCAATGTAATTAAACAATATTCACAATATCAATTCGACGAGAAAATGAGTATTTCCATTAATGAATAATAAGAAGTACAATATACGACTTCTTATTGGCAACCAATCTAAACCAAGAACTGGGTCTCTCCACTTGTGCCTCCACCACTTCAATCCTCCATGTAATGGAAAACTCAAACTATGAAAGGAGTTTGGAAGGTAAATATAAGGAATTCACAACAACTAGGATCAATGCGTGTAGACTCAAGTCATGGCAAAAATCCACTAGAGTTATCTTGCTCTCTATTTCTCCTCCCTTCCATATGCCATAAGAGCTCAATATATAGCCTTCCAAAGGTAAGTGAAAGGACACATCGAGGTGTTTCGAGGCAAATGGAGGGCCAATGGTCACCCTAAGACTACTTCTTGGGAGTAGAAAGTAATTTTCTAATGATTTTTACCATTTTACTTGGACCCGTAGGCTATAGTGGAATAGCTCGCATGTACACTAGCTATAATGGGACAACAAGCGTACAGGAAGAAAAATAGGGAAAAAGTGTTTCTAAATGATATAAAGTGAATCTGAGTCAGGGAAGTGGATCCTGAAGGACAAAGAATGATGATGCTCACAAGGTGGAAAATTACGCTGTAACAAATGACCCCTAATGTGTGGGGTCAGAGAATGGTGCTACGATGGCTGAAATACATTATAAATCTCAGAAGTGGAGTGATGGAGACACAACTTGAAAGAACAGCTCACTCACCATAATACAATAATATCTCTGGATACATGTCGGTATAGTACAACAATCTGATACAATGGCCATGAATAGGCAGTACATAGTGAATACATGGCATATAGCCAGAACCATCTACAGTAAGAGACGGTCTTTTGCTGAAAGGAAACAACTGGTGCAAACTGGAGGTACAAACTACTGATGTTTGAGAGGTGATATATCAGATGTAAAGTCACGATCATAAGTAGCATACTGAATGCCACTAACTTTTGGGGTCTTCTACACAAATCATCTACGGTGCAAGTCCCATCAAGTGAATAAAGGTGTTGAGGTCAAACCTGATGTGACATCATCTGATTAGCAGTCAATGATGTATACCATTAATAGATGCAACATAACCCACCAATAATGAAAATGGGCATCAAGGCACAAAGTACAATTATCAAAGTGTGAATAGATTTGTTGAAGTCAAACAGTACGATGAATCCATCAATCAGGGGACATTGATGTATTCCCAAAATTGTCAATGGAGAGAGAACCTACCACTAATGACTACAAGCCTCAAGGTACTCAACCGAACTCTAAGTCTCAATTCCGGAATAAATGGGTTGAAGTCGACGCAATGAAACTCACTAGAAGGAGGGCATTAAGGAAGCCCTCATCAACCAGCACGAGGTAACATCTATGCTGAAAGATTTGGAAGAACTCAGATGGAACATACTGACTCAATAGGGATGGACGACATGCAATAGTCAAGAGATCTGAGGAGTGGCCGACTCTAGTTTTGGGACTTCCTTTAAACAAGAGCATGAGCAGATGAATAGAATCAGGCAGCATAGACTCGACATAACACTGTGCGATGCAGGAGGCATCAACAAAGGGCTCCATGTGACTGGAAGCTTAACCAATTGGTGGAGTAAACTAAGAAACAAGTACAGCTCCTAAGGTCCTACTATAGTCCCGACTCATAATGTATGGAGTGTAATGAATGCTCTATTCAAAGGAGACACAACAACTGCCAACAAAAATAGCTAAATATTCTCCCATCCGGCTTTTTGGAATATATGATTTATTGTTGGTCTTTTTCATATTTGCAAAGCTTGAGAAAGAATAAAATTGCTTATAGTACAACAATTGAGGGAACGAGTGTCAAATGGCGAGCAAACTAGTCCCAAGCAATGGAACATATCTATAATCAATGCAAGGAAGCATGTGCAGGATGTGAACACTCGGCGGGGTGTTCCCTCAGGGCCAAAAGGTCATCAAATTGTGAAGGTCAAATGGAAGCTTTGTAGGGATCGGGAAGGGAAGTGCTAAGGAACCAGGCTAACAACTGAGTAAGTGGGAGACGGCACCAGGCTCAAGCGGCAAGTAGGATGATGCAATGCAATCACAACTTGATACAAACTGGGGGAGCCCTTATGGGAGATGGATAGCATAAGACAAAGTAGAGTATGAGTCTTTATCGCAAATTCATGGCGTAACTACAAAGGACTCCCAATCTTAAGTAAAAATGATAGCATGGGCACCATATGGCAAAGCGGATTCTAACTAGGGAACCCATGTTCGGAAAGGCCCTACCGCCAAATAATGACACTTGTATAACAGTGTGAAGGTTTTGTGTCGGTTAAGAAGAGAGGTCGCACCTAGGTTTAATGAAAAATGGTCAAAAGGTCAAATGCATAATGCATGTGAAAATGACATCTAACCTATATGCCAGGTGTGAAAATATACCTGCCATAGGCACGAAATGGTCAACAAACAACTCTCGTTGAAGAAATCTGTTCAAAATGCTACTCCAAGACATTACATTAGTCCAAAACAGCTTAAAACGACGAAAACTATAGACATGTGGGTTTCCAAAACTATAGATAGCAATAAAAAATTACAATTTACAATTCATTTTCACTTTTTATCCAATTTGGAGTTTTTGGTTAGTTTTCACCTTGGATTTCAGTCGCTGATTCGGGGAGCTACAGGCATCCATTTTTCAAGCCGTCTGGAGCAGGTAAGCTATCTCATCCTTCTCTTTCATTTAGTAGTTTTTATTTCAATTTTTAGTGGTTAAAATTTTTTATTGCCCAAGCCCTATTTGGTCATGGCACTATATGTAGGATATAGACATATAGGTCGTGGGTAGGGCCTGGTACCCGTGGTCAATGCATGCATTGACCATGGGTACCCTCCTCTATTTGCTAAGTAGCCAGCAAGTATGGCCGTAAGGTTTGTTTTTTAAATGAAAATGACTAAACTCTTATGTTTTCTCCTTCCAGGATGGTTCTAGAATGGAGAGAAAGGGAGCATGACCTTGTGGATGAGGCCATCCGCAATGATTTGCCTACACAACAAGCTTTACAAGCATGTGGGATTTTCAAATTTTGGAACATTGGGGATTTGAGGGCCCAAAGCCAATTGATCCGTTGCTTGATAGACTACTAGGAGGTATACACACAAAATTTCAACCTAGATGGTCAAATACTCTCCTTGGAGGTAGATGACATTTATTTCATTACTAGATTGTCCTGTCGAGGGGAAGTGGCAAGTATTCGATCTCGTACTATGGGTGGTGGGATCACCATTCCCAACTACATAGAGCAGTACTGTCTTCCCAACACTCGGAAAGTGGGGAGTCAGGTACCCATTGGAGCCATAGTCAATCTGATCATGAAGATTATAGTGGCTACCCTCGTCAAGATTACAGGTTCGGCAGCTCTACACTAGCCTTCAAGGCCGGTGATGTTCTACGCCTCACTATGCATGCGGCCCATGGTATATGACTGGTGCAAAACGTTACTGGGGTCCATGAAGACCCAGTTAATGGACTGCAAGCGTGGGAAGGAAAAAAACTTTGGATACGGCAGTATTCTATGCAGCTTCTTCTTTGAGAGGGTTTTGAGGCTCAGTCCAAGGGTTGAAGTCCCTCCTCACAGTCTCTGTAACCCAGCTCTTACCCGATGGGAAGAGGTCTTAACACGACAGGGTGGTGGCCGATAGGAATCACCATACATAGATGAGTTCTTCCACCGGTGGGTTCGACAGGTCATAGCCATTGATGACTACCGCTATGCAGGGATAAATTTCCGTGGTGATCGTGACATGCCTCTTCCTCCAGTGGTAGCATTTAGAGACATCAGTATGTTATTCTTTTTATGTTTTTGTGTATTAAATTACCTGTGTATGAAATGATCATGGCCTTACATATTTAGAATCATAATGTTTTGATAGTATTGAGATTATACTAATGCATGTATGATTATGTATGAGATCTTGAGTATGACACAATGATGACACTAGTGCACACTTAAGCATGCATAGTGGTCTAGGATGGATATAAGTTCAAAGATAGATAATCAAGGAATCAAAGATCAAGAGGGAGCACACTCCAATAGTTCTCTGAGTGGATCCGACAATGGTGGAGAATTCACTTCAACAGACGTCAAGAAGTTATGCAGTGATTCATGGATTAAGAGGGAGTTGACCACTCCTTACAATCCACAATAGAATGGGGTTGCAGAAAGGTAGAATAGAACAATCATGGAAGCAACACAGGAAATGCTTCATGATAAAGATCTTCCTATGCATCTATGGGAAGAAGCAGCAAGGACAGCTATATATGTACAAAACAAAACACTATCAGAGAATCCAGTAGTTCCTGCAAAGAAGCAAAGATTGAGAGGGAGTCCACCCAACAACCAAACAAACATAAGTATTTGAATTGTTATTTCCTGTATATATGATTACTTAAATGATGTTGTTCAGTCATGTACATATGTTCCTAGATTTAGGATGTATATTATGCATTTTAGAAAAGTTGCATTAATGAACAAGATACTACTTATATACAAGTAATGGGTAAGTGGCCTATGGTACTGTACAACATTCCATTTCTACTTATCTAGAATGAAACCTCTCTGTTGACATGTTGGAAGTTGTGCACACTCTTAACAATGTTTTGGTAGAGATGGAAGGCATTTAGAAAGTTACGGGATATGTATAAATGTTGTATTGAAGCATTGTCTAAAGATAATTGCATGGCTATATGACATATGTCTTTATGTGTAATATTTTGTTCTGAAATCTATGAGATGTTTCTAATCATGCAATTGAACTTGTCTTGTAGGAAATACCATGTACCATCACCTACAAGAGAGACTTGTTTCGAAGAACAAGCGACGAAGACTCAACAAATCCAGAAAACTACCTATTGAAGATATTGAAGAATCTCAAGTTCTCAAGATCCGAGATGTAGTAATGGAAGGATGCCATGATTGAGGAGTACCATTCGATCATGAAGAATGATGTATGGGATGTGGTCCCAAGACTAGAAGGGAAGTTTGTTGTGACTTCCAAGTGTATCTACAAGATCAAGCATGCTGCAGATGGCAGCATAGAGAAATACAAGGCAAGGTTTGTGGTTCATGGCTTCTCCTAGAAAGAAGAGATAGATTATGAAGAGAATTTTGCACTTGTAGCCAGATACACTTCCATCAGAACAATACTTTCTCTGGCTGCAGTGATGAAGTGGAAGATACACCAGATGGATGTCAAGACAGCTTTCTTGAATGGTGTACTTGAAGAGGAAGTGTATGTGGAGCAGCCACTCGGATTTGAGACAAATGACAGGGAGTTGCATGTGTGCAAATTAAAGAAATCCTTGTACAGTTTGAAACAAGTACCCAGGACATCATACGGTAGGATTGACAACTTCCTGACTAGTTTGGGATTTACCAAGAGTAAAGCAGATTCCAACCTTTACTACAAGGTTGAGGAAGGCAATCCAGTAATACTCCTACTGTATGTGGATGACCTGTTTGTAACAGGAAAGTATATGTTGATTGCCGACACGAAGAGGAAGCTTGCTGCCAAGTTCAAGATGAAGGACTTGGGTATGATGCATTACTTTCTAGGTATGGAGGTATGGCAGATTGCAGATGGAATCTTTGTTGGACAAGGGAAGTATGCAGTAGAGATCTTGAAGCGGTTTGGGATGATGGACTCCAAGGACATATCCACACCTATGGCATCGAACCTGAAGCTACTGAGTGATGCTTCATTAGATTCGGTTGATGCCACGATGTATCATCAAATTATTGGGTCCTTGATGTACCTAACAAACTGTTCGGATATCCACATCATATTTTTCAGGATCTTGCATGCAAATTAGGGTTTGCATGCAGAATCTAGGGTTTGCATGCACCTGCATGCACTGGCATGCATCCCAGTCACCAGTTTGATGCCTCCAACACCTTATCCACTTCATTCTAGCACCCGGAAGCCACCTACCACAGATTTTTAGCCCTCCTAAGCTGAAAGGCGCCCACTTCTCACCTACTGCCAGAGAAGGGCGCACTTGCTCACCTACCACTGCAGTTCCACTTCAGTTACATTCAGTTAGCTCCGATTCTCCCTGATTTGAGGCTAGTTTCACTCCCGACTGACTGTATCACTTCCGTTGGACCTCCAGTTTGATTAGGTGACTTGTTCTGACTTTAGTTAGCCTCCCATGCGCCCCCACTGAGCCTCCAGATCCTAAATTAGTGCTATACACTTCAGTTACACTTATTACACTCAGTTAGACTCAGATTGACACCTGGATGACTGGTTGTTGTGCATTGATGAGCACCACCGATTGATTGATGAGGACTCCTAGTTAGAGTCAAGCTACTCCATTCTGTAATTCGAATGACCTCCTTAGGCAATTCGAATTGCTCTGTCATTGTGACAGTTTGTATTGTAATTCATTCACCCTTTCTGGGATAGAGAGCACTGCTGCATGTTTTGCACAGTTTTGCACCATATTTTCTATGTTCATCTGTTGTGATTGATTTACTTGTTCATTAGATCTGCTGTGACTAATTTTACATGGTATCAGAGCCATTGCAGGGACAAGATCTCTTTTCTACAGGTGTTTATACAAGAAGATTTGACTGAATTGCTAAAAATTGCAAAAAGTTTGGCATGAGATATCTCAAGGGCATTCTCTCCTGTGCATGCAAAGCTTGAAAATTATTCCAATACCACTCCAGAAGCTTGAGTTACCACATAATTCCTGGATCTGATACATTGGACCCATTCAACGTTGCTTGAAATCCAATCCCAGGTGTGATGCAACTCTCAAAGGGTGGATTGTTCGACCTTATTGTGGTTGTTTTTATGTGATTTGCAGGTTTATTGTCTCCTTCAATTGCACTCGCTATCTTTTGCATGCAAGCTTCCGTACAGCAATTACACTCGCTATAGTCTGCATGCAAGCTTCCTCTTCATCAGTTGACTCGCTCCTAGCAATGGAATACTCTTCTTCAAAGCCTATCCTCACCCCATTCAACTATTTTGATTGGAAAGATGATATGGAGATCATATTACGTTCAAAAGGTTACTACCGAGTCACTATTGGTCTTGAATTGGAGCCAAACAATGTGTCAGATCGAACCAAACACTACAACAAGCTTGATGAAGCTTATGGTCTTCTTTGTCTCTCCATTTCCAAATATCTTCACTTCCATCTCAGTGGATTGAAGACTCCAAAATCCATATGGGAGCAACTTGAAACACTATTCGGCAAGCAGGATGAGCTTAGGGCTTTTCAATTAGAGAATGAATTGATTGACCTTAATCCTGAGAATTTTGAGACCATCAATGAATTCTTCACAAAATTCAAGAACTTGAACTTCCAATTGAAGAACAGTGGTGTTATCAAAGAGGATAAACAGTTGATCCTCTCCATTCTAAGCAAGCTTGGGAAAGATTATTCGGTATTTGTCTCTACTTTCAATTCCGGTCGGCTAACTACCCCGAATTAGAAGATGCCTACCTTGAATTCCTTCATTGAGTCCGTTACAAAAGAGCATGACAAGTTGATTCAAATGGGGTCCATAAGCTCCAAAGATTCATCCCTATTTGTTCAAGGACCCAAGATCTCGAATGGTAAAGGAAAGCTAAAGAAGGAGAAGCCCAAATTCGAGCCTCACAAGCAAAAAGACAAAGGCAAGCAAACGGATGCACCATCCGGTTCGAAATCCAAGCAAAAGGGCAAAGAAGGTAACCAAAAATCTAAATGTACTTATTGTAACCGTGGCTTTCATCCCGAAAGTTCATGTATGAAGAAGACTATAGATCAAATGGCCCTCCTTTTGGAAAAGAACAACATAACCCTTCCTGACGGTGCAAGGAAGAAGGATCGGAATGACGATCATGAAAGAGGACAAGCACTCATGGCAACAGTTTCGAATCCCACTACTCTCTTGATAGATTCGGGTGCATCAAATCATATGGCTGCAAATATTGATTCTTTTTCCTCATTCGATCCAAACAGCTCCATCCCCATCCATTTGGGAGATGACTCAAAAATTTCTTCAAAGGGCAAAGGTACGATTCATGTAGAACATGGATGCTTTCAGAATGTTCTCTATGTGCCTTCCTTGGCTTCAAATCTCCTTTCTGTGTATCAAATGACACATACTGGTGAACCAAAGCAAGTCACATTCAGCCCTAATACAGTTGAAATTTCTGATATCAAAAGTGGAAGACTAGTTGCGGTTGGAAAGGCAAACCACACTGCAAAATGCTATGAGTTTTCGCACTTTATTCCGCTTGCAAAGCCCACTGCTCTTCGCACACATGGTAATGAGGTTAGTAGGCTTTGGCATGAAAGATTTGGACATCTAAATTATAAGTATTTGCTGCTGCTATCAAATAAATCCATGGTAGATGGGCTTCCACAACTTCGTTCCTCGAAGGGAATATGCACCGGTTGCATTATTGGGAAGCACCCCGAGCACAGATTCGACCGCGGCAAGGCTAGCAGAGCCTCTAATATTTTGGGATTGATCCATTCTGATATCAGTGGTCCGCTGCCCCATATGTCATTAAATGGTTCAAGGTATGTTTTGACATTTATTGACGATTTTTCCCGCTTTACATGGGTATTCTTTCTCAAAAACAAGTAAGAAGTGCTTGGAAAATTCAAGGATTTTAAGGCTTCCGTTGAGACCACCACTGAGAGCAAGATCAAATCTCTTAGATCTGATAATGGTGGGGAATATATCAAGTCCGAGTTGCTGCAACTTTGTTCCCAAATCGGAATTAAGATCCAACATACAGTTCCCTACACACCCCAGCAGAACGGTGTAGCGGAAAGGAAAAATCGGTCACTGAAAGAGATGGCTACATGCATGATTGAATTGAAAGGTTTGGCTGCAAATATTTGGGCTGAAGCAATCAATGTTGCTGCATATATACAGAACCGTGTTCCACATTCATCCGTGAAAGGTATGACTCCTTTCAAAGCATTCTTTGGTCACAAACCGGATGTGTCAAATTTGAGAGTTTTTGGCTCTACTGCATGGGCTAGAATTCCTTCTGAGAAGAGACGAGCTTTGGATCCACAAAGTATCGAGTGCATATTGATAGGATATGGGTAAGAATCAAAAGCATATAAACTCATGGATATCAGATCTAAAAAGATATTCATAGAGCGCAGTGTGCAGTTTGAAGAACCGCTTCAAGAATTGCAACTAGTCGAGGAAAAGACTGCCGATTCACCGCCTTCACCAGAAGAAGATCCGAGCAGCGATAATGAAGGTATGAGTTCTGATATTTCTGATATTGTAGCAGCATATGATGATCATGACATATCAGGTTCGGAATCTGACCATTATGATCCTCCTCAGTTACCAAAGTGGGCCCAAAACACTCTACAATCTGCTGGTTCTAGTCTTGGAAATCCTGCTGATCCGAGACGAACAAGAGGAGACTTTCAAAGAGCAGGTATGGCTCTTTCTATTGCTGGTCCATTTCTTACTGAGATTTGTTATTTGATGGCTGGTTCAGATCCTACATCATACTATTCATCCCATCGAGATCCGAGATGGAAAAGTGCCATGGACGAAGAGTACAGTTCTCTTCAAAAGAACAACACATGGGAGCTAGTTTCTCTTCCACCTGGAAGAAAATTAGTGAAGTGTAAATGGGTCTACCGTACTAAAGTTGCTGCTGATGGCACTATCAGCAAATATAAGGCAAGGTTGGTGGCAAAAGGTTTTTCCCAAGTCCAAGGAGTGGACTACACAGAGACCTTTGCATCGGTTGCAAAGATGGATTCCATCCGCCTTGTTTTAGCTATTGCCGCATCCAAGCACTGGGAAGTGCACCATATGGATGTGAAGAGTGCATTTTTACATGGAGACCTTGCTGAAGAGGTCTATATGCAGCAGCCAGAGGGTTATACATCAGATCCATCATTGGTTTGTAGATTGAAGAAGTCTTTGTACGGGTTAAAACAGGCCCCAAGAGCTTGGTACGTAAAGATGGACTCCTTCCTTCTTTCTCAGAATTTCCAAAGATGCAAATCTGATTCGAATGTGTATCTTCAGCGAGTTAAAGGTAATTTGTTGGTTATTGTACTTTATGTTGATGATCTGCTTATTACTGGTAGCACACTTACTTCAATAAACAAGCTAAAATCTGTCTTAAATCTAGCTTTTGACATGAGCGATTTGCGCTTGCTGAGTCATTTTTTGGGCTTGGAGATAGCTCAAAATTTTGATGGGATCACTATATCTCAGCAAAAATATGCTTCCGACCTGTTATTGAAGTTTAATATGGCTGAATGTAAGGCAGCCCCGTTCCCATTCCTCTCAGGAATCAGTCTTGAGGAGGGAGATTCCACACCGCTTGCAGATTGCAGTATGTATCGACAGTTGATTGGTTCACTACTTTATTTGACACACTCACGGCCTGATATCTCATATGCCGTGAGTGCCGTGTCAATATATATGCAGCAGCCACATGAGCTTCATTGGCGAGCAGCCAAGCGGATCTTGCAGTATGTGCAAGGTACGAAACAGTTTGGCATACATTATGCTGCAGATTCTGAGCTAGATTTCATTGGTTTTACTGATTCAGATTGGGCAGGTGATAGCATTGATCGGAAGTCCACTTCTGGTTATGTTTTCATGATTGGTCATGGTTCTATCTACTGGTCCAGCAAAAAGCAAGCAGCCATTGCACTTTCTTCAGCAGAGGCAGAGTATCGAGGGGCAGTCAATGCCTACATTCAGGCAGTTTGGTTGCAGGGTATTCTTTCCGAGTTTGGTTTTGGTGGCACTACTTCGACTGTCCTATTTTGTGACAATCAAAGTGCTATCAAGATCTCCATAGATCCAGTTCAGCGGCATAGGACCAAACACATTGAGATTCATATGCATTACATTCGACAGTTGGTGCATGACCGCACCATCATTCTGCAATATTGCCCTATTGATGAGCAAATTGCAGACATCTTCACCAAGAGCTTCACTGAGAAGAAGTTCTCTTACCTTCGTTCACTGTTGGGGGTGAGTTCCATCATGGTGGAGACAGATTGATTCATTATTATGCTTTAGCTTGAGGGGGGGTTTTCTTCCCACTGGGTTTTCCCTCTTTCCTCACTTAGTTTATTTTCAACATTTTTTGGATTAGTGTATTGGGGTGACCTTTGGTCTTAGTTACCAGGGCCCCACATTATTTTTGTTGGCACATCATAGTCTAGCTTGAGGGGGGGTGTTCGGATATCCACATCATCTTTTTCAGGATCTTGCATGCAAATTAGGGTTTGCATGCAGAATCTAGGGTTTGCATGCACCTGCATGCACTGGCATGCATCCCAGTCACCAGTTTGATGCCTCCAGCACCTTATCCACTTCATTCTAGCACCCGGGAGCCACCTACCATAGAGTTTTAGCCCTCCTAAGCTGAAAGGCGCCCACTTCTCACCTACTGCCAGAGAAGGGCGCACTTGCTCACCTACCACTGCAGTTCCACTTCAGTTACATTCAGTTAGCTCCGATTCTCCCTGATTTGAGGCTAGTTTCACTCCCGACTGACTGTATCACTTCCGTTGGACCTCCAGTTTGATTAGGTGACTTGTTCTGACTTCAGTTAGCCTCCCATGCGCCCCCACTGAGCCTCTAGATCCTAAATCAGTGCTATACACTTCAGTTACACTTATTACACTCAATTAGACTCAGATTGACACCTGGATGACTGGTTGTTGTGCATTGATGAGCACCACCGATTGATTGATGATGACTCCTAGTTAGAGTCAAGCTACTCCATTCTGTAATTCGAATGACCTCCTTAGGCAATTCGAATTGCTCTGTCATTGTGATAGTTTGTATTGTAATTCATTCACCCTTTCTGGGATAGAGAGCACTGCTGCATGTTTTGCACAGTTTTGCACCATATTTTCTATGTTCATCTGTTGTGATTGATTCACTTGTTCATTAGATCTGCTGTGACTAATTTTACACAAACATGAGACCAGATATTTGCTTTGCGGTGAACATCTTGAGCCAGTTCCTGACGGATCCTAGACATGTTCACCTGATTGTTGTAAAGCATATTTTGAGGTACCTGAAGGGTACAAGTTGATTATGGGCTCAAGTATGATGCGAATCAAAAGTTTAACCTGGAGGTTTATGTTGATTCAGATTGGGAAGGTAGTGCTGCAGATAGGAAGAGCACTTCAGGGTGTTGCTTCAGTATGGGATCAGGTGTGATCTCTTGGTTTAGTAGGAAGTAGTCCTGTGTAGCATTGAGTATAGCTGAAGTAGAGTATGTTGTAGCTTGTTCTTCTAGTTGTGAGGAAGTATGGCTAAGGAATCTATTGTCTGATTTATTTGATCTCCAGTTGGATGCTACTTGTATCTATTGTGACAACCAAAGTTGTGTGAAGTTGTCAGAGAACCCGATGTTCCATGACAAGTCAAATCATATTGAGATCAAATTACTATATCACGGATATGGTACAGAGAGGAGCAGTGAAGCTCCAGTATATTGCGATAGATGAGCAGATTGTAGATGTGTTGACCAAACCACTAGCTAGATTGAAGTTCGAGTACTTCAGAGAGAGGCTTGGTTTTCTTCATATAGAAGATACTTTGAGGAGAAAGTGATTAGACACATTTGAAGGAGCCATTCCAAGCATGTTGGTAGGAGGATCCTTCCCATGGCTGTGGATATAAGTGTTGTGTGATGAGAATCAGGACGATGCTATGACGATGATCAGGATGACCATGTGATGATGATGTGCATCAGGATGATCAGTATGACCATGAGTATTAGGATGATACTCCGTGGTCATGGACAGGTTGTGTAGGTGCATGTAATCAGTCCTAGAGATCCGGATAGGTTTTTCTAGGCATGTAAAAGATCCTGGGATGCTCTTTAGAGATCTTGTAGGTTGCAAGACACTCTTTTAAGGTTTTGCAAGAATCGCATGTAATTAGTCTTGGAGATCTGGGCAGGTTGTGCTAGGCATGTAAAAGATCCTGGGATGGTCTTTAGAGATCTTGTAGGTTGCAAGACACTCTTTTAAGGTTTTGCAAGTTCACATGTAATCAGTCCTGGAGATCTGGACAGGTTGTGCTAGGCACGTAAAAGATCCTGGGATGCTCTTTAGAGATCGTACAGGTCGCAAGGCACTCTTTTAAGGTTTTGTGAAGGTCACATGTAAAATATCCTGGGAGATTCGATAGGTTGAGTAGTAAGCTCGTAAAAGTATTTGGATGCTCTTTCGAGGTTTTGTTAATGAACGTAATCAGCCTTGAGGATTCCATAGGATGGACAAATATGATGAAGACCTATAGGAGGCTAGGCCTACAACCAACATGAAAAAGGGTTGGCTCTATAGAACTTCCTATGACGATAAGAATGAGAGATAGCACCAGTGATCGAGATGATGAGTACAACAATGGTGACGATGATGCTCCGTGATCTAGTGACGATTATCCAGCTCCAGAATTGAAGACTTGTGCCTATATGTATTGATGACCTATGTCAAGAGAATACCTTCCTAGTTAAGAGGGAGTGTTGATGTATTTGTAACTTATGAAGATATTCACTTGTATATTGCATGTATTACATTTGTACTTTATTGTATCTCCAACGGAGATGTATTATTCCTCCGATTGGAAGTGTCATCATTTGTATTTGCAAGTGTCGCAAGTTACATTATAAGTGTCATAACTTATATTTGATGGGTTATTAGACCACCTTATAGGGGTTGGCCCAGTGTGGGTCAAAGGGTTATTAGACCACCCTAGAGGGGTCATCCCAGTGTGGGTCAAAGGGTTATTAGACCACCCTAGTTGGGTCGGCCCAATGACAAGTGGTAATGGGTAATTAGACTCTCCTAAAGGAGGTCGGCCCACATAGAGTAAAAGGCAAGTCAAGTCATTGTATAAATAGAGAGTCTGACTTTCTCATTCTATTCATTCATTCACTCACTCACTTTGCATTAGTGAGAGAGAGGAGGAGTGTGCACAAGTGGAGGAGGAGGAGTATATGTTGCAAACATCTATCTTTTGGGGATTCATCTTTGTGATCTTTGTATTGGTGCTCATTCTATCTTTGAGGAAGTTGTGGGGTTTTTTACCTTCTTGGTTTTCCCCGATGAAATGATTTGTGTCTCTTGTCTCTTGTGTTTGATATGATGTATATGTTTTTCTCTCAGTTAAGATCCTAGTCATATTGAATTAGATGATGAAAAAATAGCATTGGTAAATACAGGAAGTTGGTGCTTCCTTGAATATATTATTTTTTATTATAAAGAAGCATTTTGTAGTTTACTCCTGTTTCGGTTTCCACGTAAAAATACTATGTGTTATGTGTTCCTCTCTTAGTGCATGAATGGATAAATGTTTTATTTATTGATGCATAACTGAAGATAAATGTTAAGTAAAGGATAATATGTTAAAGAAGGTAAAAAATTCTGATAACTGCGCTAAAACTGATTCACCCCCTCTCCCTCAAAATATTAAATCGATTCCTACACAAAGTACATATAACAGTTGGTTATTAGGTCAGGGTAGAGGTCCCCATCACTAAAATTGTATTCCACTAGCTTGGTCTACTCTACCTTTACCTACAATTCCACTAGCTTGCGAGTCTTAAAGAAATTTGATTTGTGGGTCTACGAATTCTCCATGAAGCATTTCATTTTTTTTACTCTAGGCATTGTTTCATGAGGACTTTATTGCTACTAATTTCCCCATGTCTATCAATTGACATTGATACATAAACTGAACTAGAGGTTCGGCAATGGTTTTGTGCTCACACTAGTAGGATTTTAGGAAAGGTGCCAATTTGATAGTGTTTCAATTCTCAAAGGGCCAAAGCGACAAATAGAGTGGGACTTAATTGGTTTTAATGTTCAAAATGTTATAGTGGGGGAGGATGAGGTAGTTCATTAATGGCATATCTAGTGGGGATTTGAAGTGATCAAACATTAAATGCAAGAATTGGGGTGGTGATTTCACACAAGGTCATGATTAATGTAGTCTAATAAGACTTTCACAACTAATTAATATGGGACAATGGCTTTGGTTTTCACAATGTGGTGTCTTCATGGTAGAAATAAGCTAAATATATTGGGTTCCCTGACCATAATGGTCTAATATAGCTAATTCAAAACTTGAAAATGACACACAAAACATAGATGATTGGTACAAAACTAAATTCAACTAAGCTAACACAAGAAACTAAAACCAATTTTTCAATACAAATTCCTATTCCAACTAACTACCTATAATAGGAGTCATGCATGGAAATTTTTAGGGGCGAAATTTTGTCAATTGGCCATTTTTTGGGGTGTTTATCAAAAAATAAATTCTCCATTTGGTCATTTCTAGTCTCTAAGATTGCCTATATTTACATAAAATATGTTTTTTTAATGTAGTATTCACCTAATTTTACATGCTTTAGTAGTAAATTGTATGTTTCATATTGAATATTCGCCTACGAATCTATATATATGTTATTTTCAATTCAAAATAATCGCCTAAAATACTATACTTAAGTATACTATTATAATCCTTAAAAAATATTCTGTAGGAGTGTTGGATTGTTGAATTACCAAGTATAATTATAGGGCTTCATGCATGTTCCATTCACCCATCCTTTTCTGAGAATTCCATTGAGCTGCGCAAGATTTATAAAACCATAATCTTTGACTTCTGCAACAATAAGTTGTCCTAACCAGTGTATCTGAATTTTTCCTAGATGCTTCAGGAACTTGGTATCGTATAGAAGAACTTGCTTTCATTTTTAAAGTGTTTTCCCTTGATGTGGTGGCCATGCTAGGATTTTTGTCTCTCTTTCTCCATTGTTGTGTCATAATCAACTAAAAATGAGGGAGTCTTCTATCTCCATTAATTCATCTAGAATTCCTACAACTGACACTTTCTCATTCATGCATGTTGCATGCACAATGTATAGGTTGGGAATGACTGTTGGAATATCCTCACCATCATTTTCTTATTTTGCATGCCTACATGCAATTCTGGATGCATCGAGTCATCTGCATGCATCCAGTCATTAGTATGGTAGTCTCCCAACACCTAGTCCTTATTTTGAAGTCCCCAGGAGCCTGTTTCTGCTCAGTTTTATCCCTCCTAGCCATTGATGCACCCTTTTTTCCATCAATGGAACTCAAGTGTACCTTATTCCACCTATTTAGGAGTTACTTTAGTTAGTTGGTTGGTTGATGACTTAGTTCCTTGATTCAGGGGATGATTGATTAGTTAACTGACTAAAGTACTTAGATAGGCATCTACTGAGGCTAGTTAAGCTCTACTGACTACTGACAGCTCCTCATGCGCCCACATTGCAATCTCCTTCCCTATATTAGTTCCCATGCACTCAGTTAGACTCATTTGACTGACTATTTGACTATTGTGACTACTGCCACTAGTTTGGATGATGTCTCCAATGCTATCCAAGCCACACTTTGACGAGAATTCGAATGACCTTAGTGGTATTTGAATTCATTTGATTGTATTAAGTTAGTATTCACTTTACAGAGTGCCATCTTACAATTGATGTATGATACAACATTTTTTCTCCATTTTTTGTGTAATGAGTGATTATTGATTCACCATTTCTTCTTCTTCTTTCTGCACTTCATGAGTGAATTATAGTGAGATATGCTACTGTTGAGTGATCCTAATCCTAAAATATCACATGGTATCAGATCTGACATCAACTATTCGAATTGCAGCAGCAAAATTTGCAGTAGTTGCATCAATTCCTTGAGCAACTGTCTTTCATTGAGCACCAGAAGCCTCTGGGTTTCCACAACAAATCCTGGTGCTATTTTCGTGAATTCACTAGATCAATCCAATGAGGTCTAGCTAGGTGTGAAGGACCCAGTCACCTGTGTTCAGTGTCCTAAGGAAATGTTCAATTTGAATTGCAACAGATCTTCTTTTCATAATTCTCATTTGTTTTGCAGGAATCTCCCTCTTTCAACTTCGAATTCTTCAGTATCATGGATCTCAAGTTGAATTCATTCAACTAATTCAAATGGAAGGAAAAAATGGACATATTCTTGAAGTCGAAGAGTCTTTATAGAGTAGTGAATGGCTCTGAAGTTGAGTGTTAAATTTTGAGCATTAATTCATAATGCTCTAGGATCTTCACTGAGAGAATAACATATACAGTATATCAATGCATAACAATCACAATAAGCATGACAAGCATCACAAGAATCAAAAGCATGAGAGACAAGAGACACAAATTTTCCATGGGGAAAACCCTAAGGTGAAAAACCCCACAACTTCCTCAGAGATAGAGAGAGCAATGGCTCAACCAAAGTACAACCAAAATACACTTGAGATAGTCTCCTAGAAGAAGATGATCCTCCTCCTCACTAGTGCGCCACTTTCTGAGTGAGAGAGAGATGACTTTCTGAATGATCTAAATAGAGATCTCCTGATCTCTATTTATCCTAACCTGTTTTCCCAGTGACCTTATGGGGCCGACTTGTCTAGCTAGGTACATCCACAATATAGAACATATTTAAGGGCCGACCCCACACATGGTGGTCTAATAACCCATCGGCAAGTACACACACTTGCAACACTTGTCAATCCACATGACGACACTTCCTTATAGAGGAATAACACATCTCTAATAAGGGTACAATAAATATATATGAAATACATAGATGAAATACATTCCAAAGTTACATATACATCAACACTCCCTCTTAACTAGGAAGGTATTTCTAGAAACAGATCTGCTAGACAAGTCTTCTTCTCGGGATCATCATCATCGATGCATCGTCATCATCATCGTCACTGCTGCTGCTATCTCAACCCATCTCTGACTCTACTCATCATAGGAAGTTCTACAAAGCTAGTCCTTTTTCATACTGGATGTAGGTCCACCACCTGCAAGTCTTCATCATCACTGGCCATACTGTGGAAATCTCAAGACTTATTACGTGCGTCACAAAACCTTAAAAGAGTCTCTTCACTAGCAAGAACCCTAAAGAGCATCTGAGGCCTTTTTCATCCTATCCAGATCTCCAGGACTTATTACATGTGACCCCACCAAAAAACCTTGAAAGAGAATCCCAGGACTGATTATGAGCACAAGGCTCAACCTATCGGATCTCCCAGGGCACAAATTACATTTGGTCACCACAGAACCTTGAAAGAGCATGCTAGAACTGATTATGAGCACACGGCTCAACCTATCAGATCTCCCAGGGCACAAATTACATCCCATAGGACAAAACCTCGAAAGAGCATCTGCTAGATATCCCAGGGCACAAATTACATGCAATAGGAAAAACCTTGAAAGACTATCTGCAGATCTCCCAGGGCACAAATTATATGTCCTCCCAAGCAAAACCTCAAAAGAGCATTTGCCAGATATCCCAGGGTACAAATTACATGCCATAGGAAAAACCTTGAAAGACTATCTGCAAATCTCCCAGGGCACAAATTACATGCTTATCTGCACAACCCGTTCCATGGCCACAGAGTATCAACCTGATACTCACCATACATCATCCTGATATACACATGATCATCGTGATCATCATCACTGCAACATCCTGCTGCATGTAATTTGGAGCAACATCCTGAAGCTTGTCATCCATGATCATCCTGATCATACAATGCATCTACCTGATGCATACCAAGTATCTACCTGATACATATCATCATACATGATCCACCTAATCATACAGTGTATCCACCTGATTCAAATACAAATACATGATACATATCAACATACATGATCTACCTGATCATACAATGTATCCACTTGATACATATACAGATACATGGTCGAAGCATCCAACATGATGCATATACAAAATACATACACATGATCCAACCGATCATATCCAGCATCCAACATGATGCATACATACATATACATATAAATGATCCAACTGATCATATCCAGCATCCAAGATGATGCATACATACATAGATATAAAAATGACCCAACTGATCATACAAAGCAGAAACCAGAACATCATCCTGATGCTCATCATCCAGCGCTTACATCCACAGCCATGTGAAGGATCCTCCTTCCAACATGCTTGGAATGGCTTCAGCAAATGTGTCCATCACTTCTTCCTCGTAGTGTCATCAATCCGAAGTATACCAAGTCTCTCTCTGAAGTACTCAAATTTCACCCTGGCTAATGGCTTCATTAGCAAATCTGCAATCTGCTCGTCCGTCGCAACATACAGGAGCTTCACAGCTCCTCTCTGCACCATATCCCTGATATAGTGATATTTGATCTCTATGTGTTTCGACCTGTCATGAAACACTGTGTTCTCGGATAGCTTCACACAACTCTAGTTATCATAGAAGATACCAGTAGCATCCAACGGGAGATCAAATAATTCAGACAGTAGCTTCCGTAGCCATACTGCCTCACAACTAGCTAAACAGGCTGCAACATACTCTGCCTCAGTGTACTCAATGCTACACAGGATTGCTTCCGGCTAAACCAAGAGATCACACCTGATCCCATACTGAAGCAACAGCCAGATGTGCTCTTCCTATCTGCAGCACTACCAGCCCAATCTGAATCAACATAACCCTGTAGGTTAAACTTTTCATTTTCCTCATACTTGAGCCCATAATCCACTGTACCCTTCAAGTACCTCAGAACATGCTTTACAGCAACCAGATGAACACTCCTCGGATCTGTCAGGAACTGACTCATTGTGTTCACCGCAATGCAAATATTTGGTCTAGTGTTCGTCAAGTACATCAAGGACCCAATCATCTGACGATATATAGAGACATCAACCGACTCAGATGAAGCATCACATAGAAGCTTCAGATTCGATGCCATAGGTGTGGCCATGGCCTTGCAATCCATCATCCCAAATCTCTTCAGGATATCTACTGTGTACTTCCCTTGACCAAGGAATATCCCACCTGTACTCTGCCACACCTCCATACCTAGGAAATAATGCATCATTCCCAAATCTTTCATATCGAACTTGGCAGCAAGCTTCCTCTTCGTATCTGCAATCAATTTGTCATCTCCTGTTACAAATAAGTCATCCACATACAGGAGTAGAATCACAAGATTCCCTTCCTCAACCTTGTAATAAAGGTTGGAATTTGTTTTACTCTTGGTAAAGCCCAAACTAGGTAGGAAACTATCCATCCTGCCATACCAAGTTCTGGGAGCTTGCTTCAAGCCATACAAGGATTTCTTCAATTTTCACACATACGACTCCCTGTCATGTATTTCGAAACCGAGTGGCTGCTCCACATATACTTCCTCTTAAACTACACCATTCAAGAAGGCAGTCTTGACATCCATCTGGTGTATTTTCCATTTCATCGCTGCAGCCAGGGCAAGTACTGTTCTGATGGAAGTATACCTGGCTACAGGTGCAAAAGTTTCTTCATAATCTATTCCCTCTTTCTGAGAGAAGCCACGAGCTACGAATCTTGCTTTGTATTTCTCTACACTGCCATCTGCAGCATGCTTGATTTTGTAGATCCATTTAGAAGTTACAACAGACTTCTATTTAGGTCTTGGTACAACATCCCAAACATCATTCCTCATTATTGATTGGTATTCCTTAACCATGGCATCCTTCCATTCTTTCTTTTCTGCTGCTTCTTCATAACTGGAAGGCTCTTTGTTCATAATGTCACAGAGTAAAGCAACATAGCTGGTATGTGATCTGGTTCTCTTCTTTGCTCTGTGTTCTTCTTCTGGAATGCCAAATCTTTCTGCATCTTGAATGAGCTCTCTAGCCCATGTAGGTTTCCTCTTGTGAGAGTTATCCTCACGGGGTGGATCTACAGGTTCTTGCAGATCTTCAAACTCATGAACAACTTCTAGAACTGCTTCAGTCATGGTAGTGTCTTGAAATCTAGTTTCCTTACGTTCTTCATAAACTTCGATAGCTGCCTTCCTTGATTTGATGAAGGCTGAGTTTTCATCAAATGTTACATCCCTGCTGACATCAATATTCTTGAACCCTGGAAAGTATATTTTGTAAGCCTTCAAGCTTTCACTGTAACCCACAAAGATACCCTTCTTCCCTGAAGGATCTTGTTTAGTCCTCTTTTCCTTTGGGACATGAATGTATACTGGAAAACCAAATATTCTAAGATGGCTGACTTCAAGTTTCTTCCTAGAAAATACCTCTTCTGGTGTCTTGTTATCCAATATATTGTGGGGTGTTCTATTCTGCACATATATAGTTGTTCTAGCTGCTTCTGCCCATAGATGCATAGGTATATCCTGGTCATGCAGCATTGCCCTTGCTACTTCCATGATTGTTCTGTTCTTCCTTTCTGCAACTCCATTCTGTTGAGGATTATAAGGAGCAGTCAACTCCCTCTTAATCCCTAAATCACTACAAAGATTCTTGAAGTCACCTGAGGTGAATTCTCCACCATTGTCAGATCTGAATGTTTTGATCTTATTTTCAGTTTGATTCTCCATCAAAGTTTTGAATTCCTTGAATTTATCAAACACCTCATCTTTTCTCTTCAAAAAGTATACCGAAGTCTTCCTGGAGAAGTCATCAATAAATGAGACATAGTAAACATACCCACTTAGAGAGCTAGATGACATAGGACCACATACATCTGAATGGATGATTTCCAGGATGTCTTTTGTCTTGCTTTCCCTGCTTGGGAAAGCCTTCTTAATGTTCTTACCTTTTGCACATCCTTTGCAAACACCTTCATGTTTGGTCTTGATATCAGGAAGACCCTCTACAGCCTTGCTTGCAATTGGAAGTGCCCTATAGTGCATATGAGCAAGTCTTCTATGCCAAATTTCACTTGGCTCCATGGATTCATGTACCATGGCATGTTAGGGTTGTTCCTTCAATTTATACAAACCTCCCTTTTTGTCTCCAATCACTACTGCATCATCTATGTTCTTTCCCTGTGGCCACATTAGGACTTGGCCATCCACAAATGCAACCCTCATACCTTTTGCATCCAATGCAAAGATGGAGAGTAAGTTCTTCTTGAGCCCAAGTACATAAAGGACTTCTTTCATCTTCAAATATTTTTCAGAATCTAGGTTGTAGGAGGCTTCACCACTTCCTTTGATTGGATATTGATAATCATCCCCAATTTTCACCTTATGGTGTGATTCATGTTCAGATAGATTCACAAAAGATCCCTTAAACCCACTCATGTGTTTGGAAGCCCCACTGTCAATCAACCAATCATTACAACCATGGGAGATAGTACCTGTGAGAGCAGAAATTAGAACATACTCTTCTTCACTTGATGAGTCATCATCACTATCACTTTCTTCCCTATCCTTCTTCTTTGGGGATTCATCATCTTCGGTAGCATGAGCATGATATCTTCTTTTGTTATTCTTCTTCTTATTGAAGTTGTTGTTGTTGTCTTTCTTCTTCTTGGGACAATCTGAAGCAAAGTGTCCCTTCTCATTGCAATTGAAGCATCTGAGATCTTTCTTATCTTTATGATAATGGCGGTGTGAGAATCTTCTGTTATGAGATGATTCCTTCTTGGACTTGCCTTTCCTGGCATGTTCTATGAGAGCTTGATCTTCATTTCCCATCTTTTCTTCTCGGGCCACAAGCCTAGCTTCTTCTTAAGAGCATTCTTGCCGCATTCTGTTGAAGGAGATCAACTTCTTCCTTGCACAAATTCTTTGAATAAAGGAATCCCATGAACTGGGTAGGCCATTTAGAGTGGTCATCACCACTTCACCATTCTCCACCATTTCATCCACTACTTCTAGTTGTTCCTTGATCTGGGAGACCCTTGAAAAATAAGATCGAATGGTTTCTCCATTCTGAAACTTTACACCTTTCAATTGGTTCTGTAGGGTCATCTTCCGATTTGTGTTCTTCCCTTCAAATAGCTTGGTCAAAGAGTCAAACATCTCCCTGGGTGTCTTTAGAGAAGAAACATGGGGTATGAGATGGTCTTTGATAGAATCAGCAATGATTCTCTTTGCCTTGACCAAGTTTTTCTTATGCAATACCTTAGCCTCTTCATCCTCTGGGATAGGGATGTCTTCTTTTACGTATGAGTCCAACTCATTTTCTTCCAGGATTAACCCAATCCTATACTTCCAAGCTCAGAAGTTATCAACTCCTTCAATCTTATCCTCAAGCTTGGTTTGGTGAGACATCTTAAAGAGTACTTCAAATGGAAATAGAAAATATTTAGGTCTTACCACTTGAAATGCTAAAAATTGGATCTGGTCCCGGATTAGGGTTTGTCAGAAAAACCCTAAAAATTCAAAATGTGAATTTCAATTTTCTGAAAGGATAGAGAGATCCACCTTGATGAGCTGATCAGCCTAGTGTATTCAGAATTTGAGATCAGCAAAGCTTTACCCTTTAGATTTGCCTTTTTGTCCTCCCGGGTTCACCAGGGAGAGCCCTGGATTAGGGTTTGAGTTTCCCGGAGATCTACCCAGCAAAAAATATCGATCCAAAGCTCTAAACTTCGATTTTTGCAAGGAGCTTCCAGCTATGTCTTCAGATTTCAGAAATTCCTATTTTTGTGGAAACCCTAATTTTTAGGGCCAAATCTAAAAATGCTCAGAATTGAATTCTGATTGGACAGATAGATTCTCCTTGATGAGTAGAGTCAATCTACTATATTGAAACTCAAGTTTTCGTCACTCCAAAATGTCTTCTTCTCAGGTTAGCTCTGATACCATGTTAAATTTTGAGCATTAGTTCACAATGCTCTAGGATATTCACTGAGATAATAACATATATAGTATATCATTGCATAACAATCATAATAAGCATGACAAGCATCACAAGAATCAATAGCATGAGAGACAAGAGACACAAAGTTTCCGTGGGGAAAACCCTAAGGTGAAAAACCCCACAACTTCCTTAGAGATAGAAAGAGCAATGGCTCAACCAAAGTACAACCAAAATACACTTGAGATAGTCTACTAGAAGCAGATGATCCTCCTCCTCACTAGTGCGCCACTTTCTGAGTGAGAGAGAGATGATTTTCCGAATGATCTAAATAGAGATCTCCTGATCTCTATTTATACTAACCTATTTGCCCAGTGACCTTATGGGGATGACTTGTCCAGCTAGGTACATCCACAATATAATATATATTTCAGGGCCGACCCCACACATGGTGGTCTAATAACCCATTGGCAAGTACACACACTTGCAACACTTGTCAATCCACATGACGACACTTCCTTATAGAGGAATAACACATCTCTAATAAGGGTACAATAAATATATATGAAATACATTCCAAAGTTACATATACATCAACATTGAGCCCACTGGTGCATTAGATAAATCCAAATACTTAGACAAGCTTGATGAAGCAATAGGATTGCTTCTACTTAGCATTTATGAAGATTTGCACTTTCATGTTATCAATCTGAAGACTCCAAAGGAGGTTTGGGACAAGCTCGAATCCCTCCTTGGCTAGAAAGATGATTTGAAGGGGCATAAAGTAGAAAATGAGATCATCTCCCTGAGCCCGAGCAATTTCGAAACTATCACTGAGTTTCTAAACAAATTCAAGAACTTGATTTCATAGTTGAAGAGGTATGAGTGAGAAGGAAGAAAAACAACTCATCCTTTCCATCCTATTGAAGCTAGGCCCTGATAATTCAGTGTTTGTTTCGACCTTCCAGTCAGCAAAGTTGTCCATTCCAAAATGGAAATTCCCTTCGCTTGAAGATTTCATCCAATCTCTAACTCTTGAGGAGGAGAAGCTAGTACACATGGGAGTGATAAAAGCCAAATTGGATTCAACTCTTGCAGCTACTCAGTCAAGGAGAGTGAATGGCAAAGGAAAAAAAAATTTATGATAGAAAGTCGAATGACCCAAAGCAGAAAGAGGCTCCCATACAGTCAGATGGAGTCTTGAATCCTACGAAGGACAAGAACACTCAGAAGGGAAAATCCAAGTGCCCATACTGTAATCGAAGACATCACCATGAGAGCTCATGTATGAAGAAGACTATAGATCTCATGGCTTCAATTCTTGAAAAAAATAATCTTCCATTACATGCATGTGTTAGAAAGAAAGAGAGTGAACCATCTAAATCTGAGAACAAAGAGAGATTCCATGCCCTCATGGTAGGTGCATTAAATCAATCCTCCTTCATCATAGATTATGGAGCATAAAGACACATGTCTTCCTCCAAGGATATCTTCACTGGATTCGAAGCTACTATTGGACCATCCATTATTTTGGGGAATGCTTCTGAGGTCTCCTCTGAGGGGATTGGAAGAATCAAACTAGATCATGGATACTTCTCGGATGTACTCTATGTCCCCACTCTCACTGCTAATCTACTTTCAGTGTATCAGATGACCCATACTAGAGAGCCTAGGAGGGTGATATTCTCTCCAAATGAGGTCGAAATTCAAGGCATGGTATGAGGTTCTACCATTGCAAAAGGTGTTTCAAATCATCAGTCTAAACTATATGATTTCTCCCACTTCTTACCTCTCTCAAAGCAATCTTCTCTTCACACTCATGCCAATGAAGAGAGTAGATTGTGGCATGAAATATTTGGGCATCTTAACTATCAATACTTACAAGACATGCATACTAAGGAGACGGTTGAAGGGATTCCCAAGATCAAGTTTTCCAAGGGAAATTGTCATGGTTGTTTGACTGGAAATCATCCAGAAAAGAAGTTTGAGAAGGGGAAGGAAAGGAGGGCCTCTCATCCTCTAGATCTGAATCAAAGTGATGTTGCAGAGCCATTTTCAGATCTATCTTTGAACAAGGCAAGGTATATTCTTACTTTTATTGATGATTATTCAAGATTTACATGGGCATACTTTATCATATTAAAGTCAGAAGTATTTGGATTCTTTATGTTTTTCAAGTCTTCTGCGTAAAAGTTTTCAGACAGAAAGATCAAGGCCATTCACACTGATAATGGAGCTGAGCACATCAAGGGTGAATTTCAAACCTTTTGTGATGAAGAGGGCATTGAGATGCAACATATTGTTCCATATACACCACAACATAATGGTGTTGCTGAAAGGAAGAATAGAACATTGAAAGGGATGGCCACCTGCATGCTAAAGTTGAAAGGGTTGCACCTTAGTCTTTGGGCAGAAGCCATCAACTGTGCCACCTATCTTCAAAACATATTTCCTCACAAAGGACTCAAAGACATGACTCTTTTCGAAGCATGGATGGGATACAAACCTGATGTGTCTCATATTAGAGTGTTTGGATCTAGAGCATGGGAAAGGATTACAAATGAGAAAAGGAGAACCCTAGATCCCCAAAGAAGAGAGTGTATTATGGTGGGTTATGCATTGAATGAAAAGGCCTACAAGTTTCTTGATCCTTATACTATGACCACATTCCTTGATAGGAGTGTACAGTTTGAGGAATGGCCTCTTCATGATGTTCATCCAGTTGAGCAAGAGAGCTTTCCTACCACACCTCCATTGCTTGATGAGATCCAAGAGAGTGAATATTCATCACATGACAGTTCAGATTCAAAGTATGAGAGTGAAGATGATGAAGAGAGAATGCTAGTAGATCCAAATTCACAAGAACCTGAAGATCTAACACCTATTAGTGAAGATGAGCAAATGGAAGAGAAAGATCCAGATCTTGCACCTGATGATACTCCTCTTCCTAGATGGGCAGCCACTACTCTTAGATCTGCTGGAGATATTGTGGGAGATCAACTTGATCTGAGGAGGACCAGATCTGATTTTTAGAATGGAAGGTTTCATCCTTCTCACATTACTGATCCATTTACTACCGACAAATCCTTCTTCAGTGGAGAAGTCCACTTACCATTTGGGGTGAACGATGTACATCATTGATCATCCTATCACAGTCTATCTTGAGGGGGGGATTTCTTCCCACTGGGTTTTCCCTCTTTCCTCACTTTATTTATTTAGATTGTTGTATGGGGTGACCTTTGGTCTCAGTTACCAGGGCCCTACCATTTTAGTTGTTCCTCATAGTATAGCTTACGGGGGGGTGTTGGAATATTCTCACCATCGTTTTTGTATTTTGCATGCATGCATGCAATTTTTCATGCATCCAGTCATCTGCATGCACTTTCATGCATCCATTCATCACTATGGTAGTATCCCAACACATATTCCTTATTTGGTAGCCCCTAGGAGCCTGTTTCTGCTCAGTTTTAGCCCTCCTAGCCACTAATGCACCCTTGTTTTCATCACTGGAGCACAAGTGCACCTTATTCCACCTATTTAGGAGTTACTTCAGTTATTTGGTTGGTTGATGACTTAGTTCCTTGATTCATGGGATGATTGATCAGTTAACTGACTGAAGCACTTCAATAGAAATCTACTGAGACTAGTTCAGCTCTACTGACTACTGACATCTCCTCATGCGCCCACATTGGAGTCTCCTTACCTATATTAGTTCCCATGCAATCAGTGTGAAATTTAGTTCACATTAGGATATTAACAAGAAATTACACTCTCTCATAAGAAAATTTCACACAACTAGTCAAAGACACACAAATTATGCACAAAGATGGAATTCTGTATTAACTTCTCATGAACAAAATAATTCATCCAACCTTCTGAAATTGATAGGATTCTATTATAAAACATTACAATAGATATTAGAATGGATAAGGATTCCAAAAGAATCATTCCATCATCAAACTTACTAAAAATATGCTCATCCCCCCTAGGTGGCAAGTATGCTTTCCAAATCTCTCCAAAACCTCACAAATTGCTAAATTAGGGAGCTAAAGGTGATGTATGATGAAAAAAAATGCAAATACAAAATTTGATAAGAGGAAATATTTTGGAGTGTCATGGGTGTAAAAAATAATTTTTCTAGGCGACTGGCTTTTCCCCATGGGGGAAAAAGCTGTAAAAAGCAGTAAAAACTCAGAAATGCGCTTTTCCTAGTAAAATATTATCCAGAATATTTTGGAAGTGTGCCTAAGTGGCATAGATGGCTTGTGGTCCATAGCTTGGATGTATTGTGGTCCCCCCATGTTTCCTTGTGGTCCACACAAGGCAATTTCCTAATCTATTATATAGTAATTAGCCATAACAGATTAATTAATGCATCTTATGTAATCAAATGACATGGTAGGAATATTTAATATTCCAACACCCCCTCATAAATCTGACTTATATGGTTTAAATATCAGAAAATGAAATACTAAGGGCCCAATAACAAGACTTGGTCACCCTATACAATACTGTTGGTCCACAAAAAACAAGGATAGAAGGAAAACCTCATGGGAAAAACCTCCCCTCAAAACATGGACATGTAAAAATTGAAAGGTTGCTGATCAACCCTTCACTCCACCACATGTTCAGCCATCCCAAGCAATGATCTAAGATAGCCGAATTTCATCTCTTTGAAAGCCTTGGTGAAGATATCTGCAATTTGCTCACCTGTGGGGCAATATTGCAAATCTATGATCTAGTCATGCACTAAGCATCTGACGTAGTGCATATGAATCTCAATGCTCTTGGTTCTATGCCTCTATACTGGATCACATGAAACTCTAATATCACTCTGGTTGTCACAAAAAATGACAGTAGGAGTACTGAAAAAAATCTCAAACTCTGACAAAATCCATTGCAACCATACACACTGTGTAGTAGCATTCACTACTCCTCTGTACTCTGCTTCTGCTGAAGATAATGCTTTGGCATTCTATTTCTTGCAGGACCAACAAACAAGGGCCACATCCAAGCATGAATAAAAATCTAGATGTGGATTTGCTGTCAAGGCTATCACTAGCCCAATCTGAATCAGTGAAGCCCAAGAGATCTAGGCTCGAATCTGCAACATAGTGAATCCCATCACTCTTTGCACCCTACACATAATGTAAGATTATTTTTGCAGCCCTCCAATGGATCTCATGTGGCTGATCCATGTATATAGATGCCACACTCACGACATAAGAAAGATTAGGTCGAGTGTGAGTTAGATAAAGCAAGCTGCCAATAAGCTGTCTATACAAGGTGTTGTCAAACAAGGGTGTAGATTCTGATTCTTCCATTCTAACTCCTAAAAGGAATGGAGTCTTAGAAGGCTTGCATATATCCATCTTGAACTTATTTATCAGATCAGATGCATATTTGGACTGAGATACCTTGGTTCCATCTTTTGTTTGAGAAATCTTAAGCCCCAAAAATTGTTTAAGAATTCCCAAATCACTCATTGAGAAGGCTTGATTCAAATTGGTCTTCAAAGTGGTTATTTGATCTGTTGAACTTCCTGTGATCAGCAAATCATCAACATACAAAAATATGATCATTATAGAACCATCTATTAACTTCATATAGACATTTGGGTCATATTTACACCGAATATAAAATTGTGACAGAAGGAAATTGTCCATTTTTGCATACCAAGCCCTGGGGGATTCCTTAAGTCCATACAAAGACTTTTTCAACATGAAAACAATATTTTGGATCTGATGTGTACCCATGTGGTTGCTGCATATATATTTCTTCTTCAAGTTCTCCATGGAGGAAAGCACTTTTTACATCCTTGTGATGTACTTCCCACTGCTTGGAAGCTGCAATTGCCAAAACTAGTTTAATGGAGTCTTTTTGTGCCACGGGTGCAAAGGTTTCATTATAATCAAGTCCTTAGACCTGAGAAAATCCCTTTTCTACTAGCCTTGCTTTGTATTTTACCTATGTACCATTCGCTACACATTTTGTTATTGAAAATCCACTTGCACCTTACCAATTTTCTACCTTCGGGGAGCTTGACTAGCTCCCAAGTTTCATTCTTCTGTAATGACTGGAACTCCTCATCCATAGCAATATGCCATATTGGGTCATTTGAGGCTTCCTCATATGACCGAGGATCAGAATCTATCAGCATATAACATCTCTTAGAAAGGTAAGGATCATTCACATTGAGAGAAGTCTCAAATTGTGATCTAGTCCTCCTTTGGTCCCGAGGATTGCCAACTAGTTCACCTACTACTAGCAAAGTTTTTGCAGCCCATTTAGGCCTTGTAGGAGATTTAGCATATGCAATAAAATGATCTTCATCATCAGAAATATCTGAATCAAAAACTTCAAGAACATCACTTACTTCTTGTTCAGGTGATGGTGAATATGGTTCTCCAATTTCAGCGCTCTGAGAGGTCTCTTCCTCAAACTACACACTTCTTTTGATAAATGCTTTATGAGTGGTCATGTTTAGCAACTTAAAACCTTTGGATTCCTATGAATATCCAAAAAATAAACATGGTTGGATTTGGGGCTGAAATTCCCTCCTCTTCTCAAGTGGAATCCTAGCCCAAGCCTTTGAGCCAAAAATCCTGAAATGAGAGATGTTAGGTATGTGACCTGTCCAAGCCTCGAAAGGAGTGATACCTTTGAGGGATTTGTGTCCCACTCTATTCTGAATGTAAGTGGCACAATTTATTTCCTCGGCCCATAGCTTGGGAGACAATGACTTTGCCTCAAGCATACATGTGGCCATCTTCTTTAAAGACCTATTTTTCCTCTCAGCAACCCAATTCTGTTGAGGTGTTTATGGAACTGTGTGTTGCATCTGAATTCCTGAAGAGGCACAAAATTGCTAAAACTATGATTTCACATATTCACCACCATTATCAGATCTTATAATTTTAATATGCCTACCAGACTAGTTCTCAATTGAGGCTTTGAATAGCTTGAACAGACAAAAAATTCAAATTTTAGCTTGATTAAATAAATCCAACAGTACTTGCTAAAGTCATCTATGAATGTGAGGATGTATTTGGCATGGTTCAAAGACTCATGAGGTAATGGACCTGATATATAAGTATGAATAAGGTCTAATGGTGCAGTGGTTCTCTCAGAATTGGATCTCCCATACTTATGCTCAGGGCATTTTCGTAGGATGCCTAAGATTAACAGACACGTTTGGAAAATTTGATATTGGGAAGCCCTATAACCATCTCTTTCTCATGAAGTTGGGAAAGGTATTTGTAATTTAGGTAGCCAAATATTTCATGCCATAGTTTACTGGACTCATTGGCATGGGTTAACAAAGCAAAAGGTGAGGGATTTGGCACAAAATGAGAAAACTTGTAGATTCTAGAATAGTGATCAGCAGTACCAAATGCAATAATTTTTCCTGTTGAAATTTCAGCTATCTCATCATCATTGGGGGTAAAGGTTACTCTCTTGGGAAGCCCTGTATGGGTCATCTGATAGAATTACAATAGGTTTGCAGTAAGTCCAGGTACATATAAAACATTATTAAATGACCCAAACTTGAGATCTATGCTACCTTTTCCTTCGCTAGAAGTTTTAGAATTCTCTCCCAATACAATATTTGGACCACTGGAAGAGTCAAGTGAAGTGAAAAACTTACTTGTAGACACCATGTGTCTCGATGCACTAGAATCAACAATGAATGAATAAGGTTTGGATGTGTTGGTGATTAGTGCATGAACTCTCTCTTTATCATCAGAATTTTGTCCTCCATCCTTCCTCCTTGTGCTCTCTGGAAGAGGAATTTTGGCTTTCTCCAAGAGTTGAGCCATTTGGTCAATGGTTTTCTTCATGAAAGAGATTCCAACATGAAATCCCTTGCTGCAATAATTGCACTTTGTCCTCTCATTCTTCTTGTTTGGATCCTTCTTGAAATTTGATGGCTCTCCATTAAGATTCTGCTTGTCTTTCCTCTCACTGGTGGGCTTCTTGAAATTGCCCTTCTTCTTTCCTTTCGAACCCTTTGAATCTCGAACATCTAGACAGTGGTCTTTGGATGGATTTTTAATGGCTCCCATCAAGACCAATTTGTCTTTTTCTTGTGTCAAAGACTCCATGAATTATGAAAGTGTCGGGCTCTTCCAATTTTTAATTGCTTTCCAGGTGGAATGGAAGGTTGAGACAAAGATTGAATGGTCAAGGCCAAGCTTGGAGAGAATGGCAAAAACTAATTGCTCATCCTTTTTGTCAATACCACATTACTTCAACTACAATAGGATAGATTTAAATTTGGAGAAGAAATCGTGTAGATTATCAAAATTTTGTGGACTCAAAGAGACTAGCTCGTTATCCAATTGGTGGCTTCTCAATTCGTCGATTTTCCCGAACAATTCTTGAAGTTTCAGCCATACTTCATTGGGAGAAGTGAGGCCATCAAGATGAAATAGAAGCTCTCTGGATATAGTGATACATAAGATCCCATAGGCTTCATCCCTTCGATTATGCCATTTAGATTTCTCTACTGCTGAGGTTGGCTCATCTTCAGTTGCAATAGTCACCTTATAGAGCCCTTTGCTCCTCAGTAGAATCTCCATCTGTTCCTTCCAATCAAAGTAATTGAAGGGAGTGAGGATGATTGGATGTGTATGATCCATGGATGCTATGAAATAACTTGTGGATTGAATTTAGTACACTTATGGATTCCAAATTGCGCCCTGTAGAGAATAGAATTCACTCGGTGAATTGATCAATGTGCCCTTCCTGAGACTGGTTGGATCCTGTAAAACAATCAAATGTAATAGCAATAGCTTGATAGCTATGATACCATGTGAAATTATGTTCACATCAGGCTCTTAACAAGAAATTACACTCTCTCATAAGAAAATTTCACACAACTAGTCAAAGACAAACAGATTATGCACAAAGATGGAATTCTGTATTAACTTCTGATGAATAAAATAAATCAGACAACCTTCTTAAATTGATAGGATGCTGTTCTAAAACATTACAATAGATATTTGAATGGATGAGGTTTCCAAAAGAATCATTCCATCATCAGACTTACTAAAAATATGCTCATCCCCCCTAGGTGGAAAGTATGCTTTCCAAATCTCTCCAAAAGCTCACGAATTGCTAAATTAGGGAGCTGAAGGTGATGTATGATGAAAAACAATGCCAAATACAAAATTTGAGAAGAGGAAACATTTTGGAGTGTCATGGGTGTAAAAAACAAGTTTCCTAGGTAACTAGCTTTTCCCTGTGGGGGAAAAAGCTGCAAAAAGTAGTAAAAACTCAGAAATGCGCCTTTCCTAGTAAAATCTTATCCAGAATATTTTGGAAGTGCACCTAAGTGGCCTAGAAGGCTTGTGGTCCACACCTTCAATGTATTGTGGTCCCCCCATGTTGCCTTGTGGTCCACACAAGGAAATTTCCTAGTCTATTACATAGTCATTAACCATAGGAGATTAATTAATGCATCTAATGTAATCAAATGATATGGTAGGAAGATTTAATATTGCAACACTCAGTTAGAATCAGTTCAACTCATTTGACTGACTATTTGACTATTGTGACTGTTGATGTATATGTAACTTCGGAATGTATTTCATATATGTATATTGTACTCCTATAGAGATGGTATTATTCCTCTATACGGAAGTGTTTGTATTCCTATAGAGATGTTATTATTCCTCTATACGGAAGTGTTGTCATTTATATTGTAAGTGTCGTAACTTATACTTGATGGGTTATTAGACCACCTTATTGGGGTCGGCCCTATATAAGTCATGTGGGTCGAAGGGTTATTAGACCACCCTATTGGGGGTCGGCCATGTGGGTCAAAGGGTTATTAGACCACCCTATTGGGTGTCGGCCTAGTCAGCATTATGTTATGTGGTTAAGTTAAGGCCGACCTAGTAAAGGTTATTAGGCAAGTCAAGTCAAGTATAAATAGAGTGCGGGAGGCACTCTATTTCATCATTCTATTCTCTCACACACTCTTTGGAGAGTGGCGCAGTTGTGGAGGAGGAGAAGCTGCTACTAGGAGATGTCTATCTCTTATTCTTGGGTTGTATCATTTCTCTATCTATCTCTAAGGATGTTATTGGGGTTTTTCACCTTTTTTCCCCAAGTAAACTCTATGTCTCTTGTGTGCTTGCATTATTGTGTTCATGTTTGATATGCTGTAGATATGCTATACATGTTGTCCTCTCAGTTAAGATCCTAGATAATATTGAAGTAAATTTTGAAAAATTAACATGGTATCAAAGCTAGCCTGAAAGAAGGCATGGTATGGCATGTATGACAGTTGTTGCAATTGTGAAGCTGGGGCTTGATATAGAAAAAACCGGTCATCGTAGCACGTTCGCTATAAATAAATTGTGGTGCGGTTTCAGAATTTGAAAATCGTATAGGGCGAAGATAAGATCCCCATGTACATTATGTCCAAAGGAAAACCTCTAATTCATTGTGCTTTGTGATTTATGATCTGTACAATATAGGGTTTCTGCCTCTTCCAGATCTCAGTCATAAACAGGTGACCTTGCACAAAAGGTCATAACTTGGGCTAGGAAGCTCCAAATTAACTTTAGTAAAAAGTGACAGGTATTGCACGGACTTTCTTTCTCAGGTATCTTTTTCAGAGGCCAAAACTAAACCAGTAACATGTGGCATGCCATACAAGTTCGCTCTCCTGTTTTATCCCATAAACAGGTCACGTTGCAACACTTGGCATAACTCTCTCTCAAGGAATCCATTTGAGGTCAGACCTATGGGGTTGGAAAGATGACAGGTTGGGCTATCATAGGAAACTTTTTCAGACCCTATGGATCAAAAAGTTCGGAGTTACACTAGAAACAATAAGGTACATATTTCTGTCAAAACGGAATTATTTTTGAGCACCTTCATTCATGGCTTTCGGAATTTAGGGTTTCGGAGAAAGTTGGAATTTTTGTAATCGGAGACTACGGCTGAATTATAATCATCAAAATCGAAATTTAGAGACCAAGATCAGAATTTTTGGTTGGGCAGAAGGCTGGGCTTGATCAGACCCTAGTTCGGGACTTTGATCGGAAAAGTGGAAAATTAGGGCTTCTGCAAAAATGAAAAATTTTGAAATCTGTGACCACGGCTGGAAGCTCCTCAGAAAAATAGAAGCTTAGAGATTTGGATCGAACCTTTTTATTGTGCAAAAGGGTGGGCTTTATCAAACCCTAGTTCGATGTCATGTCTAGTGAATCTGAAAGTTTCAAAGGAAAAATTAGGGGGTGAAACTTTGCAGTTTTCAAATTCTGAGTATACCAGCTTGATCAGCTCATCAAGGCACATCTTTCTATCCTTTCAAAAGTTTGAAATTCAAAGTTTGAATTTTTAGGGTTTCTCTAACAAACCCTAATCCAAATCCAGATCGAGTTCCTGCAAATCAAGTGGATTGGGTTAATCCTAAAAGAAAATGGATTGGTCACCTGCATATGTGAAGAAGTTCCTGTTTCAGAGGGAGATGAGGCTGAGGCTTTACATAAGAAGATTACAAGCAATCTCAACAGGTATGACTCATTCAGGTATGTTTCGAATTTTGTTCATAATTAAGTTTATGATATGGTTGTCTTCATATTATTACGGTTAGTACAATCTTGGTTAATTTTAGACTTATTGTATCACCTTAACAAAATTATGAATGCATGATAAAAGATATTCATTGATTAGGGTTTTTGACACTTATGATTGTACTAATGAATTGTGATATTGTATGAGGTTGATGGTGTCCACTAACATGAAAGGTACATCAAGAAAGACAAATCATGTTCTAGTTCAAGAACATATGACCATGGTGACATGAAGACAAAGGTTCATCCATTGCCATGGATCACATAGAAGTTCTATTTACGAGGTATGCATAACTTGGCTCTATAATGGTTCTTATGAGATATGTAGGTTACTAGCACAAGTCATTGAAGAGAACAAGAAGACATCATGTGGGTGTGTTAGACATAACTAGCTAACATACTAATCTAGGTATGTTTTTCCTATATCAAGTTAGAATCCTACCTTGTGATAGAATCTCTTATATAAGTATACATGGCATGATTGATAATGATTATTCATAGGTTTGAGTAATCACGGGTTTAGGCATATTATGTTTCTTACCTTAATTTATGATATGACTAAACCATAAGAGTCCTTGAATACTAATGTTTATTATCTGTGTTTGAAATGATCATGACTATACATGCTTAATATTATTGTGTTTTGATAGTATTGAGAATATACTAATGAATGTGTGATTATGTATGAGACCTCGAGGATAACACAATGATGATACTAATAAGCATGCATAGTGATTAAGGATGGATATAAGTTTAAGGACAGGTAATACAGGAAGAAAAAATCAAGATGGAGCACACTTCAGTAATTTCTGCAAGGATGCAGATATTTAGAGGGAGTTGACCACTTCTCACAATCCACATCAGAATGGAGTTACAGAAAGGAAGCAAAGACTGAGAGGGAGTCAACCCAACAAACAAACAAAGATAAGTATTTGAATTACCAGTCCTTGCATATTTTATTGTTTAAATAATACTGTTCATAAATGTATATACTCATGTTCCTAGAATTAGGTTGTGTATTTTGCGTATTAGAATAGTTGCATTAATGAATAGTATACTACTAATTTGTATATGATGGGTAAGTGGCCTCTGGCATTGTACAACATTCCATTGATACTTATCTAGAATGAAACCTCTTTGCTAACATATTGGGAGTTGTGCACACTCTTAACAATGTTTTGGTAGAGATTGGAAGGCATCTAGAAAGTTACGGGAAATGGATAAATGTTGTAATGAAGCATTGGCTAAGATAATTGCATGACTGTATGACATATTTCTTTATGTGTAAGAATTTGTTCTGAAAACTATAATATGTTTTCTAATCATGCAATTTAACTTGTTTTGTAGGAAATATCATATACCATCACCTACAAAAGAAGGACTACAACATTTGTTCAGCAACAAAGTATCTATTGAAAATATTGAAGATGTTGAAGTTCCTAGGATCTAGGAAGAATGCCATAATCGAGGAGTACCAGTCGATCATGAAGATGTTTGGGATGCAGTCCCAAGACCTGAAGGGGAGTCAGTAAGTGACTTCCAAGAGGATCTACAAGATCAAGCATGTTGTAGGTGGTAGCATAGAGAATTTTGCTCCTGTAGCCAAATACACTTCCGTTAGATCCGTACTTGCTCTGGCTGCAGTGATAAAATGGAAGATACACCAGATGGATTTCAAGACAGCTTTCTTGAATGGTATAGTTGAAGAAGAAGTGTATGTGAAGCAACCACTTGGTTATGAGACACATGACAGGGAGTCATATACGTGCAGAACTTGGTATGGTAGGATAGATAGCTTTTTATCCAGTTCGGGCTTTATTAAGAGTAAAGCGGATTCCAACCTTTACTACAAGGTTGAGGAAGGAAATCCAGTGATACTACTTTTGCATATGGATGACCTTTTTATTACAAGTGAAGATAGATTGATTTCCGACATGCAGTGAATGCTTGCTGCCGAGTTCGAGTTGAAGGACTTGGGGATGATGCACTATTTTCTAGGTATGGAGGTGTGGCAGAGTGCAGATGGAATCTTCCTTGGACAAGGGAAGTACACAGAAGATATCTTGAAGAGGTTCGGGATGATGGACTATAAGGCCATGGCCACACCTATGGCATCGAACCTAAAGATTTTGTGTGATGCTTCATCTGAGCCAGTTGATGTCTCTATGTATTGTCAGATGATTGGGTCCTTAATGTACCTGACGAACACGAGACCAAATATTTGCTTTGCGGTGAACACATTGAACCAGTTCTTGATGGATCCGAGGAGTGTTCACCTAGTTGTTGTAAAGCATATACTGAGGTACCTGAAGGGTACAAGTTGATTATGGGCTCAAGTATGATGCGAATGAAAAGTTTAACCTGTAGGGTTATGTTGATTCAGATTGGGCAGGCAGTGCTACAGATAGGAAGAGCACATCTGGGTGTTGCTTCAGTATGGGATCAAGTGTGATCTCTTGGTTTAGCAGGAAGCAGTCTTGGTTAGCATTGAGTACAACCGAAGCAGAGTATGTTGCAGTATGACTTCAGAAGCTATTGTTTGAGTTATTTGATCCACCGCTGGATGCTACTAGTATATTTTGTCACAACCAGAGTTCTGTGAAGCTGTCTGAGAACCCGGTGTTCCACGACAGGTTGAAAGACATAGAGATCAAATATCACTATATCAGGGATATGGTGCATAGAGGAGCAGTGAAGCTCCTATATGTTACGATGGATGAGCAGATTGCAGATGTGTTGACGAAGCCACTAGCCAGAGTGAAGTTTGAGTACTTCAAATAGAGGCTTAATGTTCTTCAGAACAATGAAACTTCGAGGAAGAAGTGATGGAGACATTTGCAGAAGCCATTCCAAGCATGTTGGAAGGAGGATCCTTCCCATGGCTATGGATGTAGGCGCTGAATGATGAGCATCATGACGATGCTCCAGTTACTGCTCTGTATATGTATATACATTATTTATGTATGTATGCATCATGTTGGATGTTGGATATGGTCAGTTGGATCATTTATGTATGTATGCATCATGTTGGATGATGGATATGATCAGTTGGATCATTTATGTATGTATGCATCATGTTGGATGCTTGGACCATGTATCTGTATATGTATTAGGTGGATACGTTGTATGATCAGGTAGATCATGTATGTTGATATGTATGAGGTATGATCAGGTGGATCATGTATTTGTATGTGTATCAGGTGGATACATTGTATGATCAGGTGGATCATGTATGATGATATGTATCAGGTAGATACTTGGTATGCATCAGGTAGATGCATTGTATGATAAGGATGATCATGGATGACAAGCTTCAAGATGTTGCTCCAGATGACATGCAGCAGGATGATGCAGTGTTGATGATCAAGATGATCATGTGTACATCAGGATTATGTATGATGAGTATCAGGTTGATACTCTGTGGCCATGGAATAGGTTGTGCAGATCAGCATATAATTTGTGCTCTGGGAGATTTGCATATAGTCTTTTGAGGTTTTGCCTATGGCATGTAATTTGTGCCCTGGGATATCTAGCAAATGCCCTTTCGAGGTTTTGTCCTATGCCATGTAATATGTCCCTTGGAAGATCTGATAGGTTGAGCCATGTGCTCATAATCAGTCCTGGGATGCTCTTTCAAGGTTTTGTGGTGACCACATGTAATTTGTGCCCTGGGAGATCCGATAGGTTGAGCCGTGTGCTTGTAATCAGTCTCGGGATTCTCTTTCGAGGTTTTGTGGTGGAGTCACATGTAATCAGTCTTGGAGATCTGGACAACATGAAAAAGGCCTCAGATGCTCTTTAGGGTTCTTGCTAGCCAAGGGACTCTTTTAAGGTTTTGTGATGCACGTAATAAGTCCTGAGGATTCCACAATATGGCCAATGATGATGAAAACCTGTAGGTGGTGGGCCTACATCTAGTATGAAAAAGGACTGGATCTGTAGAACTTCCTATGATGAATAGATTTAGAGATTGATTGAGATAGCAATAGCAGTGACAATGACAATGACTCAATGACGATTATCCAGTGATGATGATCCAGAGAAGAAGACTTGTGCTAGAAGACCTGTGTCGAGAAATACCTTCCTATTTAGGAGGGAGTGTTGATGTATATGTAACTTCGGAATGTATTTCATATATGTTTATTGTACTCCTATAGAGATGGTATTATTCCTCTATACGGAAGTGTTTGTATTCCTATAGAGATGTTATTATTCCTCTATACGGAAGTGTCGTCATTTATATTGTAAGTGTCATAACTTATACTTCATGGGTTATTAGACCACCTTATTGGGGTCGGCCCTGTATAAGTCATGTGGGTCGAAGGGTTATTAGACCACCCTATTTGGGGTTGGCCATGTGGGTCAAAGGGTTATTAGACCACCCTATTGGGTGTCGGCCCAGTCAACATTATGTTATGTGGTTAAGTTAAGGATGACCTAGTAAAAGTTATTAGGCAAGTCAAGTCAAGTATAAACAGAGCGCGGGAGGCACTCTATTTAATCATTCTATCCTCTCACACACTCTTTGGAGAGTGGCACACTTGTGGAGGAGGAGAAGCTACTGTTAGGAGATGTCTAGCTCTTATGCTTGGGTTCTATCATTGCTCTATCTATCTCTGAGGAAGTTATTGGGGTTTTTCACCTTTATGGTTTTCCCCAAGTAAACTCTGTGTCTCTTGTGTGATTGCATTATTGTGTCCATGATTGATATGCTGTAGATATTCTGTACATGTTCTCTCAGTTAAGATCCTAGATCAGATTGCAGTAAATTCTGAAAAACTAATAGTGACTACTGCCACTTGTTTGGATGATGTCTCCAATGCTATCCAAGCCACACTTTGAGGAGAATTCAAATGACCTTAGTGGTATTCAATTTCATTTGATTATATTCAGTTATTATTCACTTTACAGAGTGCCATCTTACAACTAATGTATGATATAACATTTTTTCTCCATTTTCTGTGTAATGAGTGATTATTGATTCACCATTTCTTCTTCTTCTTTCTGCACTTCATGAGTGAATTCTAGTGAGGCCTTCTATTGCTAAGTGATCCTAATCCTAAAATATCACAATGAAAAACTTGATAAGAACTACTACTTCTCTTCTATATACCAGCTGGAATGTGGTATTCTTGTGAAGTTACTTTATAGTAGTCATGTATGCCCCTACAAATGTAGGAAATATTTCATCCCAATCATCCTGGTTTGTGTAACACACCTTAGGTAATCACATCTAGAAATATATTTTAAATGATTGAACAATGCCATTTCCTTTTGGGTCATATGGAATGCCTCTATGATGACGTATTATAAATTCCTTTGTCAATTCTTTGATGGTGTTGTTTATGAAGTGCATGCCTTAATCACTTGTGAGGCTTCTGGGGCACCCAAAGTGAGTAATAATGTGCACATAGATGAATTGGGTTGTTTCTTTTGTGGAGAAATCCCGTATTGGAATTTATTCATCCCATTTGGCTAAATAGTCTATTCTAGCAATAATGTAGAGAGATTTTGAGTGCTTTGTAGGGGGGTTGATAGGGTCGATACTATCGACTGCCCACTTCTCCAATGGCTAACAACAAAGACTGGATCTAGTGGGATTTCATCTTGGTGGGATTTCCCCAAACTCATTGACAAACATCACATATTTTGGTGTATTATTTAACATCCTTAAACACATTCTTGCAACCATAATCCTGCCTGCAAAATTTTCCTTCCAGTTCCTTCCTTTTTCGCTAACATGTGGACTAGCAATACCTACATGAAATTCTCACAATATATCTTGTCTTTCATGATCTAGTACGTAATGACATAATATTCCATCTATTCACAACTTGTATAATTGTCCCGCAATCAATTAGTATTCCATAGATCGTACAACTAGATGGCGCATTTGAGTTGTTGTATAGTCATTTGGCGCCTTTCCTATTGTCAAAACTAAGGAAATTTATTCTAAGTGGTTTGGAATAGACTCAACTCAGAAGAAAGCTACATTGGTAAACTGATCATCGATCGGGCCTTCAGATTCTCCTTTTTCTAATCACAACAGGTGATCAAGTCCATGATTATACTTTCTTTGTTTGACAATTATGTCGAAAGATAATTTTTGAAATAAGATAAGCCATCTACAAATCCTACCTTCTAACACATGTTTATTTATAAGGTACTTGAGAGCTAAAATATCTGTGAAGAATTTAAAATGTCTTTCCAACAAGTAGTGACAGAACTTTTACAAGGCATGAATCATGGCCAATCCTTTCGTTTGTGTGGTCATATAGTTGTTTTCATCCTAAGATAGATTCCTACTACCAAAGTAAATGGGATGGTCTATTTCCCCTTCGATTGGATGGGAGAACATAGATCCAAGGGTGATACTTGATGTATCAACATGTAGATGTAATTTTTTTACCCAGTCAAGAAATATAAGGATTAATGGAGCAATGAGCATTTTTTCTTTCAACACTGCAAAAGCATTTTCATACTCTTTAATCTAGCTGAATGCTTCCTCCTTCAAGAGTTTTTACAAAGGAGAAATGATAGAGATTTAATTACAGATAAACCATGAAATAGTCAGTGTATTTTGGATTTCTCTAGAAGGGTTAATTTGTAAGACACCTATCCAATGCATTTTATGATCTGATATGGACCATAAAAATTTGGTTCCAGCTTATGATGACCTTTATCTTTGAGACATGTCTACCTATAAGGTTGGATATGAAAAAACAATTGATCCCCTACTTCAAGGAAATTTTATGAGCGATGTTGGTATACCAATTTTTTATGTTGTTTTTAGCCATAGTCATATTTGTCTTAAGTGTGCAGAGAATGGCTTCATGAATGTGAAGAAGACTATCCATGGTATGAAACATTGAGGTTCCTAGGTGTAATACCCTCATTTTGACCCTTCGGATATATTGGATTTTATGTAAACATTGTTCATATGTGATGAATTATTCCTAGCATGGAGCTCAAGGACAAGGCCCTACTAGTGAATGCTTACCCTGTGTTATAGCTTGAAATGACACCTCTCCATCCGTGACAACACTTGCTTCCCTTGGTCACATGACGACACTTGTTGATATCAAGTTCAGTCACACAACAGGACATTTGTGGATGGAGGAGTCATTTGGTACGCTAAAAATGGTTGAAATTACCTCATTCTTGACCCATTTGCTATATATGACCCTTAGGAACATTTTTCCAGACCAAACCATCTCCTGAAAATGAGTAGAAAAGCCTATTTTTGGCCATTTTTTAACATGAGCGTGACTCCACTATTGAAATAGTAGCCCTCAAACCCTTCTGAGCATGACTCCACTGTTTAAATAGTAGCGCTCAAATCCATGTGTACGCTACTTTGTCTACTGTAGAGTAGCGTACACCCCTGTTTTGGTCAAAATCCCGAAATTCGAGTAAGTTAAGTTGGTTGGGAAACCTCTTGAGCGGTTATAACTTCTTTTCCTCTTCCTCACTGACTATATAAGGAAGGTAGAAGGGCCATGTGAGGGGACCAAGCCCAATTACAAAGTTATGCTGGAGGAATGGAGATCCTCATTCCCCTCTCTTGTGCTTCAGTTTTGGTAAACCCTAGCACAGTTGATTAGAGGCTGGAATCCTTGGAGAATGGAAGGAGACCTTGAATCTAGGTTTCGTGAAGTGCCAAGCTTGAAAGAAGGTATAACTATATGTACTTGCTTTCATTCATTAATAAAGATCAGATGTTCTTCTCTTTCCAAATATGACCTGTTAATGTGTCTCAAATTTGATTACAATTTGATTACAGTATTGATGTCTCTTTATATTATGGATATCAGTCTTATATATGTAGTCAAATGTGTTTGAGAAGGGTATCAAGTTGTTTTGCAGGTCTGGGCATTGCGACACTGGATAAGCATTGAAGAGCGAGGGAGGCAAAGCTAGGATCAACCTTCTGAATGAGGTGCCTACATCTCTAAACCCTAATCTCTTCATTTATTTGTTGTACTTGCAGAATGCTTGTAAGTCTATCTTTATCACCGTAAGTTGGTAGTTTCTCCCCTGAACTATAGGTGCATTTTCCCCACAATAGCCTGGTATTCAAAATTGTGTTATCCATGTGGTAGTAAGCCATGGAATTTGTAAAAACATTTAAATGATTATAATGAAAATAAAAATACCAAGGGGTTGGATATGGATGGAACTACATTATGGGGCTATGTGCATCCACTAGGGAGAGGTGAGGGAGTTGTGGGATTGAACCTTAGGCTTCCAAATGTCACCTTCAGAACCCCTTTGACTGTTGTAGTTGTCATTTAATTCTATTGTAAGGAGGTGGGTGCGAAATAAGTCCTTGAGAGTGATGGAGGATGGGAATCCCTAAAATTCATAATTCAGGATATTGGCTCTATTTTATAGTGTCTCTTTTTAATATATTTGGAAAAATTGAAATTTTTGGTCAAATTCGAACCTTGGACTAGTGAGGACTCAAGTGCTTCCAAATGAATCCTAAGGATTTCAAACTGGGTATGAGAGTGTTTGAAGGGTATTAGGACAAAAAAATGAACCTAATGGATTCTTAGACACTATCAAAATAATTTTGCAACCTTCATTTGAATTTGGGATAAAAATGGGAAATTACTAGTAATTTCGAGGTACAAACCCCCATGGGTAGAGGTCACTAATGGCTTCCCAAATGTTGTACGAACCTCCCAAATATTAGTACAGAGACATGGGTTAGTTAAAGGACTTCAATGGGCACCCAAATTCATCATTAATCAGTTCCTAAAGTCTTCTTCAACTCCAATAAATAAGATATTTGTATACATGTCTTCACATAGGGGGAAATGATAGAAAAACGCTATAACTTGCTATGAAATTTGAGAGAAATTTTCCAAGGACTTGTATAATGTATATGAAAATTATTCAATACATTAATTGCTCTCCATACATCAATAAAATCACATATATTGACTAAAAAAATTAGATACCAAACAACTTCAAGCTCTTACAACAAGATATAGGGGAAAATGGTACCATTCATACATAATTTGGCATTTTTACATAGTTTCACTTGGATTTTTGATCTGAGATTCATATGAGCATAAAATACAGAGTGCATACATCATATTACAAATAAATAGGTCCCATTGGACTTCCCCAAAGAGATCATCATCTCACCATGTGCGCCCTTCCTCCAAGAGCAAGAATATGAAGATAAACAAGTTGAAGAAGAAATGGTCACAAGCAGCCCTGTAGCTTCAACCTGTAACAAATTAATTCATGCAGATCCAATGAAAGGTCTACATGAACTCTCCAATTTCCAATTAGGATTGGAATCATGCACCCTCGAAATTGGTACTAAGGTAAGAAGAATAAACTTTCAACTTGCATGGGCAAGCTATGCTCTCCAATTTGCAAAATGAGAAATGATAAAAAATCCCCTCTCCTTATTTTTTCTTGTATTTTATTAGCCTTCCAAGTCCTCTATGGCTCGAATTCCTTCCAAGAGCTTCATGCCAACTCGAGTTGGGGAGAGATTCCAATGGGTGCCACTTGTCCAACAATTCCTAGCCTCCCTTTTCCATCAATTCGAATGGGGAGAATATTGGCTGCCATAACTCCCTTTTGTTCTCTCTTGGAGGATATTTTTATCCCTGAAATGTCATATAGGTCAAATATCATAAATCGGGTCTGAGCCTTGTCATAAGTGTCATAGCATCTTCATCATTGTTGTCATAGAAGCTAGGGAATCTAGCCCATGTGTCACAATACCTCTAAGATGCTTCTTCCTCTTACATGGGAGTTACTCTTCCACTCAAATTAGACCCTCATTGATTCATTCCGAGTATAATTCCATTCCAAATCCGCCAAGAATGTTAGACTCCACCTTTGATTCGAATGGGTGAGAGTAGGATGCCATGTGGCATGGAGAATCTTGCTTTGTGTGGGTCCCATACCACCAATGTGCCCTCATGACCAAGTTCCACCTTATTTTACTATTATAAATATTTATTTAGCCCCTTTTAATATATTTTTTTCAAGCTAATGTTTATTTGGGGTTTTATAGCTCCCTTATTCCAAGTCTAAATGTTTCCACCCCAACATAGGGAACTAGTAGTTTGGTGGAATTTTCCCTTCTAATGATTTATTTGGATGGGGACATTAAAGTCCTCCCCACCCAAGATTTCTTTCCTTCAAGAAATTCCAAATTGGGATGCTGTAAAATTTTTTCCTCTTCCCATGTGGCATTCTCGCTTGGAAAATCTTTCCATTGTACCAAATATTCTCTTATCATTCTACCCCTCAATTTCCTTTCTCTTGTCTTCAATTTTTTTTTTGAAATAAGTATGAGTTTTCTTTCATCATCTAATGGAGGGAGTGTTTCTGAAATACAAATTTGCTGACCAATATCCTTCTTAAGGCATGAAACCTAAATACATTGTACATTTTTCTACCTTCTAGAAGTTCTAACTCATAAGCTACCTCCCAACTTTTCGAACTATCTTGTATGGACCATAATACCTTGGTTTAAGATTTTCTGATCCTTTCCATTTTAAGGAGATTTTCTTATATGGCTGCAGCCTCAAATAAACCAAATCATTCACTTGCAAATTTATTTCCTCCCTATGTTGATCCACATACTGTTTTTGTTTATTTTGGGAAACCTACAAATTGTCTTCTAGAAGCTTCAAAATCTCTTGACTTTCCTGAAACCAATATTTAGCTTTCGAGGATCTACTATCACCAAAAATGTGATCAACAAAGGTGAGTGATTCCTAACCATAAATAAATTTGAAAGGATGCAGGCCAATGGACATATGGAAATTAGTATTGTAGCAAAACTCACCCAAGTGTAGCCATTTAACCCATTCTTTCTGTTGCTCACCAACATAGTTCCTCGAGTACCCCTCCAACCATTGGTTCACCATTTTTGTTTGGACACTGGTTTGAGGATTATAGCTTTTGATAGGAGTCAATTGAGTGCCCACCAACTTGAACATTTCTTTCCAAAAAGCACTCATAAATATGTCATCTCTATCACTCACAATGTTTTTGGGAAGTCCATGCAATCTGAAAATATCTCTAAAGAATAGGTCATACACTTGTGCAATAGTAAAAGATGATGTAATATCAAATAAATCATAAAATTTTGTGAGTCTATCCACCACAACATAAATAAAATCCTTACCCAAAGACTTAGGAAAACCTATGATGAAATCCATTGAGATGCTTTCCCATTTTTGTTCTTGAATGGGCCATGGTTGCAATAGACTAGCAGGATGGGTGTGTTCAACTTTGTTTTGCTGACATATCTTGCATTCATTCACATATTGTAGAACATATTCCTTCAGCCCTTTCCAAGAAAAACTGTCTTAATTGCCTATATATTTTAAAGAAACCAGGATGGCCTGCTAAAGGAGAATCACGAGCTTCCTTCAATATCTTGTGCTTTAAGTTTGAACCATGAACCAAGTATATTCGGTCCTTATAGTATATTAGGCCATTCAATATCTTGTATATATCATCTCCTTTGACCCCATATAACACATCACAAGCAAAAATATCTTTGGCATACTCTACTATTAGCATATATTTCCAATCTTTCGAAATGTCCATAAGGGAAAATGAAGGTCTCCTAGACAATCCATCTACTACAATATTATTCTTCCCCTTTTACATATTCAATGTCAAAATCAAAAGCTTGGACCTTACCCATTTTTGTTTCCTTTCATTGAGATCCTTTTGTGTGAGAAAATGCTCTAAACTATTATGATCAGTTTTGACCACAAATTTGTTCCCCTCCATATATTGTCTAAACTTGGACAAGGCATGCATGATGGATAACATTTATTTGTCATATATGGAGTAGAGATTCTCATGTGGCTAAAATTTTCTTCTCTCAAAATATATGGGGTGTTTATTTTTCTTTAGGACCGCCCCTATTCCTTCTCTTGATGCATCACATTCCAAAAAAAATGGTTTAGAAAATTCTGGTAATGCGAGTACTGGAAAACTACTTATTACCTATTTAATTCTACGGAAATCCTTTTCAGCCTCTTCATCCCATTTGAAAGAGTCCTTCTTAAGTAATGGGAGCAGTTATTTTGGAAAACCCCTTCACAAACTTACTATAGTAAGTGCATATCCCAATGAAGCCTCTCAATTCAGTGATGTTCTTAGGTGATGGTCATTCAAGAATAGACTTTATTTTCTCCAAGTGAACCTTTATTCCATCTTTCCCAATGATATTCCCAAGATAAAAACATTCTTCCAACCCAAATTCCCACTTGGAAAACTTAGCAAAGAAAGATTGTTCATGCAATATTTTTAGTACAACTTGTAAATGGTGCAAATGTTCCTCCCATGTCTTACTGTAAATAAAAATACCATCAAAGAAGACCCAAAAAAATTATGGATCTGTTTGCAAAATATTTTTTTCATGCATGATTGGAAGGTGGTTGGAGCATTGGTCAAACCAAAAGGCATGACAATAAATTCGAAATGACCATAGTGACATTTGAAAACAGTTTTCTATACATCCTCCTCCTTCATTCGAATCTGATGGTAACCAGATCTAAGATCAATTTTGGAGAGTAAATTTGCTCCAAATAAATCATCCATGAGCTCATCTATCCTAGGGATGGGATATCTATTCTTTATTGTATTCTTGTTTCGAGCTCTAAAATAAATGCACATCCTTAGGGTTCCATCCTTTTTCCTCACCAAAACAACTAAAGAAGCATAGGAACTTCATCTTGGTCTAATGAGTCCCAATTCCAAGAGCTCTTGAATATCCTTCTTAATCTCATCTTTGAACCATTTTGGGTGTCTATATGGTGGTATTTGTATAGGTGAAGTACACAAGTCCAAAACAATCGTGTGCTCAACTCCTCTATCAGGTGGCCTTCCAAGAGGAAGGTCTCCAGAAACCCTTTCATATTTGTTTAGTAATTTCCTTATCTCCCTTGGATGTTCTGCAATATTTATGTTTGGTTTGGTGGGAGTAATGAAACATTCCAAAGCCCATTCAATATCCCCATGCCTCAATATGGACCTCATACTGTGGGAAGACACCCATTTTATTCAGATAGGTGTGCATTCCTCTCACTACCCTTTGTTTTCCTTCTGAATATTTGAATTTGATTTCAAGTATTTGGTAGTTCATTGTTCCCCTATAGAGTACAACCATTGCACTCCCAAGACCACATTTGTATCAGCAACATCCACCACATAAAAGCTATCAGAAAATGTGTAATTTCCTATGGTGAGTTGTAGCTTTGGAATCCATATTTTGCATTCCATAGAATTTTTACCTGGAATGATGACTATGAACCCATCGAATGATTTACTAGGTAACTTTATCCTCTCCACCAAGGTTGCATCAATAAATTTATGAGTTTCTCCTCTTAAAAACTCTTGAAAGCACTGTCATTCTCCCTTTTTCAGGTGATGGATGATCTTCTTCTACTGTTTCATATCTCTTCTTGGGTTGAAATTTATTCTTCTTCCTCCACGTCCCCTTCACCTTCCGCATCAGAAAATACTTCAATGAATTGTGATTTCCCCTTAGCAGATTTACACCTTGGTACTCGTGGTTGGAAGCATGTGTAACACAGTTTCTTTCTTCTGAGTTCTTCCTTCCTTGGTCCCTCTTTCTTGTCCTTTTCAAATGCATCTTTTTTCCATGGCTTCTTGTCAAATATGAACTTGGAAGGAAAGTTAGGATTGGGGGGATACTTTGTCTGGGGTAGCACATTTTGCAGATTTGTTGCCAAGTTCATGGCATCTTTCAATGAATTAGGTTTGTGGGATGTAAATAAAACCTTCAAAGGTTCAGCGAAACCTTCAGTAAAGAGAAATATCAATCAAACCATAGATATATCAGCCACCTTAATTGATATTTTTTGAAATTCAAACATGTACTCATCAGGGGTTCCAATTTGCTTCAACTGTGCTAGTTCCTTGAAAGGCATTTCGGGGTCTTTTTACTCAAATATTTCCAATAAATTGTTAACAAACTATTCATATGTTGTAACATGATCATGTACCAAAGTTTTAATTCCATGGAACCACCAATAATTGGATTCTCCCTCAAGATTCAAAATAGCCATTTTTAGAGCAACCTCTTCAACCATTGGATTCAGCTTAAAATATATATCTAGCTTTTGTATCCAAGTATTTGCAGAACTTTGAGATGATCCATCAAAGGTAGGGAGGGGCATTTTACCTATGGAATAATTCAATTCATTGTTTTGGAAATGATTTCTATTTCCTCCCCTCATCTTTAGCTTGTTTGAGACAGTAAATAATTGATCAAATGCTAAGGTCCTCCTACAATATTCACTCAACTATTGCCATTCTGCTAGAACTTCTTCCATTCCATATCTAGTGTGAAGGTCCTCTTTAGTATCAAGAAACTTGAGTGTGGTGGCTCTTATTGAGATTTTAAATTTATTGAGTTGATTATGAGGCCCTGTCCTTGAGAAAATGCTTCCACCAAATGCCTTTTGTTCCTCACAAGGGGAACTACTGTTGCCTCCTATTGCCAATTTGCTACCAAATTGACTAGCCATCAATTCGAATCCTTGAATTATCTGCTTCGTCATGTATTCAAAAAATAGTTTCATGAATTTTCTAAGCTCATCTTTCTCCTCCATATCTAAGGTTCCTTCCTCATCCTTAGCCATAGTTTCAACAAAGTGCACCTCTTCTCATGATTCTTCCTCTTCACCCAAGGTACTTTTAGTTTCGGTTTCCAAAGGTGGGCGGTGACTTATTGACCTAATAAATGGTCACCCAAATCAATTGAAAGTACCATTATATTATACCACTTGTAGTGTCCCTTTTTAATATATTTGGAAAATTTGGAAAAATTGCAATTTTGGGTCAAATTTGAACCTTGGACTAGTGAGGACTCAAGTGCTTCCAAATGACTCCTAAGGATTTTGAATTGGGTCTGAGAGTGTCTAATGGGTATTAGGACATAAAAATGAACCTAATGGATTCTTATAAACTATCAAAATACTTCTTCAAATTTCATTTGAATTCATGATAAAAATGGGAAATTACTAGTAATTTCGAGGTTCAAACCCCCAAGGGTAGAGGTAACTAATGGCTTCCCAAATGCAGTATGACCCTCCCAAATTTAAGTAAATATACATGTATTAGTTAAATGAATTAAATTAGAACAATAAATTATTAATATGTTCATAAAATTTGTTGCAACTCCCATAAATCAGAGATTTGTATACATGTCTTCACATAGCGAGAAATGATAGAAAAACGCTATAACTTGCTATGAAATTTGAGAGAAATGTTCCAAGGAATTCTATAATGTATATGAAACTTATTCAATACATTAATGTCTCTCCATAAAAAAATAAAATCACATATATTGATTGAAACAATTCGATACCAAACAACTTCAAGCTCTTACAACAAGATATAAGGGAAAATGGTACCATTCATACATAGTTTAGAATTTTTACATAGTTTCACTTGGAGTTTCGATATGAGATTCATCTAAGCATAAAATATAGAGTGTATGCATAATATTAAAAATAAATGGGTCCCCTTGGACTTCACCAAAGTGATCATCATCTCACCATGTGCACCCTTCCTCCAAGAGCAAGAATATGGAGAGAAAAGTGAGAGAGATGTGGGAACAAGTCGAAGAAGAAATGCTCATGAGCATCCCTATAGCTTCAACCTGTAACAAAAAAATTCATGCAGCTCCAATGAAAGTTATGAATGGCCTCTCCAATTTCCAATTAGGATGGGAATCTTGCACCCTCAAAATTGGTACTAAGGCAAGAAGAATAAACACTCAAGTTGCATGGACAAGCTATGCTCTCAAATTTGCAAAATGAGAAATGATCAAAAGCCTCTCTCCTTCTTGTTTTTGTCTTTTATTAGCCTTACAAATCCTCCATTTCTCTAATTCCTTCCAAGAGATTCATGCCAACTTGAGTTGGGGAGAGATTCCAATGGGTGCCACTTGTCCAACAACTCCTAGCCTCCCTCTTCCATCAATTCAAATGAGGGGGAATCTTGGCTGCCATAACTGTAACGTCCCAAAATTTTCATAAAAATTTAAATTTTTAATAATAGTATTAAATGTAACATAAATTGTGATTGCGGAAATAATAAAAGCTTGACAAGATAGCCTTGAATTAATAAGTCATTAATACAGGAAACATATTAATTACTGAGTTTCATAACTAAAGATATTTGAAATGACAGTCAAACGACATACTTCTTTTAACACGCTTATGTCATTAGCTCTGCTTGTTAACAATCATTCAAAATTCATGTGTTTATGTTTTCTTGACAATGTGCTAACAGTTTTGTTTTTGGATGGTGATTAAAGGGGTCCTACGAGGTCCATGAGACTTACTTAGCTATGTTTAGCTAAAGCATTTGCTCATGTTCCTCTTTCGCAGAATTCAGGTAATAGAAGCGACAAAATAGTGTTAAGAGTATTTATGTTTTACAAATAGCTGTCAATAATTGGTAGAATTTCTAAGTTCTTCCCTTGCTTCAGGTATGAATCTGTGTCTATCCTAGTTGTATTGTTTTGAGCATAATTACATGCTGCAGAAGTCGCGATAAATGAATTCTAACTATACTCAATGATACATTCGTCAAAAAGGAAAAATACTTATGCTTAAGAGAACTTTAAGAGTGTACTAGATTAGGTTGTCTAAACGCTAAAGTGATAATATTTATATCCCTTCCTTTCATAATAAATATTATTCCTACAGTATTGGTTTATACCTTCTTGACTCAAATTAGAGTTTTAGGCTATTGAAAAATGTGCAAACAAATAGTGTACTGGAAAAACACATGAATAAATTGAAAGCTATTATAATTGCAAATATAGCATTTATACTTTTCTAAATGCATGAACACACATACTATTGATGTAATATTCAATAGTGTCCTATCTTTATATTATAATGATAATTGCACTAGAAATGCAACAACTAGAGAGATTTGACTTTTTTAAATTCATTAAATCCACGATATTATGAGTTATGCTATATGAACAATTAATACGATGTAAAATAACATGGTTCCCAACTAAGGGTTACTATATGTATCAACCTAGGAAAATATATAATTCAATGGAGAAACTACACATATATATATTTATATTGTAAGATATGGAAATAATGGAATGTAACACAACTGAACCAAAGTCAACTATACACAAACAAATTTCATTCATCATACCTTTGATTTATCAATACAATGGAATAATATGAGATACAATTAACGTTGAAAATCTTGACATGGCAGGTGTTACGATGGTAATGAGTGTTGAGTACGAAAAGGGTCTGGCTCATCACCGGTTATGTTCTTAGCATTGAAGTCTTTTGATAGTTGAAATTAGTGGATGTATGAGTGTATGCTACCGTGGCTATGAGCACGTGAAGGAGTTGATAACAATTTGTGATACTAGTCCAAGTTGTAACTAGCTTTTCCCTTTGGATTGTTGCACTGGCATTGTCGTGGTTGTAACATTTATTGAAGTGTTAAATATAGTGGTTTCCCACTTCCAACGTACTCGGTTGGCAACAATATTCACTGTTGATTTGTGATTCTTGAGATTGTAATGGATAAACCCTAACTTCATACTACAACTGCATTGAACCATGTTTCTTGGCATTGATTTTGCTATATAATGGTCTTGGGGAGAGGTCGACAGGTCGAGGAGTTCTAGGGTTTTGATAGTTCGAGGTTTATCAAGCTCGAACCCAAGACCCGTGTGTATCCCACCTATAAGTGAAGATCAGGTTAAGAAGCCGAGCCTCTATAGTGAAAGTTGCAGTAGTTAAAATGTTGATAGGTTAAGTCTATAGCTGGTTCTATTGCATGAGTTTGTGAGATGTTTGTCCAAGGTCTTTGTTGAAGCGATGGCACTGGTTTCGACTCTCAGAACTTGGTAAAGTTATTGTTTTCTTAGAACTGGAACTTTCTCTTCCAAGATGGATGTTGGTTTTGTTGGCCTCGTTTGCAGGGGAGTCTTCTCAACGCGAAGGTAAAGTATTCTTCTACCCATTACTATTATTTTAAAATCCTTCATAAATATATCCAGTAACTTATTTAACCATTCGTGGTTTTTGTGACAGGTTTTCCTTCGTTGAAGGACCATTCACTTGAGAAAATGGGGGAGCTTTGCTTGTCCACCGCTAAGCCTCAATGGTTTCCTTACCTCGTTGATCATCCTGTACAGTTGAGGTCGACGAATGATGTTTGATGAAGTTCTAAGTGTTTGGATTCCTGGCACAATTTTTGTCTATTGAATGTAATTTGTGAATAGTAATGATATTTGCTCAACTACTAAGGTGTTGGCTAGTCTAGTCAATGCAATGTCTACTGTAATTTATTAGTGGAAATGTATCTCAATTTTGGGAGTTGTAAATCCTAAGGGATAAACCCTCGTCATTTTGTTTGGCACTTACGGGTTTAAAACTTCAATGTTTTACTATGTAATGTTGGGAATTCCCAATCATCGATGAAGAAATAAATAGTAATTTGTTTTGATAACAAGTTGTATGTTATTAAAAATTTCTTTGTGAAGTGAAGAGATGGACTGTGTGATTTTTGGGTTGAACGAAAAATGGAACTATAGTCTTTACTTGAAATAGGTTAATAGTTGAAGGATTCGATCCTTGGTTTCACACTGTGTTTAAAACAATGTTTTATTTTAAAAAGTGTTATTGTTTCAACAATTTTTGGATGTTGGCCGAGAGCCAATCTAAGTATTTTCTATTGTAACCAATTCGATAATGAGCCGAGTCTATGGTTTCAGTTGCTATTTCGAAAATAAATATACATAGGGTTTGGTCGAAAAGTAAATAGGATGTTGAATGCGTATTTCTATTTGATTGAAAGAATTTGTAAATATGTGTTTAAAATATGAGAGTTTGAAATAATTGCTAAGTATTGCAAATGTTGGATCAATTTCGATTCTGTCAATAAAATTGAAATTGATTTGTTTTCTAGATTAAGGATTTTGATTTGATCCTAAAACAGAATGATAACAAGATAGAATGTTTTGGATTCTAACTATGATGTAACTTGGAAAAAGGAAACCCTAGTTGGTATTTAAAAAGGAAGTATGAGATATATTTGCTGAATAACTTTATGATATGAAAGTTAAATATCTATTTATTATTTAAATATAATAACTCTGATTACAAGAGTTTTTGCAACTGTTAGAATCTAGAATTAATAAAGCCTGAAATGTAATGCATGAAACATCTGATATTCAAAACATCTTTGCAAAGAATACATGGTAATAGATTGCAACAATGGTTAGTGATAAATAGGAATATAGTTCTGTACATAAATGAATTGTTTTTCTTTTATAAGTACAAGAGAATGCTTTCTATAACTGATTATTATATATTGTTCTGTTTATGAGTTTAAAACATGTAAATGTTAGAATTAGAAGAACACTACAGCATCAATCTATCTATTCACTTGGCATTTTTCCCATCAGTTATCTGATCTTAATTTCACTTCCTATACTAGAGTGCGATGCAGAAACCAGCATGGGAAAAAAATGCAGAGAAGTCATTTTATCAATCCTTTCATCTATTATATCAATTTCATGTAGAAAACATACTCAGGATAGAAAGTAGAATAATTTCTTACTGATAAATGCAGAGTTTAATTGACTGAAATAACAATAGAAAAATAGAACCTGATAATTTGTAGGAGAACAAACCACCCAAGGAGCCTGTTCCACCCAACCTAATCCTAAAGACAACCAACTTACTTTCCTTAGGACCCCCAAGCATGTTCACTGAACCACCAGGAGGAAGATTCTATAGAATCCTTAGTACATCAACTTGCAATAGAATATAGATTGTCCAGTCATAAAGACTCAGCAGCCAAAGAGACATGCACCACCACCTCTGGTTTTCCTTCTCAGTATAATTAGCAGACTTATAGTTGCACTCTCACATAAACTCCCTATTCGAATCTCTCGGTGATCACATGATGCACTTGAGGAATACTTCTGCATAAAATATTGTAAGGGGCTACTTGCCCAATTTGAATTGCCTTATCTAGGATGCCTAGGCCTTTTAGTGGTTAACTGGTCATTAATGAGTTTCCTGCTCTCTTCCACCCACCTGGAGGATAATGCCACAAATTTAGGGGTAGTTGTCCCATAACCAATAGCTAGTGGTGGAGTGCAAATGCTGCCACCAATCCCATACCTTCTAACAACTTCCATTCCTCCTAGTGGGTCAGTGAACACTCATTTAACAGTTCCCTTGGGTATTTGTCTCCTATTTTAATTTATTAAATAATAATAATCAGTAATTACATTCATCCTTGACCAAACTTGGTTGTAATTAAAAAAATTTCTAATTATAATTTAACATAAAGTATTTTGCAAATAAAATAATATTCTCAAAATTTCGGTAGGTGACAATAAATCCCTTGTGCGATCTCTTGGAGGATATATATATCCTTGACATGTCATATAGGTCATATGTCAGCAATCAGGTCTAATCCTTGTCATAAGTGTCATATAATCTTCATCATTGTTGTCATAGAAGCTAGGGAATCTAACCCATATCATGTCACAATACCTCTAAGATTCCTTTTCCTCTTCCATGGCAGTTACTCTTCCACTCAAATTCGACCCTCATTGAGTTATTTCAAGTATGATGTCATTCCAACTCCCCCAATAACGTTAGACTCCAAACTGGATTCGAATGGGTGAGAGTAGGATGCCATGTGGCATGGAGAATCTTGCTTTGTGTGGGTCCCACACCACCAATGTGCCCTCATGATAAAGTGCCACCTTATTTTCCTATTATAAATATTTATTTAACCCCTTTTAATATATTTTGTCAAGATAGTGTCCATTTGGGGTTTTATAGCTCCCTTATTCCAAATCTAAATGTTTCCACCCCAACCTAGGGAACTAGTAGATTGGTGGAATTGTCCCTTCTAGTGATTTATTTGGATGGGGACATTACAGTTTTGCTTGTTCCATAAGCCACTCCATCTCATGGGAATTCGTTTCCCTCATCCCAATTCCATGGTGGAACTATCTAGTCATGCATTTGGAGGGAGGACGAAGGCCTAACATGGAGGTAGAACAGGAAATTGTGACTTTGGATGAAGCTGCATTTGGAAGTGCCAAGATCTCCCAGAATTGGTGTGGCAAGTGAAATCCGATAGGGGGTCTGTAGACCTGAACCCTGGGATAATATTAGAGCGGGAGATGCCCCTAAATCATGAGAGTGTTTGAAGGGTATTAGGACATAAAAATGAACCTAATGGATTTTTAGACACTATCAAAATAATTTTGCAACCTTCATTTGAATTCGGGATAAAAATGGGAAATTACTAGTAATTTCGAGGTACAAACCCCCATGGGTAGAGGTCACTAATGGCTTCCCAAATGTTGTACGAACCTCCCAAATATTATTACATAGACATGGGTTAGTTATAGGACTTCAATGGGCACCCAAATTCATCATTAATCAGTTCCTAAAGTCTTCTTCAACTCCAACAAATCAGATATTTGTATACATGTCTTCACATAGGGGGGAAATGATAGAAAAATGCTATAACTTGCTATGAAATTTGAGAGAAATAACAAAGTATACACAGTAAAAACCTATGGTTGTTGAGGGGACCTTCTTAGCAATCAGGGATTGTCTAACTCAGATCGTTCACCAACAAAACATCAATGGATAAATCATAAACTTATATAATTAATTGAATCAAAGGTTACACAGTCGTTTTCTAGCTCTGTGTGTCTCTCCAACTATTGTTGCTAACTGGCTAACTTCTATTATATTTCGTTTCTCCACCAGAGGTGTCTTTATATAATTTTATAATAAGAGATAAGGTCGAGAATTTCAGTGGTCAACCTCTCTAAAAGTAGGAGGTCTTAATAGATGCAGAAACAACTCAGTACAACACATAGGCCGTCTGCTTGATTCCACGGGCGTTGGTTCTCCTTGATGTAAGCAGTTGTGCGTTGGTTTCCTTTCACGTGGGTAGAGAATGCATTGTCAAGATGGGTGGACAAGAGCACAAATATGCTAGAACAAGGGCTCACACACCATGAGGAACACGTTGCCAACATAACCCATGTCATCATTTTCATCTTTAATGCCCCAAAATATCCCAACCAACGAATCCAATCATGCGAACGGAGGGTTGAACAATGGTCCGAATGCGGCTGGGAATCTTTAGTGTGAACGTGTGTCTAAATGAAGGTTCGTTTGAAACCCATAGCCTACATAATGAATTCTATATGCCAAGCAGGTCGAGAAACGTTGAATTAATGTTGATAAATCATAATATAATGATAATTAATCAAGATTTGTGTGATATGAAAATAAATTCATACATGGGTTTGATTGATGGTCTAAATGGAAAGAAGTATGAATTAATACGCCAAAAATGACAAAATTAGTTCCAACAGAGCACGTTTAATGGACAAAAACGATGACAAAAGTGGACATCAACATTCCCCCAAACCAGAGATATGCTAGGTCCACTGAGCAAAACAGAGAGGAATTCAAGAAGAAGGATGAGCTGCAGTAGCAGATGCCTTCGACTTAGATGAGGAAGTAGATTTAGTCTTGGACTTCCTAGCCTAGGATCTCAAGGTATAGTGCATCCTCCGGAGAGAGTCATGAGAAGAGGTTATGGCATTGTTCAGGTCTTTGACACACTTTACTTGTATATGCAGTTCCTTATTCTCATCACGAAGCTCAGAGATTATCTCAACGTACTTCTCATTCTAGATTTTTAATTGTGCTATGTCTTGGGTCAATCTGTCCATAGTCTGATGGAGTGGAGTAGATGGTTTTACAAGAGACTCGGGATCTTTGTGAGGGCTCATTCCCTTTAGACATGTTTCAGGATCAACAAATGTAGTGTGTTCCTCAGGAGCCTTATCTTCAATGTGTGCAGGGCTAGGTTCAAAGACAGGATCTTCAAGCAAACAGGCAGAGACATTGGCTAACGCAAGAAGGGGTGTTTCAAGGACAAGGTCATCTATCTGGTCATCAAGGATATTTGAATGCATTGGCTAAATGATGGACTGATCGATAGACTAGACGAGAGTCTGGTCGAAAGACTGATCACGATTGGCCCTTCTTGACTTTGTGGATCGGTATTGGTGAAAAGAGTAGGGGTTTCATGGTCGTGTCCTCGTGGACAATATTAGGAGAGGATGAATGAATAAGGTGCATTTCTCCTGAGGCACCCTCACTGAACTGCACAGACTTAGTATCCCTTTTTGCTTGGGCAGAGTTTTGAGCAGGTTCATTAGCATGAGTTTGAAATCGGTGACGCTTGTGAGAGGTATGGGCTTTGACAAGGGGCTTCTTGACCAAATGGGGGTTTAGTACTTCAAACACAAAGCTATCCCATGTTTGCCCCTTTTCCTTCAATTGGTGAATGAACGGGATTTTTATGAGACAGTGATGGTATAAACTGCCAACGCGGTTAACTACATTTTTCCTCACCTGGTTAGACATTTTCCCAAGGCTCTTTAGGAAATAAAATGGGAAATTTAGGGCTTGATTATTAATAAAATGAGCTAATAATCGAAAGTGGTAGGCTTTGAAGACAACAAACTTACCATTATAGGTGATCAACTGGATGATAACAATCAAGGACTCGAGGTATTTTGGCTTAATCCACTCCTAGTGGAATCCTTTTGTTCCTGCAACATGTTGATATTCGGCTTTGAGAGCAAATTCATGAGTCATCCACGGGAGGAAGAGGTGTTTGTGTCAACAAGAACCCTCCCTGGGAAGCTTTGTGTCCAACGCAATAGAATCCTCTGTTACAGGAACAAAAGCTGTTTTTCCATCGAATCCTTTGGAAAATAGTAGTGAGATCTCGTCATCATGGCCCTTAAGAAGACGGAGGAATGGACCCTAACCTGCTCGAAGAAAAATCTCACGACAAGCTTTAAATTCAGGGATGTGAAGCAAATCCTGGTAGCTTCCACGTTCATAGCGGATCGGCCTTGTTAGACAGAGGTGGATGGTTGCAAGGGATACAGGGGATGCAAGAAATTGCAAGAGACGCGGCCTGATAGACTAAAGAAAGATGAGGGCAAGCAAAATGAGGAAAAATTCACGCAGGCGTTGATTTAAAATGTGATCCGTTCGAACGGTTGAATGATCGTGAGCAGAGATTTAGCACGTTCAAACGATCACGCTATCATGCAAAGATCTTGAATCGTGTGCCATTATAAAATTGCATGCGTTAATGAATTCGTATGGTTATGATATATTCAACCATGTCCAAAGTAAGTTTTGGCCAGGTTAAATGTAATTTTCATCTTGAGATTATAAGCATAAGTAACATAAAAGAACATGATGACTTTTGATTAATGCAATGACATATCGCATGACGAATTTTACATATAACTTAATGAGGAGTTATAACCATATAATGATTCTGAAAATCGCAATAATGCATGATTAATTGATTCATTTGATGGAGTTGACATGAGTAAAGGAATGAGATTGAGTGCAAAGATGACATTTGATTGATCCCTGGTATGGTAAGTCAATTGGATTTTCTCAACAGAATTCAAAATTAGCGACCTTAGCATACTAAATCATGCTGTTATAAGCTATGATTTCATTCGGATCACCATTCAGCACTTCATTCATATCGTCATTCATTCGCCTCATTCATCACTTCATTCGGATCGACATTCAACACTTCCTTCGATCCTTCATAAGTACCTTCAGCAAAAAATGTTCTTTGCTGGATCTGACTACTGCTGATTATGGAGAGAATTTTTCTGGGCTGCCAGCACACAAAAGGATGATGTAATCTTGCTTTTTTGAAACTTTAGTCGCACTCTTCTTTATTTATCATGGATCAAAACAATCTTCTGTTGCTTGCATTATCCTGAAAACACCTATCATTTTGTCAGAGATAAATGAAATTTTTTATAAATAATCAGAAAGTAAAGACAATTCTAAACCTCCCCCAAACCAAAAATATTACGTGTCCTCAAGCCATCAAAGAAAAACTGATTAATATTCAAATATTTTCAATTAATAGTTTAGCCAATAGCTCTAAAATGTTGTTATTATTTTTCGTAAAAAAAATGAAATACTAACTAATAATGGAGATCATGATTCATATATTCCCATTCATCAAAAAAAAAATAACAGTGCTTAGGAAGACCATATGAATAATGATAGTACATTTGATGCGAAAAATTCCATAGGGAAACCAGTCATCCTTGACTCATTTTAAAGATCTCTTGTCATCCAAAGAATATAGATAAAGTTCACCCTGGAGTTTGTTAGATTTCTATGGTTATGGATCCCACTTCCAGGATAATCATATCCTAGGTATTGTTTGAATTAGATGATAGGGTCCAAGCCCAACTTACAACCATTCTCTAATGACAGTATAAATAATTTGGCCTAAACATGTATTTGTATACTCAGGTTTTTAGATGAGCCATGTGCATTGTGATGCATTAACCATATCTCTTTTACCCAATATTGCCCTGCTGCCAGCAAACCTATTCAGTACCCTGGTGGGTTTATCTTGGTACCATGCAAGCATAGCCCCACTGCTAGCAAGCCTGTTCAGTACCCCGACGGGTTTACTTGCATTATCGAGCTTCCTTTTTTAATATTTTACTTATCATGGACCCACTGCCAGCAACCCTGTTCAGTACCCCAGCGAGTTTGCTTCATATAATGATATTAGTATGTGGAATCTAGTTGGCACTAGAGTGTGTTAAGCCTGCTAAACACACAATTCAAATTTTTAGAGCGAACCTTATTAGTAACTTTATTTATAATAGCCTAAATTATAGATCGTGTCAAAAGACAATAACCTAAAGTTGTCCCTTGACCTCTCAGTCTATCTTCTTCATAAAAGATCAATAATGTTCCCCACAAGTAGAAATATCACTCACTCTTGGGCTACCTTTTTTTAAAAATGCTTAAGAGAGAAGTTTTGATAATGAGTCTGGGATGAACTAGTAGTCCATAGGTGTAAGATAGAACTCTGAAAAACATGATGATTAGAGTAGGTCTTAAGCAACTGTTCTAATGATAAATTAAATACCATATAAAAATACCATATATAAAAGCATAAAAATGAAATTAATAAAAAATAATCATAGAAGAAAGTGGTTAGAAATGATATAAAGAAAACTTTAACTTTTCACTATAAATTTTCAACTTTTAACAATAATCGAAAGAGAAGGAGTTAGGATGCATTATGAGTTTTTTTAGAGCACTTTCCTTTTCAGATAATATTTCATGAGTTGATTATAGATATAAGGTTCTTGTAATCAAACTGCAAAACCACTTGTTAGATTATTCAAATTTATTCACAACAAAAACATATGTACAAAGAAAAGTCATATGAAATTTTATCAAAATTAGGGAAAGGAAAAGAGTCTTCATGTTTTAATTGACAAAATTCCATAAGCTGATCATAAGAATGAATTTCCTATATAAATGCAATCACCTGTTAGCAATGACTCTTATTTATTTAAAGAAACAAAAATATATTTACATATATACACATGAAGATAACCCAAAATAATTCAAGAACCAGGAGAAGGAGGAATGACTTCCTCTTCAACTAACTCCATCTCCTTATGTTGTAAGGCATTTTGCACAAAGTCTTGTTTAGATATTGGTTGATGATAAAGTCTAAGTCTATGTCCAATTACAACAAAGGAAATTTGTGAATCATCAATTGTCTTAATCTCAACAGATCCATTATCAAAAGCTGTAACAATTTCATATGGACCCATCCAATGAGTAGTTAATTTACCTTTAAAGTTTTTGTACCTTGAATCAAAAAGTAATGCCCAATCTCCAGTTTTTAAAATTTTTTAATATATTTATCATGCCACTTTTTACATTGGTTTTGTATTAAAATTGTGCGTTTAATGGCATCTTGTATAATCTCATCTAATTCATTTATCTGCAGGATTCGTTGTCTCTGTGCTTCTTCCAGATCCATCCCTAATTGTGCAACCATACGAAAGGTTTTGACTTGAAATTCAATGGGTAGAAGAACTTGTTTACCGTAAACAAGTTGATAAGGTGTGTGGCCAGTGGTATTCCTCCAGGTTATTCTATATGCCCACAAGGTTTCTAGAAGCCTATCTATCGAGTCTTTGTGGTGTAATTGGACAGTCTTAGTCAGGATCGCATCTAATACTTTGTTGGTGGACTCTACCTGACCATTGGATTGCGGGTGATATGGTGAAGATTTACAATGTCTAATACCATATTTTTCAGTAAGCTCTTTCATCAACTTGGAGGTGAACTGAGATCCTTAATCGGTTACAATTTCCCTAGGTACACCGAATCGAGTACATATTTCTTCATATATAAACTCTACCATAGATTTCTCTGTGGCTAGGAATAAGGATTTAGCTTCCACCCACTTGGTAACATAGTCTCTATAGAATAGATGTACTTCTTCTTGCGAGACATAGGGGAAATTGGCCCAACGAAATCTAGAGCCCATTTTTCAAAAGGCTCAATCATAACCCGAGGCTTTAAGGGTATCTCATCGGATGGCGTAGGTCTACCCATTCTTTGGCAACTTTCACATCCCGTGACATACTTGGAAGCATGTTTAAAATGCTTGTCCAATAATATCCAGAGTGCAACACTTTGTAAGTTGTTCTCTTATCATAACAATTCCCACCACAAGGTCCACCATGACATGCATGGAGGATCTCTGCCATCTCATCCTCTCATCCACATCATCTAATAATAAGATCAGGACTAGTACGAAAAATATCATTGTCCACCCAAGAATAATTAGAACTTTGAACTATGATCCTACGTTTCTTGGGTGGGGAGAGATGGTTTGGTAGCTTTCCAGTTCCTAAATAATTGGCTATGCCTACAAACCAAGGGGTTCGAACAAACAACAAACAAATTTTCATCTAGAAAGCTATCATTGACGGGATTGGCATTATCGTCAATTTGAATTTGAGAGAGAAAATTTGCTACCACATTCTCTCAACCGAGACGATCAACAATAGTGATGTTAAATTATTGTAACAAAAGAAGCCACTGAGTCACCTTGCCATTGGTGATTGGTTTATTCATTAAAAGTCTAATGGCGGAGTGGTCCGTGTGTACAAAAACTTCATATCTTGTGATATAGTGATGAAACTTGTTAATGGCATAAACTACTGCCATAAACGCTTTTTCAGTAACAGTGTATTTCGGTTCTGTAGGAGTCAAATTATTTCTAGCAAAATAGATGGCATATGATGTTTGTCCTTCCTTTTGACCTAAAACTCCTCCTATTTCCATGTCGTAAGCATCAGTGGATATATGGAAGGGAAGGGACCAATTGGGGCCCCTAAGTATTGCTTCCACTGATAGCGTTTCCTTCAAAGTTTCGAGGGGTGTTGACAAGGTTCAGTCCTTCTAAGGTTTTGGAGGAGGAAGATTTACAATTATTTCTATCTTGGCAAGATCGACCTTGATACCTTGAAGAGAGACATGATGTCCCAGAACTATGCCCTCGGTTAGTAACATCTTACATTTTTCATGACTAACGGCTAATTTCGTTTGTTGGCACTGAATAAGAACTGCTTCAAGGTTATCAAGGGCTTCTTGGAAGGTATTACCATAACCTGTAAAATCATCCATGTAAACTTCTACACAGTCATGTATAAGATCAGCAGAAATTCCTAAGACTGCACGTAGGAAATTGGCAGGTGCATTACATAGGCCAAATGGAAACAATCTGTAGGCATATGTCCCTCAAGAACAAGTAAAGGTTGTTTTGTCTTGATCCTCAAGTGCTATTAATATTTGTTAGTATCCGCTATATCCATCAAGGAAAGAAAAGTATTGTTTACCTGACAAGGTATCTAACACCTGATCAATGAAAGGTAAAGGGAAGTAGTCCTTAAGAGTGGCCTTGTTCAATTCTTGAAATTCAACATAGATACGCCATTTCCCTGTAACTTTCTTTGGAACAACTACCAGAGGAGACACCAATTTATTGTTAGAAATTGGGTAGATGAAACCAGCATTAAGTAGTTTTTGTACTTTATCTTTAACTATATCCTTTAGGTATGGATTCATTCTTCTCTGGGGCTTCCTGACAAGAGGTATGTTTTAATCTATATAAATGTGGTGAATACAAGTATCTAGGTGTATACCCTTCATATCGGTGTATTCCCATGCAAATGCTCCATTTTGACTCTTGAGAACTTTTAGTAATTGTTTTTGCTGACTCTCATCTAAACCTGCATTTATATGTAGAAATTTTTCAAGATTAACCTCACAAGGTATGGTATAGCATCCTATATGTTCTTCGATTGTGAAGACACAAGGTGTGCTTGTAAATGTTGAGAGGCTCATGTTTTCTTGGAATTCATCTCCAAATATTTGGTCAAGTTGGGAAAAAGACTGAGGAAAGTCTATAGATGTTGTGGAAGAGACAAATTGGTTCAACACATTCTCAGTATTTTGTTCTTGAAGCGCCCAGGAGAAATCACTAACAAGGGAAAGTTCTTCCAAGTTCTCATCCCTAAAAGGACAATCTAACCAAAACATCTTTTCGGTTACTAGTTGTGCTGGTGGGTATAAAGCGAGTTTTCTTGTAGACAACCCTTCAGAGATGATCATCTCTCCATCCCTACATCCTATAAATGCATTAGCAGTGGCTAACCAAGGTCTTCCAAGAATAATGGGGTGTCCTTTGGAAGGGTCCTTTGATTCTATGACCATAAAGTCCATGGGATATTCACATGAAGCCACTGATACAATGATATCATCTAAGATCCCAGCAGGCTGCACCATAGTGCGATCTGCTAATTCTAGCATTGTTGGGGTAGGGTGGAGAAACTGTCCTAAACAGAGAGTTTCTAAAACTGTGGTAGTCATCAAGTTAATAGTAGCCCCTATATCAATAAGTGTGTTTCCTATAGCAATGTTATTGATGAAAACAATTACCACAGGATTTCTCGGATTTGTATACTTTGGAATTCTAGGTTGGTTTGCTATGTAATCTGACATTTCACCTATGACATGAATCATCGAAGGGTCTTTTTTCTTTTTACCTAGTCTTTTAATACATAGTTCCTTTATCACTTTACTATAGATTCGTATATCTTTAATGGATTGTAACAAAGGGATCTTGATACAAATATTCTTCAATTCGTTAATGATGTCATACTTTGGATAAGTTACAGGTTTTTCTATTACTAGACTCTCCGGATATGGGGGTTCTTTTTCTCTTGGAATTACTTCTTCATGAGGATGGTTGTGTGTTGAATCTTTACAAATAACCACATCTTCAAGAATGGAATCATTCAAAATTTCATTCGGTATGTCTTCTTCTTCATTTTCTTCTTGGATAACAACTGATGATTTGGGATGATCTTGCAAAGCTCTTCCAGGCCTCAGTTGAATCTCATGCACTGGTGCGGTCGAAATGGCATATGATGGAAGAGGTATCAACCTAATGCTGTTAAGTGCTTGAGTTGGCTTGTTGTTAGGATTTGGTATCAGTTTTTCAAGTAATATTGTGGGTCTTGGGGGATTCATATTCTGGAAGTGGTGAGGTTGATTTGTTATAGGGGGTAATGAAGGAGGTACAAATCCAGGCAAGAGTTGCTGGATATTAGGTGGGTAAGGATAGTTAGGCATAGGAGGAGGTGGTTGAGCATAATCTTGTCCTCTCCATCCATGTGGCCATTGTTGTTGTTGAGCATTCTGAGGAGGGTACAACGGTTGGAAAATTTTCCAACCTGAAGTGTTCCATTGCTGAGGAGGTTGATAAAGATGGTAATAGGGTGGAAATTGTAATGATGGATCCTAATATGATGGTTGATCTCTAGGTTTCCAAGGCCTCCTAGATGTTTCACCAAAATTACCACTCTTATATACATCTTGCAACCCAGGAAACGATGGACATTTATCAGTTGGATTTTCTTCTGTACAAACATGTCATACTAAAACATTATTCAATGTACATTCCCATTTGGGATGTTTAGTTCTAAAACTAGGACAGAAAACACTCATTGTTGCACGCTCTTTATCATGTCTCTTTTTAGCTTGTAACTCATCTAATTGAGAACCCATGGCTCCTAAGATATTTGTTTTGAAATTTTCTAATATGTTTCCCAATTCTACCCTTGTAACTCCACCACGACTGGATGTATTTCCTTTTAGGTTTCTAGTATAAGATTCTTGAAAGTGTTCCACTTTTCCCTTTGCTCCTAGATTAATTCTTACATAGCTCACAAATATGTGTGAAAGACTTATGAGAGATGTCTCCTGCTGCGATGAGATTAAGGTTTTCTAAGAATTCTTCTGATGTGTGAGAGTAGGATGCCATGTGGCATGGAGAATCTTGCTTTGTGTGTGTCCCACACCACCAATGTGCCCTCATGAGCAAGTGCCACCTTATTTTCCTATTATAAATATTTATTTAGCCCCTTTTAATATATTTTGTCAAGATAATGTCCATTTGGGGTTTTATAGCTCCCTTATTCCAAATCTAAATGTTTCCACCCCAATGTAGGGAACTAGCAGATTGGTGAAATTGTCCCTTCTAGTGATCTATTTGGATGGGGACATTACAGTTTTGCTTGTCCCATAAGCCACTCCATCTCATGGGAATTCGTTTCCCTCATCCCAATTCCATGGTGGAACTATCTAGTCATGCATTTGGAGGGAGGACGAAGGCCCGACATGGAGGTAGAACACGAAATTGTGACTTTGGATGAAGCTGCATTTGAAAGTGCCAAGATCTCCCAGAATTGGTGTGGGAAGTTGAATCCGATAGGGGGTCTGTAGACCTGAACCCTGGGATAATCGTAGAGCGGGAGAGGCCCCTAAATCCATAGGAGAACCTAGATTTGTTAGCCAAAATCCCATTTGCGGGAGAGAGCATTTGGCCGCAGCGTTGAGGATGATCCAAGAGTGGATCACAGTGGGAAAGAGACCGGAGGGGATTTAGAATTCTTTCTAGAGCCAATGAAGGCTCATTCATCCATGGTTTAGTAGTCGGGACTAGCCATACCTTCCCAAGTCAGCGCTGAGGGAAGGGGCTCTCGAGGAACTGTGTAGCAGTGAAGGGAACCTTAGTCAGGCTAAGAGTGTAAGTGATGGTGTTACCTCGACTATCTAAATCCAACTAGATATGCCTATAGCTCTGTGGCTGAGATGATTGGCTTATAAACCTCCTACCATGTCTCCCCACTTGCTTGACAAATCCAGTTGTGTGTTGGATGACCTTGAATGATTGTGAAAACAAGGGTATGAGTGGACCTGAGTAGTTCCTCCTTAGTGGATACATAGCCCTAGCTCGGGGGTGGTCTCTGAGTGCTAAAAGAATACAGGTTGGGAAAATAACTATGGTTGGGTTGAAAATTTGCATTCCATAGCCAGTTGCTTGGAGATTTTAATAAAAGGATAAGTTTTCTCTGTGATTTATAACATGTTTATTATGTATTTTGTATGCTTAATTGTTCATGTTAATGTTAATTAAATGATTATATTAAGTTAGTCAGCATAATCCTTTGCATAGCATGAGGAGAGGACTAATTCCCTGTAGGTTGTTTCATCATTCTTCCTAGGAGAAATGTGTTGATGCATTTCCTTACATGTGTGTGGATAATGTTTCATTCAGCTGTTATTATTTGAGTATGCATATGCATCCATGTATTTTATTTATATTAATTTGTTCACTGATGAATAAGGCTAATTTTTGTTGAATCCCAGGATGTTTAGATGGTTCAATTATGTCTTTAGAGGAGAAATAGACACCCCCTGTTGTGTTCATGTTCCCTCTGTGGGTCCGATGAAGGGAGGAGACATGGCATAATGGATTAGAGCTCTTTACATAGAGGTAAAGGAGTCTTGATAAGGTTTGGGGAAACACTTTGATTGGAAGAATGGAAAAATCAAAGTCCTTAGGTGTGGTATAGGATCATCCAGTTGCATAGGGCTCACCGAGATATTTCCAATGATACCAAGTTTTCCAAAAATGGACTTAGGATGAGGAAGTTATCAGACTGAGAGGTTGGCAGTAACAGGTGTATTTGGCTGACTTTTGACTTTCCGAACACGCAGTGCGGATTGAGGATTTCAGAGGTCGAAGATGTGATTTCTTGTTGTGGTGCATTGGAGTTCTGACTTTTGAATCCTGCAAGGTGGATCATGGATTCTGCAAGTCAGAGAGGTAATTTATCCATAGTTATGCATTTGGGGATTCTGACTTCCAACTCCCGCATTAAAGATTGTGGAATGCGGAAGTCAGAGGAGTAATTTGCTTAGTGCCATGTATTTGGATATCCAGCTTCCCACTCCCACAAGGTGGCTTGCATATTGTAGAAGTCAAAGGCGTATTTCTTCGACATCGTGTATTTGGAGTTCTGACTTTCTGACTCCACCATCGCGGATTGCAGAATGCAAAAGTCGGAGGCATATTTCTTTGATGTCGTGTATTGGGCATTCTGAATTTCTGATTCCCGCACTACGGATTGCAGAATGCGGAAGTTGGAGGCGTATTTATTCGACGCTGTGTAATTGGTGTTCTGACTTTCTGATTCTCACACTGCGGATTGTAGAATGTGGAAGTCGGAGGCATATTTATTTAATGTCATGTAACTGATGTTCCGACTTTCCGACTCCCTCACTGTGGATTGCGGAATGTGGAATTCAAAGACGTATTTCTTCAACATTGTGTATTTGACATTCCAAATATCTGAATCCCGCATTGCGGATTGCGAAATGCGGAAGGTAGAGGTGTATTTCTTCGATGTTCTGTATTTTGGAGTTCCGACTTCTGACTTCTGACTTGTGGCTTGCGGATTGAAATGGTTACCGCTGTGTAAAATTGCAGAGTTGTGGATAGTTTGGAAAAAAAATTAGTAGGTTATTCTAAGGATCTCCCCCATCACCTCTAAATGGCACTAAGGGGACCTTAGACGTTACTAATGGTATCAGAGCCGAATGTTGAAACATTGGGGCTACTTGGGCCAAAGAAAGATCTTATTGGCTTGTTAGAGTTGCGGAATGAACAAAGACCGAGAAGGATCAATGACCACTTAGCATTTCACTGGGTGAATCATCCTTGTGGCCAAGTGCATGCTTGATCAGAGAAGTTGAAAGATATGAGTAAGTAAGGAGAATGGGTAAGGCAATTCCATTCTCCCAAAAGTTGTAACTCATAGGAATAAGACATCCCAGTATGTGGAATTGGAATGTGGCTCATGATAGTGACATGGTGGCCATGCAAAGGCTGCTAATAGGGGAATAAGGCATTCCCATGTGGGAATCAATTGCGTGGCTCAGAATTATGGAAAATATTTCCATGATAATGGAAAGAAAGTATTACATTTTAATGAGGTGCAAGGGAATACAGTGTGTCTTGAAGGACTCCATATGGAGTTGGAATTGAGCAAATTGCAGTGGTCATAAGCGTAGGGAAGTCCAAGAAAGTCCAAGTAGGACTTAACCATAATTTCTTAAAATAATGTGATCAGTAAAGCATGTGAACGTAGGGCAATGAGAGCTATTGCAGTGATCAAGGAAACATACATAGGGATGGCAAGATGGTTGCAGCTTAAAATTGAAGAATAATCTCCAAAGGGCAATGTTGATAAAGAGGGAAATTTATCACCTTAAACTATTTCTTTTTATAGCATTGTATGCTTGGAAAGTAGCAAGTAGGAATGTTATACATAAGTATATGTATTGAATTGTTGCTTGGTGAGAAAATATTGGATCGCAAGTGGAAATAGTTGCATGCCATTATTCAGAAATCAAACTCATGGGTTGGTTTTGGGAGTGCATAGGGATCAATATGGTTTTAAAGCTCTTAGGTCAACTCAAGATTACTCCATATGAATGGTGATCATGGGTGAAATCTTGGTTCAACTTCCATGACTTGGAATCTGTAGCAAGGAATTTTTGTGGCAAATTGGCCCACACTTGAGCAAATTGACATGTTTACAAGGAAAGTCGGCATAAATAAATTTCACGTGAAATTGCAGGAGACGATGCGCTGGCATATGGATTCTTTGGTTATGATCTGACTGCAGTAATTTACACTTAGAATGATGATAAAAGCTAAGGAGATAATCTAAAATCGATTTTCCCCAAGTTTTACTAGAAAATGAATATATATTTAGCCTTGTTTACTGAGTTGTGTATCACAGATCATGCAAATAGTAGCAAAGAAGCAATGCAAGTTGTGAATTGACCTGAGTTGAGTGAATGACCAAACCCTTGATATATGATTGAGGTGAAATAATTTTTGATGAGTTGCGTGGTGTGAAAATGGTTTGTGCATATGTTTACACGCAATGTGAAGTGCATTCAGATTATGGGCTTGATCCTCGTCTCTGAAGTATCTTTTCAGATCCCTGGTAGCACTGAATATAGTGAGTCAGCTGAGTACTTATAAAAATCACCATTTATCCATCCACACAGGAAGGAGTGACATCGGTGGGGCATACTCTATCTTCATCCATGAAGCATATGGCATACTCTGGTTTTTATATGAGGGAATTTTCACATTGATTTTCTATGTAGATACTGATGAGAGGAGATGTATGGACAAAAAAAATGTTGTGTATTAATATGATAGATCTACGTGTGATCTTGGAAAAGGTACATTGATTGTATGAATATTTGTAGTTATACCCATCAAGTGAACATAACTTCCTTTTTGTTTTCCAAAGGCATTGATTGTTTGAATATTTGTAGTTATACACAACAAATGAACATAATATTCCTTTATTTTTTCAAAGGCATTGAAACCACATTAGAAACAGATTAAGAATTCCTGGACAAGTTTAAAACTATCTGATACAACATTATGGAGTCTTCTTCTAAATATTTGATTTTCCTCTTTTGGTGTAACAGAGTATCCACTATAACTTCATACCTTATATTATGATTTTCTTCCTAAGTGTGAATTCTACCAATAGCCAAAAATATAGAGGTTTGGTTTTCTAATATTAGGTCCTCATGCATGTGAAGGAATTTATGGATGTCTATAATTTGACAGCGGGGATAATGCTCGGGATGGCTATGGTTTTCCATGCTACCTATAATCCAAGGTAACCAGTAGTGTTATAGATAAATTGATGCAAACTAAATTCTGGTAGGCTATTAATGCTACCATCAATAAGTTACTTACTCAAAACTTCTCTCCATGGGTTACAGGAATACAATTGTTCCTATAACTATGACCTCAAAACCTTCAAGTTGGTTCCTCAGGTCGTACTCTCATTTGATTATTGTTTCATCTAAACCATGTTCTTGGATGTACTTCATTACATTCACAAGTTCATCTACTATCCTATGATAGATGAGAGATTCTATTTGCATTTCATGAAAACATGTAGGTCCAATACACTATTCCTGCAAATGAGTGTTATTCACTTCTACATCCTAAAACGTGGGTGTGCAAACACATTACTACACTATAAAAAAAACTGAAAATAACACTCATTCACAACAGGGGATGATCTTGTTCAGGTGTAGAGGTACATTCCTACTCACTTGATGATTCAAGTTCTAATCTGTAAATTAAAATTAGAAAGTGAACTAACCATTTGCTCATTAATCTTCAAGAGAAAAATATCTTTAGTGCATCTCTAATGGAAATTTCAATTTCTGGGTGAATTGGAAGATGGGCGCTACCATCAATAGCTGGGTGCACTTTAAATACTTCAAGCAGTCTACCATCCACCAATTAATTGATGAAATATTCAAATGTTTACAAGTTTGATTTGTCTTGTTCAAGGATTCATTTACTAGGTAATCCTTCCATCTCATACCTTTGGGTAAACTCCTTCCGCTTCAACATTCATGTTCACATTTGTTCGCTGAGTTTGTTGCTATTACCAATAACAATGCTCCTGATTCAATTCATCCTCTAATCTCCTTTATTTATCTACATAAGAAATATCGGTCTAACACCATTATGATGCCAGATATGCTTACAAAACTAATCCAACCATAACAAATTGATACGAACTACTTCAATTCAGATCATGAGTTCAATGTTTCCTCAAGGTGGATATGAACATACCATATATTCAAAATTTGACAGTTGTGTTTCAACACCAATATTTGGCCAATCATTTCACCATTTGATTCTTACTCATTCCATCAAGAATCAATTACCTATCCAATAGTAGTATCACTCAATACAAAGAAATGTTGATCGAAGAAATGCCCCATAAATATGTACATTGTAAACATCCATATGATCAAATAATATTTCAAATTAATTAACCCACTCTTGATGGTTCCAATAGGTGGTGCATCTGCAACAATTACTTGATAGCCCCTCATTGAAAAAAAAAATATGCTTGTACAAAACATCAACAATCCTTATTGTGCTTAACCAATAGTTAAGTTTTGGAATTTCTTGAGGCCTTGGACATGGTCAATGGAGGTGACTTGAATCTCAATCTGTAAAGGAATATTCTATCCATATATTGATTAGAATATTGCCTACATCAACCATGCATGGCAATGCTTAAGGGTATCATTGGCATATGATTGATTATTTCATTTCCATCAGGTGGTTTTGAGTAGTATGTACATGTCTCAAGGTCTTATGAATTATTTTTAAGGGAAAACAACCATGCCTGTGGCCCTAAAGAAACCATTGAGGCATTTAGAGAAATGAACAATTCCTGAAGCACCATGCATGACCTTGCATGGATATTTATGCCACTATGTATCCATGTCTTGGGGCCTTGGATATGGTCAAGGGTGAAGACTTGAGCCTTTGGCTCTGTTGCGTGTATTTACTATCTTAAGGAATCACCAAATATTTAATTATCGACTAGGGTTGGTAATCTTAGAGTTGTGGCACAGTATATGTTGAGGTAGAATGGTACCTAAGACATTGGCTCGTTCGACCTTAGAAATGTTTAATAATGAAAATATCGAAAGATATTTCAAAATGAAAAACCGAGTCAAACTTCAAAAATACAACTACTAAATTGATTAGACCTAACTAAACCAATAGATCAAAATAGTATCAATCTATACTACTCTATTCTATGAACAATAACTGAAAAGATAAAAACAACAATACTATTCTAGGAAACAAGACCTGATCAAAAGCAAAACTACTCTTATGAAATATGGAAACTACTGATCAATTATTCAACTCTAACCTAGGAATTAGAAAGTAATAACTATGAATTCATAAATCTATCAATGAAATGATTCATTTTATAACTAACTATGGAAACAAGAAACTATATTATCTTAAAGCAAGATTCCAAACTACTTAATAAACCTAAGAAATTCAACACTTAAACTATTCATGCATCCGACAAATACTCAAAACTAAGCTAAGCTACGTAATTCCATTCTCCTTGAGGATTCGGAGGAAATGTGTCAAATGTAATAGGGATGGCAGAAAAGGTATCGAAATGACTTTCAAATGTGACAAGGAAACATAACGGAAGTAAATATAGTTTAACTTCTACAAAGAGATGCAAGCTAAAGAGCGACCAATTACAACTAACTTTAAACATTGTAATCTATTCTTTATCCATAATCAAATGACACGGAGCAAATGTAATATAGAAGCAAGTAGAAAACTAAATAAAGATATTTTCTTGGAAATGAGTTTGATCTAGAAGCAAGTATAAAACTTGATAAAGATATTTTATTTCTGAATCAAATCCTATCCTATGAACATATTCATTAATTATGTAAATGAGAAGAGAAAATCCTATGCTTGAATTTAGAATTATGTTAAAACTATGAAAAACTAATGTGCTTTTGAGAATGAAGCTACTTAATAAAAATGAAGTAAACTAAGTTAAGAATGAAACTGACAAGTTATAGATTAATAACAAGTTTGGAAATCAGATATAAAATATCAATTACATAAACATAATCTAAAAAGTAAACTAAGGAAAAGTTAAAGAAATGAATAAGAACTAAGAATGGTTATGAAGCTTAATTGGAACTCTATGTAATTCAAAACAAGGTCCTAATTACATATATAACTACTGGTTAACTACAGGAAATGATACAATTTGAAAAACTGAAAAACTGAACTTTAAACAAGCATAAAAACAATACAGAAAATATTAAAGTCCGTATGACAATGCGGATAACAGTCGGAAACACAGACTGAATGACAGTCCGGATGACATAAAATGATATAAACTATAAAAATGAGCAGACTAAATGATTCTAATGCCTGCTGGCTTATGCATATTAATATGTGGTGGATGCAAAGTAGTAAATAAACTATTTAAAAATGAAACAACAAGAAGCAACTACACTAGTCTACGTCTAAAGAGAGAAATCATTTCCTATTTGCAAAATAAAACAAGGCTGAAAGGTAAATGAAACTAATCTACATCTACAACAACATTTAACAGAACTAAATCTAATTACAAACTGAACTTGAAACACTGAACTAATTAAAATCTATTTAATTGCAATGGAAAACTAAAAGGAAACTAAAGGAAACTATGCCTGACTGGTCACTTCAAATTATGAAAATGCAAATTATATTAACAACAAGAAATAAATTACAGGAAATAAGACACATCTACAAGAAAACAAGGTTAAATACATACACTGAAAATAAAAGCTACTTATCTGCAGAAAGAGAAATAACAAAATATACATAGTAAAAACCTATGGTTGTTGAGGGGACCTTCTTAGCAATCAGGGATTGTCTAACTCAGATCGTTCACCAACAAAACATCAATGGATAAATCATAAACTTATATAATTAATTGAATCAAAGGTTACACAGTCGTTTTCTAGCTCTGCATGTCCCTCCAACTATTGTTGCTAACTGGATAACTTCTATTATATTTCGTTTCTCCACCAGAGGCATCTTTATATAATTTTATAATAAGAGAGAAGGTCGACCCATTCAGTGGTCGAAATATCTAAAAATAGGAGGTCTTAATAGATGCAGAAACGGCTCAGTACAACACACAGGCCATCTGCTTGATTCCACGGGCGTTGGTTCTCCTTGATGCAAGCAGCTGTGCGTTGGTTTCCTTTGACGTGGGTAGAGAATGCGTTGTCAAGCTAGGAAGATAGGAGCACAGATATGCTAGAACAAGGGCTCACACACCATGAGGAACACGTTGCCAACAGAACCCATGTCATCATTTTCGTCTTTAATGCCCCAAAATATCCCAACCAACGAATCCAATCATTTGAACGGAGGGTTGAACAATGGTCCAAATGTGGCTGAGCATCTTCAATGTGAACGTGTGTCTAAATGAAGGTTCGTTTGAAACCCATAGCCTACATAATGAATTTTATATGCCAAGGAGGTCGAGAAATGTTGAATTAATGTTGATAAATCATAATGTAATGATAATTAATCCAGATTTGTGTGATATGAAAATAAATTCATACATGGGTTTGATTGACGGTCTGAATGGAAAGAAGTATGAATTAATATGCCAAAAATGGCAAAATTAGTGCCAACAGAGCATGTTTAATGGCCAAAAACAATGACAAAACTGGACATCAACATTCCCCCAAACCGGAGATATGCTAGGTCCCACTGAGCAAAACAGAGAGGAATTCAGGAAGAAGGATGAGCTGCAATAGCAGATGCCTTTGACTTAGATGAGGAAGTAGATTTAGGCTTGAAATTCCTAGCCTAGGATCTCAAGGTATCGTGCCTCATCCAGAGAGATTCATGAGAAGAGGTTATGGCACTGTTCAGGTCTTCGACACACTTTACTTGTATACGCAGTTCCTTATTCTCATCGCGAAGCTCAGAGATTATCTCAACGTACTTCTCATTCTGGATTTTTAAGTGTGCTATGTCTTGGGTCAATCTGTCCACGGTCTGATGGAGTGGAGTAGATGGTTCTGCAAGAGACTCAGGATCATTTTGAGGGCTCATTCCCTTTAGACATGTTTTGGGATCAACAAATGTAGTGTGTTCCTCAGGAGCCTTATCTTCAATGTGTGCAGGGGCAGGTTCAAAGATAGGATCTTCAAGCAAATGAGCAGAGACATTGGCTAACACAAGAGGGGGTGTTTCAAGGACAAGGTCGTCTATCTGGTCATCGAGGATATCTGAATGCATTGGCTAAATGACGGACTGATCGATAAACTGGACTACGGTCTAGTCGAAAGACTGATCACGATTGGCCCTTATTGACTTTGTGGGACGGTATTGGTGAAAAGTGTGGGGGTTTCGTGGTCGTGTCCTCATGGACAAGATCAGGAGAGGATGAATGAACAAGGTGCATTTCTCCTGAGGCACCCTCACTGAAATGCACAGACTTAGTATCCCTTTTTGCTTGGGCAGAGGTTTGAGCAAGTTCATTAGCATGAGTTTGAAATCGGTGACACTTGCGAGAGGTAGGGGCTTTGACAAGGGTCTTCTTGACCAAATGGGGGTTTAGTACTTCAAACACAAAGCTATCCCATGTTTTCCCCTTTTCCTTCAACTGGTGAATGACCGGGATTTTTATGAGACAGTGATGGTACAAACTGCCAGCGGGGTTAACTACATTTTTCCTAACCTAGTTAGACATTTTCTCAAGGCTCTTCAGGAAATAAAATGGCAAATTTAGGGCTTTATTATTAACAAAATGAGCTAATAATCGAAAGTGGTACGCTTTGAATACAGTAAACTTACCCTCATAGGTGATCAACTGGATGATAACAGTCAAGGACTCGAGGTATTTTGGCTTAATCCACTCCTAGTGGAATCCTTTTGTTCCTGCAACGTGTTGATATTCGGCTTTGAGAGAAAATTCATGAGTCGTCGATGGGAGGAAGAGGTGTTTGTGCCAACGAGCACCCTCCCTCGGAAGCTTTGTGGCCAATGCAATAGAATCCTCTGTTACAGGAAAGTTAAGGTGGCCAACCCTAGCCATTTTTCCATCAAATCCTTTGGAAAATAGCAATGAGATCTTGTCATCGTGGCCCTCAAGAAGACGAAGCAATGGACCCAAACCTGCTTGAAGAAAAATCTCACGACAAGCTTTAAATTCAGGGATGCGAAGCAAATCCTGGTAGCTTCCAGGTTCATAGCAGATCGACATTGTAAAACAAAGGTGGATGGTTGCAAGGGATACAAGGGATGCAAGAAATTGCAAGAGACGCGACCTGATAGACTCAAGAAAGATGAGGGCAAGAAAAATGAGGCAAAATTCATGCAGGATTTGATTTAAAATGTGATCCATTTGAACGGTTGAATGATCATGAGCAGAGATTTAGCATGTTCGAATGATCACACTATCATGCAAAGATCTTGAATCATGTGCCATCATAAAAATGCGTGCTTCAATGAATTCGTATGGTTATGATATATTCAATCATGTCCAAAGTAAGCTTTGGATGGGTTGAATTTAATTTTCATCTTGAGATTATAAGCATAAGTAACATAAAAGAACATCATGACTTTTGATTAATGCAATGACAGATCGCATGACGAATTTTACATATAACTTAATGAGGAGTTATAACCATATGATAGCCATATAATGACTCTGAAAATCGCAATAATGCATGATTAATTGATTCATTTGATGAAGTTGAGATGAGTAAAGGAATGAGATTGAGTGTAGAGATGACATTTGATTGATCCCTGGTATGGTGAGTCAATTGGATTTTGTCAGGAGAATTCAAAATTAGCGACCTTAGCATACTAAATCATGATGTTATAAGATATGATTTCATTTGGATCACCATTCAGCACTTCATTCAAATCGTCATTCATTCGCCTCATTCATCACTTCATTCGGATCGACATTCAACCCTTCGTTCAATCCTTCATACATACCTTCTATAAAAAAATGTGCTTTGCTGGATCTGACTACTGCTGATTATGGAGAGAATTCTTTTGGGCTGCCAACACACAAAACGATGATGTAATCCTACTTTTCTAAAACTTTAGTCGCGCTCTTCTTTATTTATCATGGATCAAAACAATCTTCTGCTACTTGCATTATCCTGAAAACACCTATCATTTTGTCAGAGATAAATGAAATTTTTTATAAAAAATCAAAAAGTGAAGACAGTTCTGAACCTCCCCCAAACCAAAAATATTGTGTGTCCTCAAGCCATCAAAGAAAAATTGATTAATATTCAAATATTTTCAATTAATAGTTTAGCCAATAGCTCTAAAATGTTGTTATTATTTTTCGTAAAAAATGAAATACTAACTAATAATGGAGATCATGATTCATATATGCCCATTCATAAAAAAAAAATAAGAGTGCTTAGGAAGACCATATGAATAATGATGGTACATTTGATGTGAAAAATTCCATAGGGAAACTAGTCATCCTTGACTCATTTTAAAGATCTCTTGTCATCCAAAGAATATAGATAAAGTTCACCCTGGAGTTCGTTAGATTTCTATGGTTATGGGTCCCACTTCTAGGATAATCATATCGTAGGTATTGTTTGAATTAGATGACAGGGTCCAAGTCCAACTTACAACCATTCTCTAATGACAGTATAAATAATTTGGCCTAAACATATATTTGTATACTCAGGTTTTTAGATGAGCCATGTGCATAGTAATGCATTAACCATATCTCTTTTACCCAATATTGCCCTGCTGCTAGCAGGCCTGTTCAGTACCCCGGCGGGTTTGTCTTGGTACCATGCAAGCATAGCCCTGCTGCTAGCAAGCTTGTTCAGTACCCCGACGGGCTTACTTGCATTATCGAGCTTCCTTATTTAAGATTTTACTTATCATGGACCCACTGCCAGTGATCCTGTTCAGTACCCCAGCAGGTTTGCTTCATATAATGATTTTAGTATGTTGAATCCGGTTGGCACTAGAGTGTGTTAAGCCTGCTAAACACATAATTCAAATTTTTAGAGAGAACCTTATGACTAACTTTATTTATAATAGCCTAAATTATAGATCATGTCAAAAGACAATAACCTAAAGCTGTCCCTTGACCTCTCAGTCTATCTTCTTCATAAAAGATCAGTAAAGTTCCCCACAAGTAGAAATATCACTCACTCTTGGGCTACCTTTTTTTAAAAATGCTTAAGAGAGAAGTTTTGATAATGAGTCTGGGATGAACTAGTAGTCCATAGGAGTAAGATAGAACTTTGAAAAACATGATGATTAGAGTAGGTCTTAAGCAACTATTCTAATGATAAATTAGAAATGTGCATGTCTGAATCAAATTCCATATATAAAAGCATAAAAATGAAATTAATAAAAAATAATCATAGAAGAAAGTGGTTAGAAATGATATAAAGAACACTTTAACTTTTCACTATAAATTTTCAATTTTTAACAATAATCTAAAGAGAAGGAGTTAGGATGCATTATGAGTTTTTTAAAGCACGTTCCTTTTCAGATAATATTTCATGAGCTGATTATAGATATAAGGTTCTTGTAATCAAACTGCAAAACCATTTGTTGGATTATTCAAATTTATTCACAACAAAAACATATGTACAAAGAAAATTCATATGAAATTTTATCACAATTAGGGAAAGGAAAAGAGTCTTCATGTTTTAATTGACAAAATTTCATACGCTGATCATAAGAATGAATTTACTATATAAATGCAATCACCTGTTAGCAATGACTCTTATTTATTTAAAGAAACAAAAATATATTTACATATATACACATGAACATAACCCAAAATAATTCAGGAACCAGGAGAAGGAGGAATGACTTCCTCTTCAACTACCTCCATCTCCTTATGTTGTAAGGCATTCTGCACAAAGTCTTGTTTAGATATTGGTTGATGATAAAGTCTAAGTCTATGTCCAATTACGGAAAAGGAAATTTGTGAATCATCAATTGTCTTAATCTCAACAGATCCATTATCAAAAGTTGTAACAATTTCATATGGACCCATCCAAGGAGTAGTTAATTTACCTTTAAAGTTTTTGTACCTTTAATCAAAAAGTAATGCCCAATCCCCAGTTTTGAAATTTTTTTTTAGTATATTTATCATGCCACTTTTTACGTTGGTTTTGTATTAAAATGGTGCGTTGAATGGCATCTTGTCTAATCTCGTCTAATTCATTTATCTGTAGGATTCATTGTCTCTGTGCTTCTTCCAGATCCATCCCTAATTGTGCAACCAGACAAAAGGTTTTGACTTGAAATTCAATGGGTAGAAGAACTTATTTACCGTAAACAAGTTCATAAGGTGTGTGGCTAGTGGTATTCCTCCAAGTTATTCTATATGCCCACAAGGTTTCTGGAAGCCTATCTATTGAGTCTTTGTGGTGTAATTGGACAATCTTAGTCAGGATGGCTTCTAATACTTTGTTGGTGGACTCTACCTGACCATTGGATTGCGGGTGATATGGTGAATATTTACAATGTCTAATACAATATTTTTCAGTAAGCTCTTTCATCAACTTGGAGGTGAACTGAGATCCTTAATCGGTTACAATTTCCCTAGGTACACCGAATCAAGTACATATTTCTTCATATATAAACTCTACCATAGATTTCTCTGTGGCTAGGAATAAGGATTTAGCTTCCACCCACTTGGTAACATAGTCTCTACAGACTAGGATGTACTTCTTCTTGCGAGACATAGGGGAAATTGGCCCAACGAAATCTAGAGCCCATTTTTCAAAAGGCTCAATCATAACCCAAGGCTTTAAGGGCATCTCATCGGATGGCATAGGTCTACCCATTCTTTGGTAACTGTCACATCCCGTGACATACTTGGAAGCATCTTTAAAATGCTTGTCCAATAATATCTAGAGTGCAACACTTTGTAAGTTGTTCTTTTATCAGAACAATTCCAACCACAAGGTCCATCATGACATGCATGGAGGATCTCTTCCATCTCATCCTCTGGTACACATCATCTAATAATAAGATCAGGACTAGTACAAAAAATATCATTGTCCACCCAAGAATAATTAGAACTTTGAACTATGATCCTACATTTCTTGGTTGGGGAGAGATGGTTTGGTAGCTTTCCAGTTTCTAAATAATTGGCTATGCCTGCAAACAAAGGGGTTCGAACAGACAGAGAACAAATTTTCATCTATAAAGCTATCATTGATGGGACTAGCATTATCGTCAATTTGAATTCGAGAGAGAAAATCTGCTACCACATTCTCTCAACCGGAACGATCAACAATAGTGATGCAAAATTCTTGTAACAAAAGAAGCCACTGAGTCACCCTGCCATTGGTGATTGGTTTATTCATTACCAATCTAATGGTGGAGTGGTCTGTGTGTACAAAAACTTCATATCTTGTGATATAGTGATGAAACTTGTTGATGGCATAGACTACTTCCATAAACTCTTTTTCAGTAACAGCGTATTTCGATTCTGTAGGAGTCAAATTCTTGCTAGAAAAATAGATGGCATATGATGTTTGTCCTTCCTTTTGACCTAAAACTACTCCTATTTCCATGTCGGAAGCATCAGTGGATATATGGAAGGGAATGGACCAATTGGGGTCCCTAAGTATTGCTTCCACTGATAGCGTTTCCTTCAAAGTTTCGAAGGGGTGTTGACAAGGTTCAGTCGATTGAAATTCTGTATCTTTCATGAGTAGTTTGAACATAGGTGTGGCTATCTTAGTGAAGTTTTCAATCAAACGTCTATAATAGCCTGCATGGACAAGAAATCTCCTTACCTCCTTCTGAGGTTTTGGAGGAGGAAGATTAACAATTATTTCTATCTTGGCAGGATCCACCTTGATACCCTGAAGAGAGACATGATGTTCCAGAACTATGACCTCGGTTAGTAACATCTTACATTTTTCATGACTAAGGGATAATTTCGTTTCTTGGCACTGAATAAGAACTGTTTCAAGGTTATCAAGGGCTTCTTGGAAGGTATTACCATAAACTGTAAAATCATCCATGCAAACTTCTACACAGTCATGTATAAGATCAGCACAAATTCCTAATACTGCACGCTGGAAAGTGGCAGGTGCATTACATAGGCCAAATGGCAACACTCTGTAGGCATATGTCCCTCAAGAACAAGTAAAGGTTGTTTTTTCTTGATCCTCAGGTTCTATTAATATTTGGTTGTATCCGCTATACCCATCAAGGAAATAAAAGTATTTTTTACCTGACAAGGTATCTAACACCTGATCAATGAAAGGTAAAGGGAAGTAGTCCTTAAGAGTGTCCTTGTTCAATTCTTGAAATTCAACACAGATACGCCATTTCCCTGTAACTTTCTTTGGAACTACTACCAGAGGAGACACCCATTTACTGTTAGAAATTGGGTAGATGAAACTAGCATTAAGTAGTTTTTGTAATTTATCTTTCACTATATCCTTTAGGGTTGGATTCATTCTTCTCTAGGGCTGCCTGACAGGAGGTATGTTTTAATCTGTATAAATGTGGTGAATACAAGTATCTAGGTGTAGACCCTTCATATCGGTGTATTCCCATGCAAATGCTCCATTTTGACTCTTGAGAACTTTTAGTAATTGTTTTTGCTGACTCTCATCTAAACCTGCATTTATATGTAGAAATTTTTCAAGACTAACCTCACAAGGTATGGTATAGGATCCTATATGTTCTTCAATTGCGAAGATACAAGGTGTGCTTGTAAATGTTGAGAGGCTCATGTTTTCTTGGAATTCATCTCCAAATATTTGGTCAAGTTGGGAAAAAGACTAAGGAAAGTCTATACATGTTGTGGAAGAGACAAATTGGTTCAACACATTCTCAGTATTTTGTTCTTGAAGCGCCCAGGAGAAATCACTAACAAGGGAAAGTTATTCCAAGTTCTCATCCCTAAAAGGACAATCTAACCAAAACAGGTTTTCGGTTACTGGTTGTGCTAGTGGGTATAAAGCGAGTTTTCTTGTAGACAACCCTTCAGAGATGATCATCTCTCCATCCCTACATCCTATAAATGCATTAGCAATGGCTAACCAAGGTATTCCAAGAATAATGGGGTGTCCTTTGGAAGGGTCCTTTGATTCTATGACCATAAAGTCCATGGGATATTCCCATGAAGCCACTGATACAATGATATCATCTAAGATCCCAGTAGGCTACACCATAGTGCGATCTGCTAATTCTAGCATTGTTGGGGTAGGGTGGAGAAACTGTCCTAAACAAAGAGTTTCTAAAACTGTGGTAGTCATTAGGTTAATAGTAGCCCCTAGATCAATAAGTGTGTTTCCTATAGCAGTGTTATTGATGAAAACAGTTACCACATAATTTCTCGGATTTGTATACTTTGGAATTCTAGGTTCGTTTGCTATGTAATCTGACATTTCACCTATGACATGAATCGTCAGAGGGTCTTTTTTCTTTTTACCTAGTCTTTTAATACATAGTTACTTTATCACTTTACTATAGATTGGTATATCTTTAATGGTTTGTAACAAAGGGATCTTGATACAAATATTCTTCAATTCGTTAATGATGTCATACTCTGGATAAGTTACAGGTTTTTCTATTGCTAGATGCTCTGGATATGGGGTTTCTTTTTCTCTTGGAATTACTTCTTCATGAGGATGGTTGTGTGTTGAATATTTAGGAATAACCACATCTTCAAGAATGGAATCATTCAAAATTTCATTAGGTATGTCTTCGTCTTCATTTTCTTCTTGGATAACAATTGATGATTTGGGATGATCTTGCAAAACTCTTACAGGCCTCAGTTGAATCTCATGCACTTGTGCGGCCGAAATGGCATAAGATGGAAGAGGCAGCAACCTAATGTTGTTAAGAGCTTGAGTTGGCTTATTGTTAGGATTTGGTATCGGTTTTGCAAGTAATATTGTGGGTCTTGGGGGATTCATATTCTTGAAGTGGTGAGGTTTATTTGTGATAGGGGGTAATGAAGGAGGTACAAATCCAGGCAAGAGTTGCTGGATATTATATGGGTAAGGATATTTAGGCATAGGAGGAGGTGGTTGAGCATAATCTAGTCCTCTCCATCCATGTGGCCATTGCTGTTGTTGAGCATTCTGAGGAGGGTACTGCGGTGGGAAATTTTTCCAACCTGAGGTGTTCCATTGCTGAGGAGGTTGATAAGGATGGTAAAAGGGTGGAAATTGTAATGATGGATCCTAATATGATGGTTGATCTCTAGGTTTCCAAGGCCTCCTAGATGTTTCACCAAAATTACCACTCTTATATACAGCTTGTAACCTAGGAAACGATGGACATTTATCAGTTGGATTTTCTTCTGTACAAACGTGTCATACTGAAACATTATTCAATGGACATTCCCGTTTGGGATGTTTAGTTCTAAACATAGGACAGAAAACACTCATTGTTGCAAGCTCTTTATCCTATCTCTTTTTAGCTTGTAATTCATCTAATTGAGAACCCATGGCTCCTAAGATATCTGTTTTTAAATTTTCTAATAGGTTTCCCAATTCTACCCTTGTAACTCCACCACGACTGGATGTATTTCCTTTTAGGTTTCTAGTATAAGATTCTCGAAAGTGTCTTCCACTTTTCCCTCTGCTCCTAGAATAATTCCTACATAGATCACAAATCTATGTGAAAGACATATGAGAGATGTCTCTTGCTGCCATGAGATTAAGGTTTTCTAAGAATTCTTCTGACATTCCCTTAAGAAAGAGTGTTCTTACTACATCTTCCCGAATATCACCATACTTGGATTTATGTAACACATAGTTAAATCTTTCGAGATAGTCTTTTAATCTCTCATCTTCAAGTTGTTGTATTTTGAAAATATCATTGCGAGAGTCCGTAGGTTTACAGTAATCCTGATATTTCCGTAGAAATGCAGTCTTCATATCTTCCCAAGTTCTAATATTAGATCCTCCTAACCCCATAAACCATCAAAGAGCACAATCTTTTAATGTGGCAGGAAAAAGTTTTAGCTTTTGGCCATCTTGTAGGTAGTTATACCTCCTACACAAAATGTTAAATTCGAATAAGAATGTATCCAGATCCTCACTACTCGTCCCATATAAGGTCGGTAGTGAGGAGGGAGGGATGTTTTTCATTTTTACATCTTGTGCATTGTCTAGGATAGGGAACCCAAAAGTACCTTCGGTTCTAACTTCTCCCTCTTCTTCCTCCTGTCGGACATGATCTTCATTTTCATTCTCCATAAAAACTTGATTTCCAAAGAGAGAATACCTAGGTTTTTCCTTTCTTGGTGAATATGGGATGTCCCAACATTCGGTTTCAGGAATAGTATTCTTCTTTTTAGGAGAGGAATTACCAGCTACGTGAGAGTCTAGTTTTGAAGGTCCTACAGTTGTTGTCTCAATATGTGAAACAACTATGTTAACGGAATTTTCAAAAAGAGCGTCTACTTTTGTAGGATCAACAAAGTCTACTAGGTTTGGACCACCTACTATTGAAAATGTAGTGTCTTTGGGTTTTTGAGCTAATGGATGGTTGAGAGGTTCTGATGTTTTATCCTTTTGAGTTTCCTCTTATCTAAGTTCAGTCTCCATATGAGCTTGAGGTTCTTCTAGGGGAATTTCTTTATGAACAGACTTTTTTGATGTCTCTATGGTTTCCCCTAAATGATTTCTAGAAAGGATTTCCTTAGCTTTCCGAGTAGGACTACCCCCTTTAGGTGTTTTTCGATACCTTTATGCTGAGTTAGTAGTTGGGGTGGCACACCCCCCGTAAAGGTTAGTAGGGATTTTAGTAGGAAGGCTAGTTTTAATGTATCTACCTTTTGAGTTTCTAGACCTATTCATGAAAACAAAGCTAAAATTGAAATAAATTATAATTGCATTACTACTAATGCTGGGTTTTGGGGATGCCTGTTATAAAAGATGTGCAGGTTCTTACCTCTCATATTACCGCTCACCCGCCACCAGCCTATTTCTAAGTTTCAAAGATGACTTTTCTATCAATCACTAAGTTTTTAGAATAAAATTCTACCTACCTACAACTAAATTCTACCTATCTACAACTCCCCGGCAACAGCGCCAAAATGTTGGGTGTATTTATTGTCTTAAGGAATCACCAAAAATTTAATTATCGACCAGGGTTGGTAATCTTAGAGTTGTGGCACAGTATATGCTGAGGTAGAATGGTACTTAAGACATTGGCTCAGCCGACCTTAGAAATGCTTAATAATGAAAAACCGAGTCAAACTTCAAAAATACAACTACTAAACTAATTAGACCTAACTAAACCAATAGATCAGAATAGTATCAATCTATACTACTCTATTCTATGAACAATAACTGAAAAGATAAAAACAACAATACTATTCTAGGAAACAAGACCTGATCAAAAGCGAAACTACTCTTATGAAATATGGAAACTACTAATCAATTATTCAACTCTAACCTAGGAATTAGAAAGTAATAACTATGAATTCATAAATCTATCAATGAAATGATTCAGGTTTATAACTAACTATGCAAACAAGAAACTATATTATCTTAAAGCAAGATTGCAAACTAGTTAATAAACCTAATAAATTAAAGAGTTAAACTATTCATGCATTCGACAAATACTCAAAACTAAGCTAAGCTACGTAATTCCATTCTCCTTGAGGATTATGAGGAAATGTGTCAAATGTAATAGGGACGAGATAAAAGGTATCAAAATGACTTTCAAATGTGACAAGGAAACAAAAGGGAAGTAAATCTAGTTTAACTTCTACAAAGAGATGCAAGCTAAAGAGTGACCAATTACAACTAACTTTAAACATTTTAATCTATGCTTTATCCATAAGCAAATGACACGGAACAAATGTAATCTAGAAGCAAGTAGAAAATTTAATAAAGATATTTGCTTGGAAATGAGTTTGATCTAGAATCAAGTAGAAAACTTGATAAATATATTTTATTTCTAAATCAAATCCTATCCTATGAACATCTTCATTAACTATGTAAATGAGAAGAGGAAATCCTATGATTGAATTTAGGATTATGTTAAAACTATGAAAAACTAATGTGCTTTTGAGAATGAAATTACTTAATAAAAATGAAGTAAACTAAGTTAAGGATGAAACTGACAAGTTATAGATTAATAACAAGTTCGGAAATCATATATAAAATATCAATTACAGAAACATAATCTAAAAAGTAAACTAAGGCAAAGTTAAAGAAACGAATAAGAACTAAGAATGGTTATGAAGCTTAATTGGAACTCTATGTAATTCAAAACATGGTCCTAATTACAGATATAACTACTGGTTAACTATAGGAAATGATACAATTCGAAAACCTGAAAAAATAAACTTTAAACAAGCATAAAAACAATACAAAAAATATTAAAGTCCATATGACAATGCAGATGACTATCTAAAAGACAGTCCAAATAACAGTCTGGATGACAGAAAACGATATAAACTATAAAAAAGAGCAAACTAAATGATTCTAACGCCAGCTAGTTTATGCATATTAATCTATGGTGCAGGAAAAGCAGTAAATAAACTATTTAAAAATGAAACAACAAGAAGCAACTACACTAGTCTACGTCTAAAGAGACAAATCATTTCCTATTTGCAAAATAAAACAAGGCTGAAAGGTAAATGAAACTAATCTACAAATACAACAGTATTTAACAGAACTAAATCTAACTACAAACTAAACATGAAACACTAAACTAATTAAACTCTATTTAATTGCAATGGAAAACTGAAAGCAAACTAAAGGAAGCAATGCATGACCGGTCACTTCAAATTCTGAAAATGCAATTTATATTAACAACAAGAAATAAATTACAGGAAATAAGACACATCTACAGGAAAACAAGGTTAAATACATATATTGAAAATAAAAGCTACTTATCTGTAGAAAGAGAAATAACAAAATATACACAGTAAAAACCTCTGGTTGTTGAGGGGCCCTTCTCAACAATCAGGGATTGTCTAACTCAAATTGTTCACCAACAAAACATCAACAGCTAAATAAGAAACTTCTATTAATCGAATCAAAGGTTACACAGTCATTTTCTAGCTCTGCGTGTCTCTCCAACTACTGCTGCTAATTGGATAACTTCTATTATATTCCGTTTCTCCACCAAAGGCGTCTTTATATAATTTTACAATAAGAGAGAAGGTCAACCCTTTCAGTGGTCGACCTCTCTAAAAATAGGAGGTCTTAATAGCTACAGAAACGGCTTAGTACAACACACACGCCATCTTCCTGATTCCATGGGCGTTGGTTCTCCTTAACATGAGAAACTGTGCGTTGGTTTCCTTTGACGTGGGCAGAGAATGCGTTGTCAAGTTGGGTGGATAGGAGCGAAGATCTTCTAGAACAAGGGCTCATGCACCATGAGGAACACGTTTCCAAGAGAACCCATGTCACTGTTTTTGTCTTTAATGCCCCAAAATATCCCAACCAACGAATCCAATGGTGCGAATGGAGGGTTGAACGATGGTCCGAATGCAGATGGGCATCTTTAGCGTGAATGAACGTCTGAATGAAGGTCCGTTTGAAACTCATATCCTGCAGAACGAAGTCTATATGCCAAGCAGGTTGAGAAACGTTGAATTAATGTTAATAAATCATAATATAATGATAATTAATCAAGATTTGTGTGATATGCAAATAAATTCAGACCTGGGTTTGATTGATGGTCTGAATGGCAAGAATTATGAATTAATATTCCAAAAATGACAAAAGTAGTGCCAACAGAGCATGTTTAATGCCCAAAAATGATGACAAAAATGGACATCAACAGGCCCTAAAGAAATCTTCTAGACATTTAAGGATAAGAACATCACCACAACAAACCATACATGGCATATTTATGGTAACATTGGCCTATGATTGATAATATTAATGCCATTAAAGTATGTAGGTGTCTTAAGGCCTTGGGAATTATGCTCCAGAGAATAATACCATGCTTTTAGTCCTAAATAAATCATTGAGGCATCCAAATCCATGAATAATACCTCAATGAACCATGCATGGTTTTGCAAGGGTATCCATGGATATTTGTATCTAGGTCTTGGGGCCTTGAGAACTTCGACATGGTCAATGGAGGAGAACTGAACCTTGGTACCTAAAGAAATATTTTATCCATCCAAGGCTAAGAAGGTTTCCTCCACCAGCCACACATGGCCTCCTGACTGTATAGTTGACCTACAATTAAGGATGACGATTCCACTAGTTGGGTTTGAGAAATATGTATGTCTCTAGATGCATTAGGAATTACATTCTAGGGGAAAGACCATACCTTTGTCCCTAAAGAAACCATTGAGGCATCCAAAACCATGAACATGCCTCAAAGCACCATGTGTGCATTCGCAAGGATATCCATGTCTTTGTATATATTGTATCCAAGTCTTGGGTACTTAGGGGATTGCACAAGGGGTTCACTAGTGAGGCAATATCATATCACATCCATTCATATTGGGGTTTTGAATGCTCTTAAAAACCTAAAAAATATATTGTCATGTATTAAGGGGTCAAGGGGGGCTTTTAATTTGACATATTAATATAAATATTGGGGATGGATTCATAATTTCAAATCGTGGGATGGATTCATACCTCCAAATCATGGGATCAAGTCATACCCACCTAAAACATAAGGACCCTCCATTTTTATTTGATATTGCTTATGATCCTAAGTTTTGCATAAATCTGATGATCGTATACTAATGATAATATCGATGGGAGTCTCTTTGGATTATTGGGCTTGATAAATCCTCTTTTAATAGCTTATTTATGCTTGGTTTGAATTGATGTTATATTGTTTTTCATCTTTAAGTTAAGAGATGTAGCTAATCGGGGGTTCCAGACTTGAACAATTGTATTGTTTTTTTTGCAGGCATTCAATTAAAATATCTAACTCTTCATTTTTTAGGTTGGGGTTTAGGTGGGTATTGAGATTCAATTAAACCTTGCTCCACAACAACCAAGAAAAGTGAGATCAATCTTTCTTGGCTCATCGGAACCAAGAAAAGTTAGATCAATTTTTCTTGACCAATGATCTCTTTCAACTTTTTGTATTCTTCTTTAATATTTTCACATTTCCAATTAGGAATAGTTGTTATATTGAGTTATATTTGGCACATTCATAATTATAATTTCAATTCTTATATGCAAGGCATTTGCATTAATGTTGTATTGGAACTGACATGAACATAGGTGAAAATATAAATCCTTATTTACATCCTCTATGTGTTATCGGTACCATGAAATGGTATCATATAAGTTTCACCATCTATGTATCTTTATAACTATTGCATCCTTAAAACCTAACAATGAGTATTTTTCCCTCTACTGTAAAGATAGAAAAAAAACTAGATACAACCCAAGAAAACGGTAACTAAATGTTGTTAATTCCCTTGACTGCAAGAATAAATGTAGAGGAAGTGGAGGAAATTCATTAGATCTTGTGAATGACCGAAATATAAGCTATGCACATGATCATATGGTGTTATTGAAAAGTAAGAGTACTTTTTCTATGTTCATTTTGGTTGAAACATCAATGATGCTTGTTTTGATAAGAAGGTAGGGGATTCCATCCATGAAAGGGTTTCAATTTTTCTTTTTTATAGAGTTTAATTTATTAAGCTTATAGACAACATGAGCTATCTATGGATATACTTGTATTTACATGATATAAAATTGGTATATTGGCAGGTTGTGGTATGAAACATATGCAATTATCATCTTTTCTAAGCATTGCACTAACTATTGTACTATCAGTCTTTTACATTCTTTGTTATGTTGATCTCTTGACTAGGTTTCATTTTACGCATTTTTCCTTCCACGGTTTATTTCATTGGGTCTTCCACTATCCAATGCTACAAATTGATCAATCACCCCTGCAATCCTAGTGGAATCATTATTAGCATTATATTATTATTTTATTTAGCATCTTGTCTAATTATACTAAGATGTGTTAGGGCTCTTGTTTGTTACAATTTGATAATATGATATAAAGGGGGTGTTAAAAATGGGTTGATTAAAAATGGATAACTACAATATCTGGTGAAACTAGGGGTTTTCTTAATTGGAAAGGCATATTGGGAAGGGGGTTCAATAATACAATTTTAGGACACATTTTCCAATATTTAGTGAAATTAGGGATATTCTTTAATATCACGCGAATGATCGTGCTATGTAAGAAGTTCACTTAATGAACCCCCCATGGGGGATTGGACATGGGCATCGAAAGAGGCATGAAGCTTAAGACCTAAAGGAATCTTATAGCCATCTAAGGATAATAAGTTTGTCTCCACAAACCACAAATGGCCTTCTGAGGATATAATTGACCTATGATTGAGGATTTCAATGCCATTGGGTGGTTTTGAGTAGTATGTACATGTATCAGGGTGTTGGTAATCAATTCCTGGGTAGGAAGACCATGCCATTGTACTTAAAAAATCATTTATGCATCCATATCCATGAATAATTCCTAGAAGCACCACACATGACTTTTTGGGTGTATCTATGGTACTATGTATCTAGATCTTATGGCTTTAGGGACTTTGACATGGTTAGTGGAAGAAACCCAAACAGATGGCCCTCAGAAAAGATTCTAGACATCCATGTCTAAGAAGGTTTCCTCCACCAACCACACATGGTCCCTTAAGGGTATCATTGGCCTATGATTGAGGATGTCAATGCCATTAGGTGGTTTATAAAAATGCACACATGTCTCGAGGCCTTGGGAATGACATTCTATAAAATAGGACCATGATTTTGTCCATAAAGAAACTATTTACGCATCTAAATATATTAGTAATTCCATAAAGCACCACACATGGCTTTATAGTGTATCCATGGCACTATGCATCCAAGTCATGGGGACTTCAGGCATTGGACATGGTCAAGGGAGGAGACCTCAACCTCATGCCCTAAATGAACCTTCTATGCATTTAGGTATAAGAGGGGTACATATATCAACCACACATGGCCTCTTAGGGTATCATTGTCTTATGATTGAGGATGTTAGTGCAATTGGATAGTTTTTAGTAATATCTACATGTGTCAGGTGTTAAATTTTCAACATAGATCTGAGTTTGATAGAAGTAACAGTCAAGAGAATGAACTGAAAGTTGAAACTTTTATTACAACAAATAGATAAGAGGATGCAAAACCATTAATTGAGAAGTGAAAAATAAATAGTAATTAATCTGTCGAAGATGAAAAATAGAGATTTCTCTCTTAATTATTCCATCTTTTAGGCAACTAAAGCCATAATAAACCTCAGCTGCTACATTCCTTAACTGCATATGTGCAAGAGGATCTGCTCGTTGGATTAAAAGCATGTCTTGCTTACATCCTCTTCCCCCTGCTGCTACTTTGAGATGCTTCCATAGCTTTCAAATCATCTAAGAACATGGATTCTGTAAATAGCCTGAGAAGAGATGGTACACTTTTCATGAGAAGCGATAGTGTAGCTAAATGTGTTTTATCATGTGTAGAGGAATTGCTGTGATGATGCACATTAACAACTATAGATTAGGTAACTATCAATTATTATGAATTGGGTTAAACATTTTTCACTTTGTTATTCCAATATTCATCCTCAAATGTATTATATAGGTGTTTCTGAGTGATGTAATTAACCAACTCTACTAGGCTCATGTTTCATTTCAGGGGGTAACAAGTTGCATGTCTACATCACCGCTCTTAAAAAACTCATAAGACTGGTTTGCACTCTGACTGCTAAATAGTTATTCCACTTTGGAAGACTGAGAACCAAAACCAATTGAAGTATGTTCGAATCCATGGAAAGGATATTACTAAGAGCCACCCACCCCAACATAAATCCAAGTCTTTAGCTGTCCTAACCACCGCGGATACAAAAGAAGCAGCGCGACCCATCGTACCTTCACTAGAAATTTTTGGCAGGAGTTTTTTTTCGTCAAGTCACCCAATTGAACCTTAGCATTGCATATCATCAGCAAAAATATGGTCAGATGTAAGAAGTCAACAAGATTTTTGAAAATTATTTAGGTTTTTTTGCTTCAGACATGCATAGTTTAACCTTAGATATTTTGGCACATGGATTTTATCTGATCCTTGTCCTGAAATATATTTATCGGTAGTATGTTCTGTTTGAAATTGTTTATGTTTAGTGAAGTTTATTTGCAAGTTAACCTATTTTGTGTTGATGTATATGTAAATTCGGAATTTATTTCACATATATGTATATTGTATTCCTATAGAGATGGTATTATTCCTCTATAAGGAAGTGTCGTCATTTATATTGTAAGTGTCGTAACTTATACTTGATGGGTTATTAGACCACCTTGTTTGGGGTCGGCCCTGTATAAGTCATGTGGGACAAAGGGTTATTAGACCACCCTATTGGGGGTCGGCCATGTGGGTCAAAGGGTTATTAGACCACCCTATTGGGGGTCGGCCCACTCAGCATTATGTTATGTGGTTAAGTTCGAGCCTACATGAGTTAGGTAAAAAGGCAAGTCAAGTCAAGTATAAATAGAGTGTGGGAGGCACTCTATTTACTCACTCACTTCTCACACATGCACTCAAGGAGGAGTGGTGCACTTATGGAGGAGGAGGATCTGCTGCTAGGTTATGGCTATATCTCTTGGTTGGTTGTATCATTGCTCTATCTATCTCTGAGGAAGTTATTGGGGTTTTTCACCTTTATGGTTTTCCCCAAGTAAATCGTTGTGTCTCTTGTGTGCTTGCATTATTGTCTCCATGATTGATATGCTATAGATATGCTGTACATGTTGTTCTCTCAGTTAAGATCCTAGATCATATTGAAGTAAATTCAGAAAATTTAACATGGTATCAGAGCTAGCCTGAAAGAAGGCATGATATGGCATGTATGACACTTGTTGCACTTACGATGCTAGGGCTTGATATAGCAAAAACCAGTCATCGTAGCACTTTCGCTATAAATCCGTTTTGGCGAAGTTTTCGGATCTGAAATTGTTACATGCCGAAGCTAAGATCTCTAGGTACCTTGTGTCCAAAGGAAAACCTCTAATTCGTTGTACTTTGTGATTTATGATCTGTACAATATAGGGTTTCTGCCTCTTCCAGATCTGAGTCAAAAACAGGTGACCTTGGGAAAAAGGTCATAACTTGGGATAGGAAGCTCCAAATGAAATTACGTAAAAAGTGATAGGTAGTACACAGTCTGTAATATCTTAGAAAACGTTTTCAGATGCCGAAGTTGAACCAGTGACACGTGGCACGCCATACAAGTTCGCTCTCATGTATTATCCAATAAACAGGTCATGTTGCGACACTTGGAATAACTCTCTCTCAGAGAGTCCAATTGAGGTCAGACCTATCAGGATGGAAAGAAAACAGGCCGAGCTATCTCAGAAATTGTTTTCAGAGGCCGAAGTTCAAACAGTGACACGTGGCGCGCCGTACAAGTTTGTTCTTCTGTTTTATCCCAAAACAGGTCACGTTGCGACATTTAACATAACTCTCTCTCAGAGAACCCAATTGAGGTCAGACCTGTCAGGATGGAAAGATAACAGGTCAGGCTATCTCAAAAAACTTTTTCAGACCCTGTGGATCAAAAAGTTTGGAGGTACACCAGAAACAATCATGTACATATTTCTGTCAAAACAGAATTATTTTTGAGTACCTTCATTCATGGCTTCCGGAATTTAGGGCTTTGGAGAAAGTTGGAATTTTTGTAATCGGAGACCACGGCTGAATGCTACTCATCAAAATAGAAATTTAGAGACCAAGATCAGAATTTTTGGTTGGGAAAAAGGCCGGGCTTGATCAAACCCTAGTTCGGGACTTTGATTAGAAAAGTGGAAAATTAGGGCTTCTGTAAAAATGAGAATTTTTGCAATCTGTGACCACGGCTGGAAGCTCCTCAGAAAAATAGAAGCTTAGAGCTTTGGATCAAACCTTTTGATGGGGAAAAAGAGTGGGTTTCATCAAACCCCAGTTCAGGGTCACGTCCAGTGAATCCGGAAGTTTCAAAGGCAAAATTGAGGAGTGAAACTTTGCAGTTTTCAAATTCTGAATATACCAGTTTGATCAGCTCATCAAGGCACACATTTCTATCCTTTCAGAAGTTTGAAATTCAAAGTTTGAATTTTTGGGGTTTCTTTGACAAACCCATATCCAGCTCCAGGTCCAGTTCTTGCAAATCAAGTGGATTGGGTTAATCCTAGAAGAAGATGGATTGATCATCAGCATGAGTGAAGAAGTTCCTGTTTCCTTACATAAGAAGATTACAAGTGATCTCGACAGGTATGACTCATCGAGGTATGTTTCGATATTTGTCCATGATTAAGTTTATGGTATGTTTGTCTTCATGTTATTACGGTTAGTACAATTTTGATTTTAGATTTGTCATATCACCTTAACAAAATTATGAATGCATGATAGAAGATATTCATTGGTTAGGGTGTTGACACTTATGATTGTACTAATGCATTATGGTGTTGTATGAGGTTTATGTTGTCTACTAACATGAAAGGTACACCAAGAAAGACAAATCATGTTCTGGTCCAAGAACATATGATCATGATAACATGAGGACAAAGATTCATCCATTGTCATGGATCTCATAGAAGATCCATTTACGAGGTATGTATAACTTGGTTTTGTAATAGTTAACCTATGAGATATACAGGTTACTAGCACAAGTCATTGAAGAAGAACAAGAAGACATCACGTGAGTATGTTAGACATAAATAGCTAGCATGCTAATCCAGGTATGTTTTTCCTATATCAAGATAGAATCCTACCTTGTGTTAGGATCTTATACTGTTGTTGATAATGATTATTCATGAAGTCATAGGTTTGAATAATCATGATTGTATGCATATTATGTTTCTTACCATAATTTATGATATGACTAACCAGAAGAATCATGAAGGTATAGGTTTGAATAATCACAGCTCTTATGCATATTATATCTCTTATCTTGATTGATGATTCAACTAACCTGAAGAGTCATAGGTTTGAGTAATTACAGGTTTAGGCATGTTATGTTTCTTATGATTTGACTAAAGAATCCTACATAAAGCTTGAATGCTAATGCTTATTATTTTCTGTTTGCAATGATCATGACTATACATGCTTGAGATTATTGTGTTTTAATAGTATACTAGTGAATGTATGATTTTATATGAGATCACAAGGATAACACAATCATGATACTAATAAGCATGCATAGGAACCAAGGATGAATATGAGTTCAAGAACAGGTAATCCAGGAAGCAAAGATCAAGAGGGAGCACACTCCAGTTGTTCCTGCAAGAAAGCAAAGGAGCACACTTCAGTAGTTTCTGCAATGATGCAGATATTCAGAGGGAGTTGACCATCTTTCCACAACAGAAAGGTGTAGAAGAAGCTACTTCAGATTAGGACTCCAGCAACTCCTGTAAGGAAGCAAAGACTCAGAGGGAGTCCACCCAACGAACAAACAAAGATAAGTATTTTAATTTCTTGCATATTTGTTTGTTTAAATAAAATTGTTCAATGATGTATATGCTCATGTTCCTAGACTTAGGATATGTATTATGCATATTAGAATAGTTGCATTGATGAACAGTATATTACTAATATACATGGGTAAGTGGCCTATGGCACTGTACAACATTCCATTGCTACTTATCTAGAATGAAACCTCTTTGCTGACATGTTGGGAGTTGTGCACACTCTGAACAATGTTCTGGTAGAGATTGGAAGGCATCTAGAAAGTTACGGAATATGGATAAATGTTGTATTGAAGCATTGGCTAAGATAATTGCATGACTGTATGACATATTTCTTTATGTGTAAGAATTTGTTCTGAAAATTATGAGATGTTTCTAATCATGCAATTTAACCTGTTTTGTAGGAAAGACCGTATATCTTCACCTACAGAAGGACTACAACATTTGTTCCAGCAACAAAGATATCTATTGAAGATATTGAACTTCCCAGGATCTGGGATGAAGAAATGGAATGCCATGATTCGTCGATCATGAAGAATGATGTTTGGGATGCGATCCCAAGAGCTAAAGGAAGTATGTTGTGACTTCCAAATAGAACTATCAGATCAAGCATGTTGCAGATGGCAGCATTGAGAAATACAAAAGTGATGAAATAGAAGATGCACCAGATGGATTTCCAGACAACATGGTGTAGTCATATATGTGTGTGCAGAACTTGATATGGTAGGATAGACAGCTTTCTATCCAGCTTGGGCTTTACCAAGAATAAAGCGGATTCCAACGTTTTCTACAAGGTTGAGTAAGGCAATCCAACGATACTACTATTTGGATGACCTGTTTGTATCAGGTGAGGATAGATTGATTGCCGACACGCAGCGGAAGCTTGTTGCCGAGTTCGAGTTGAGGAACTTGGGGATGATGCACTATTTGTTTTTGGCATGTGGCAGAGTGATGGAATCCTCCTTGGACAAGGGAAGTATGCAGTAGAGATCCTGAAGAGGTTCGGGATGATGGACTACAAGGCTATGGCCACACCTATGGCATCGAACCTGAAGCGCATGTGTGATGCTTCATCTGAGCCGATTGATATCACTATGTATCGTAAGATGATTGGGTCCTTGATGTACCTCACGAACACGAGACCAGATATTTGCTTTGTTGTGAACACATTGAGCTAGTTCCTGACGTATCCGAGGAGTGTTCACCTGGTTGCTGTAAAGCATATTCTGAGGTACCTGAAGGGTACAGTGGATTATGGGCTCAGGTATGAGGCGAATCAAAAGTTTAACCTGCAGGGTTATGTTGATTCAGATTGGGCTAGCAGTGCTGCAGATAGGAAGAGCACATCTGGGTGCTGCATTGAGGCAGAGTATGTTGCAGCCTGTTCAGCTAGTTGTGAGGCAGTATGGCTACGGAAGCTACTGTCTGAGTTATTTGATCTCCCGTTGGAGGCTACTGGTATCTTCTGTGATAACCAGAGTTGTGCGAAGCTGTCCGAGAACCCAGTGTTTCATGACTGGTCGAAACACATAGAGATCAAATATCACTATATCAGAGATATGGTGCAGAGAGGAGCTGTGAAGCTTCTGTATGTTGCGAAGGATGAGCAGATTGCAGATGTGCTGACGAAGCCACTAGCCAGAGTGAAGTTCGAGTACTTCAGAGAGAGGCTTGGCATTCTTCAGATCGAGGACACTTCGAGGAAGAAGTGATGGACACATTTGTTGAAGCCATTCCAAGCATGTTGGAAGGGGGATCCTTCACATGGCTGTGGATGTAAGCGTTGGATGATGAGCATCAGGATGATGTTCTAGTTTCTGCTTAGATATGATTAGTTGGATCATTATATGTATGTATGTATGCATCATACTGGATGCTGGATATGATCAGTTGGATCATTTATATGTATGTACGCATCATGTTGGATGCTGGATATGATCGGTTGGATCATGTGTATGTATTTTGTATGAATGCATCATGTTGGATGCTGGATATGATCAATTGGATCATTTATATGTATGTACGCATCATGTTGGATGTTGGATATGATCGGTTGGATCATGTGTATGTATTTTGTATGAACGCATCATGTTGGATGCTGTTGGATACATTGTGTGGATCATGTATCTTTGTATGATCAGGTAGATCATGGATGCTGTTGGATACATTGTGTGGATCATGTATCTTTGTATGATCAGGTAGATCATAGATGCTGATGGATACATTGTGTGGATCATGTATCTTTGTATGATCAGGTAGATCATGTATGTTGATGGGTACATTGTGTGCATCATGTATCTTTGTATGATCAGGTAGATCATGTATGATTGATGGATACATTGTGTGGATCATGTATCTATGTGTGCATCAAATGGATGCATTGTATGATCAAGATGATCGTGGATGACGAGCTTCTCTAGATGACATGCAGCAGGATGTTGCAGTGATGATGATGAGTATCAGATGATACTTTGTGTCCGTGGATCAGGTTGTGCAGGAAAGCATGTAATTTGTGCCCTGGGAGAGTTGCAGATGGTCTTTCGAGGTTTTGCCTATGGCATGTAATTTGGTGCCCTGGGACATCTGGCAAATGCTCTTGCGAGGTTTTGCTTGGAAGGACATGTAATTTGTGCCCTGGGAGATCTGCAGATAGTCTTTCGAGGTTTTGCCTATGGCATGTAATTCGGTGCCCTGGGATATCTGGCAGATGCTCTTGTGAGGTTTTGTCCTATGGCATGTAATTTGCTCCTGGGAGATCTGGACAGGATGAAAAAGGCCTCAGATGCTTCAGCCAGGTTTTTCCATGACCACATGTAATTTGCTCCTGGGAGATCTGGATAGGATGAAAAAGGCCTCAGATGCTTCAGCCAGGTTTTGTGGTGGACCACATGTAATGTGCTCCTGGGAGATCCGACAGGTAGAGCCGCGTGCTCGTAACAGCCTGGGATGCTTCAGCCAGGTTTTGTGATGGGTCACATGTAATGTGCTCCTGGGAGATCCTACAGGTAGAGCTGTGTGCTCGTAATAGCCTGGGATGTTGCAGGCAGGTTTTGTGACGCACGTAATAAGTCCTGAGGATTCCACAGTATGGCCAGTGATGATGAAGACCTGCAGGTGGTGGGCCTACATCCAGTATGAAAAAGGACTGGCTCTGTAGAACTTCCTATGACGAGTAGATTCAGATATTGATTGAGATAGTAGCAACAGTGACGATGATGATGATGACTCGATGACGATTATCCAGTGACGATGATCCAGAGAAGATGACTTGTGCTAGAAGAATTGTGCTGAGAAATACCTTCCTAGTTAAGAGGGAGTGTTGATGTATATGTAACTTCAGAATTTATTTCACATATATGTATATTGTATTCCTATAGAGATGGTATTATTCCTCTATAAGGAAGTGTCGTCATTTATATTGTAAGTGTCGTAACTTATACTTGATGGGTTATTAGACCACCTTGTTTGGGGTCGGCCCTGTATAAGTCATGTGGGACAAAGGGTTATTAGACCACCCTATTGGGGGTCATCCATGTGGGTCAGAGGGTTATTAGACCACCCTATTGGGGGTCGGCCCACTCAGCATTATGTTATGTGGTTAAGTTCGAGCCTACATGAGTTAGGTAAAAAGGCAAGTCAAGTCAAGTATAAATAGAGTGCGGGAGGCACTCTATTTACTCACTCATTTCTCACACATTCACTCAAGGAGGAGTGGTGCACTTATGGAGGAGGAGGATCTGCTGCTAGGTTATGGCTATCTCTCTTGGTTGGTTGTATCATTGCTCTATCTATCTCTGAGGAAGTTATTGGGGTTTTTCACCTTTATGGTTTTCCCCAAGTAAATCGTTGTGTCTCTTGTGTGCTTGCATTATTGTCTCCATGATTGATATGATATAGATATGCTGTACATGTTGTTCTCTCAGTTAAGATCCTAGATCATATTGAAGTAAATTCAGAAAATTTAACATTTTGGGTCACTTCAAATAAAATGTATGCTCAATGAATATGTGCTTTGTACACTTACAACTACGTAGCTAGGAGTCAATGTTAGGTTATTTAGTTATGTTGTTAACTTTTATATGTAGAAGCCTACCTTCTACTTCTTCTTCTCTGGAATTATGCAATTTTTTTTGTCATCCCTAGGATTGAGTTTTTCTATGAGAAATTTTTTCCCTATGGGTTGAATTAAATATTTTTTGCATCATTGATCTCTCTACTAATTTATCTTGGAGTATAAACTTGACTGAATGTTTCCACCGTGAATATCTCCTTTGCATGCTATATCTTATGATTTGGAGGCATGCAAGGAGAGGTTTAAAGAAGCTTGGGAAACATGTGAACTATTCTCCAAACTAGAATTTCTAGTTTCTATTAATCATAAGAAACAGTCATCTGACCTTTGGTTTCCTAGTGCTTTAGTTTTTTGAATAACCTATAAATTTGTTAGACATTTGTTGATATCACAAACAAAAAGAGGGGTTGAATATTTACTGCAGCTGCATAAAATCTGTAAGGTTGAGTAGATTGATGAAAAAGGAAGTAAAATCCATGACTTTTCAAGATATTAAGGAAACCTCTAGATATGTCAAGTGATGTTAGGATAAAAATCATGTATATATTTTTTTGTTCATGGGAGAAAATAAAAAAGAGGGTTATTACTCTTTGTAGAGCCGTAGCTCTGTGTGTGCGCTTAGTTAAATCGTTTTGTGTTGTTTTTGCTTCCCCTGACCCAACAAGATCATATGTCAAAAGGATAATTTAATGTATTTGTGAAGATACCCCACTCTAGGATCTGTTATTGGTGACTTGAATAGGTATAATCTATTAGTCTGTATCGAATTTGGGATGAAGCCTTCAGAGTTGGTGTCAAGTTGGAAGGTTTACTATTTAAACATGGGAAATTTAGTTTTTGTTTATATTTGTTTCTTTTTCTTTAAATGTGATCCTATTCGGCTCTATCCATTGGCACATGGCACATATGGTTCTTATTTTATATTTAGTTATTTTTTACATTTTGGAAAAGATAAGGCTGAGACATAAATTTCCTCAAACATATTATTGGGTCATGTGTTGTGTGCGTCAATGGGATTTGAACCTGAGTGGGAAGGGTAACATTTCTTCTCACAACTAGTCTGAGGTACAATCAATTGACATTATTGGAAGAAAATATATTTTAAATTTTTTCATTAAGGTGGTGCATATTAGAGGGAAAGACAAAGGGACCTAATAAGGTTGGAAACAATTCAATCGGGCCATTTCGTCAGCTTATCTTTGGATATATTGAAGATGTTGCTAGCAACAATCACCTCATTATTTCTAGATTCGATCAACCAATCTACCAAATGAGATCTAATGAAGCCAAATCCCCTAGTCACTAGAATTCATAGTTTTTATTTTACACCTAGTAGATGCACTAGAAATGGGTCATTGATTTCCCAACCTCAACTTATTTGAAACATCATGATCCATGGAAATTTACCTAGGCAAGGTGACAATCTTCATAATGTCAGTATGATCCTACAAAAAAAAAAGGAGCACCATGAATTCAATGGAAGAAAACCCATCTATAATTCCCAAGTCACTTCCAATATCTTCATTCCTCAACTATCCACTAAACTCCACTTCCATATCCTCCTTGAACAATTCTTTAATATTTTATCAATAACAATGCATGCAACAGGATGGCATTTGTGATAGTCATTATGTTAATCCAATTGTGCAGCATAAACCCACCAAAGCTCACATCATCACAAACACATAAGATAGAGGATCAATTTCAAGAGAAATGTGGAGGGATTGATTTATGGTTGTAATAAATTAATTCACTTCTATTCAATTGACAATATGAAGACAAAATAGATGTTGATCTGATCTAAAACCAGCGGCCCTTCAAGTGCGCCTATGACGATTACTAGAATAATTTCCTTCTAATACCAATGGTAGCATGCTCCTTTCACTTTCACATGAAAATATAATACCAAATGTTGGAAATAAGAGTCAATAGCAAACAAACCCTAACAAATATAAAGCAAGGGATGCTAGGATTTTTCACTCAAGAAGCCCTCAAAGGGGAAAATTCTATTCAATCAAAACATTCTTATGTATATTTGTATAGTAAAATTAGCTCCCGTTATATAACTTAGGTGACCATAAAAACTAGGTCATATTTATTACAACCATATCGAACAATATATCCATGAATTGCTCATCTTGATCTTATGAGATCTGCATCCCTAATTTCACTCAGTATCCTCATATTTGAATAATACATAGAAATTTCTACATTCTCTTCTCCATTCACATATCAAAATATATTAACAAATATCACAAGCAGGAGTAACTCCTTTATATATTGATGAACTCATGCAACACACACACAAGTGTTGGCTGAATATGCATCCTCACTCCACCCCCATCCACTTCCTTGATGATTGTTGCAAAAATTTGTGACTCTAGGCACATGGTCTCCCTCTTCATGCATGTAGAGACTAGCTACACATTTTCATCTAGATTCCTTACTATTGTGCTCATGGAATAATTCTTCTACCCACCATGTATCAAAAACTTGTCCACAAATGGCATGATACTTGATTGTGTTCTTATTAGGAATTCATGCCCAAGAATGACTTCAGTGTCATCCACCTACATCACCATGAAGTTTGCACGACCCTTCCACTTGTCCAAATGTATGTGAACTATAGTTTTAAACCAAACAATTGCCTTAGAATTAGAACTAATCACTTTAATTGAAGCTTTGCACAATCGAAATCTAAGCCCAAGTTCACTATCCAACTCCATCAAGAAGTTGTGAGAGGCACTAGAATGCACCAATGCCTGAATTTCTCTTTTGTCAACAATCAGATCTGAATAATAAATTTAGTTGTGGATTCATCTTTGGTTTGCACTTAAGGAACCAAGCATTTACAAAGACAAATATAAGTGGGGATTCTCCCCTTCTTATGCCAAAGAACTCTATTGTGCCCAACTAGTTATAGTAAATGAACTACCAAAAGAAGAAATGAGAACTTTACCTCTTTGTAAAGTGACCTGACCTCAGGTACCAAATAGTACTAACTTCGAAAGGGATTCTAGGAATGTATTGGACACAAGAAATTCCTAAATGTGTCCTCTATAACTATTGTATGGATCTTTACTTGGATGAAATGTACTCTTCTTCATGGTGGAATGATCAACCAAGTTGATCGTGGATCAACCGTGACTTACTGCAATGACTTTGGATCATCCTCTACCTTCATCCAATCTCATTATTTTGTAGAAAAATGTCTAAACAAATGTTTAAAGATAGGGCCACCATAATACTTGTGTCAAGTGTTTGCTTAACTTGTTCCCTACCTTCTTAGAAAAATTCCATGTGGAGAGAGGATTGAAAGGCTATTTGGAACTAGTTGAACCAATATCCAAACCTATTGAATCCATATAGGATATGGTGAAGGGTTCCCAACATGATCTTGAAACAAACTTCCAACAAAATTTATACCATGTTTCCATCTTTCAACCGAAGAAAGACTGAAGAAAGTGTTATGATATCACTTGTAAAAAAAATATTTTTGTCATCTATAGTCATGTAGCACTACCCTGCCTTAGATATAGGGGCTTGACCAACCTATTCCCATTGCAACCATACTACACCCATTTGTGTAGCTTTAGTTCTACTTAACCAAGTTATCTAACAATAGGCACACATCCAATTGTAGACTTTAAAACATCCCAACGATACTTAGCCAACAAAATGCATCACAAGAAACACAATAACATTCATCCAACCAAAGAGAACACAATGCACATATGCAAATTGCATCCAAGGTAGATGCGTTAAACATTGTTCGATAAAGTAGGTTACAATGAATAATAGAGGATTGAGGCCGAGCACCTCATGCTCTATTTACAAACTTTTTACATACTATATTTACAAAAGGAAAAAACCACCCATATTTGTGAATACAACCCCTAAAGCAACTGTTGTCCTACCTCCTACAAGTCTTGTTCACTTTTCCTTTTCTTATAGCTAGTGCAAATTCATCCTATTTTTCCAACCCTAGTACTTAGCACAATCGTAGAACACTTTGGACTTGAATGCTTGCTTCCTTGAATGAATGAATTCCTTAGCACAATGAGGCATCCTTCTATAAATATCAATATTGTCAATCTCTTGCAAGCCCCTTGCTTCTAAGATGGACCCAAGTTCCCACATCCATTTTGTTTTCTTTGGTATCTTTCATTTATTGGTCATTTGTGTCTATGATTGTGCCCGAAAGTGTGCTTGTCACAAGTATGTATGGCATTTGTGTGTCCACAAGTGTGCCCATCACATGTGCATCCATCACATCTTTTCCCACAAGTCTTCTTGTTGCAAGTGCATCTATAACAAGCATTCCCAATGAGTGTTCTCAAATGCATATGGTCAAGTCTTGATTTAAGGTGATGCTTCATTGAGTAAGGGAATGCTTATCTCCCTTGGGATTGCATGTTTAGATCACACACCCAAGGAAATCCTAGGTCATATGAAGGAAACACAAGTAGTTAACCACTTTGTTCATCTCTCTAGATAGCTACATATGGCATCACAGTCTTTCTTAACAACCCTCTCTGTCCACCTGATAGTGCACTTACATTTGATCGCAAGTGAAGGCCTTACAGATTCACTATCTTTAAGAGTTTTCATTTTTGGTACATTGGAAGTTGGGATAAATAAAGACATTAATTAATTAACTATGATGTGCTAACTTCTTATATTTCTAATAGCTTCTATGTTTCTTAATTTTGTTTTATATAAACAAAATCTCTATGAAAGGTTCCTCAAAATCACTCTACAAGGTTTATGATTTAAAACATCAGTTTTTCTCTTAAAATAATATTTTAATTAATAATAAAAGTAAGCTCTCATAAATACTTATAATAGAGTCATGTTAAGCACAATAATGTAGAAAGAGTGAAAGCAACATCATTTTCGACGTGATTTTGAAAAGATGATGTTACATAATATCATACATTGGCGTGATAGATCATTAGTGAAAAAATTGAATAAATAAAGCTTTAGAATTGCCATGTACTTTGACGCTATATTGGTCTTTGTTCGTTATATCATTGAAATTTTGATTTCGTTGTATACTTTTGTTTCGTTGTGTAAATAATGCCTATTTTTATTCGAGAGTGGGAACATTGCTCATTTTTTCCTTCGAAAATAAGAATAATGCTTAAGAAGACATCAACACCATAATAAATTTTATTTAGACTCCACCGCCATCAAAAAGTGACAATCAACTCAATGGATAAAGACATTAACATCTACCCCTTGCCATAGAGGGAGCACTAAATTCAACGTGATTTTATTTTTATTTTTCATGCGAAGGAGTGCAAGGGAATTGAACCCCACCCTGCAGTATTAGAAAGTTTTGGCCTCATCACTTACCAAGTGAGCTACATTGCTGGTCTAAAGTGTTTTAATATTTAAAACTAAAACGTTTCTATTACATCAATTTTGTATTTTGACTAATGAAACCTAAATATTTAATTTATGTTAATTTATTAAGGATAATTAAGTAATTCATGATTTTAAAATAATTGTAAATTAAATTGATGAGAAATGCCTTTTTATTTTACATAAATTAAAGATTAACCAATAAAGAATTTCACGAAACATTGAATAAAATATATAAATAACTCATGAGCTTTTGAAAGTGCTAATAAAGATGTTAATCACAATTATATATGTTATTGTTATATGAATTTAAACTTTACAAATAAGTATAAAAATCATAGAGATGTTTCCAAACTATAACACAACCAAAAAATACATTTAATAATCACTTTTCATTATACATAACATAGCTTATAGAGCTTTGAATGTGAAAGTGATTTATCTTATGTTTTACAAGAAGGTCGCTACCCTCACAAAGCCCTTGATCGGCCATGTGACCCGCCTTCACCTGTAGTACCTACCCATGATGGCCTTGAGGCGGTAAACTATGAAAGAAGGCCTTGATCTCAACATACTGTAAACGTTAAAATTGTAAATTTTGTAAGTTAGTTATAATTTGACCAATGCATAGTATTCAACAAGAAGTGAAAATTTTTAATGGATGGATGCGAAAATCACCTAAGTCGAGTCAATGGTGATATCTGGCATTTGGGTCGGAATATGGGTAGATGGGCCCTCATCGGGACCACGTGGTCGAGTTGTATCCCAATCATCTAAGAAACTGATTGCAGCATTGACACCCACCTGTAGTGATGCCTATGTAAGATGCCATTACATGTAATAAGTTAGATTTATTAAAAATTATTTAACTAAAACATAAAAGTGATAATTCAAGAATTAAAACATAAAGTATAAAATGAAATTACTAAATGTGAAACGAATTGGAACATAAATTAAAACTCACCTCTGTGTCTAGGCCTGGCTGGTCAGGACCTTCACGGTCCCCATGTGTATCATCTTGAGCAACAACCTTTCCTATTCCCTGTACAATTTGAAATTCAAAGTTAGGCTCTAAAACATAATGTCTCAAATTAAGAATTAAAACATAAATGATTTAAACTGAGATTAATAAACAAAAATTAAATTGGAACATAAATTATAACTTACTTGGACTACTATTTCCGGCCGGTGGGGACGAGCAGATGGACCAATCGATGGCTCACTACGAAAGAACTCATCCATGTATGTGGTCCCCTGCATGGAGCAATAAAATACACCCCTTAAGTATTATTGAGCATTAAATTTATGACATATAATATGATGTAACATGAAAGCATGTATACAAAAATATACATGTTGTGGAGCGTCGTATCTACGATACATCCGAAATTATGCATCTCGTGCTAACCGAGCATACGCTCGTATGGCCTGACCATCTAAAAAATAGAGCAAGTGATCGTCGACCCAGACTATCTTCGGTTGTACAGGTCCAAGGAGTGGTATAGACGCTTCTCCCTGCACAACAACAACAACACTGCCCATGGAAGTGAACAGCAAGTCTATTATCCCCTGCCTAGGCTTTGCAGCAAGTTGGGATGACTTTGTCATGTCCCCTTCCTTGATGACCACCCTCTTTGGAATAGGTACCAACCTCGGAGGGGGTGGAATGAAAGCGGGGTCTCTACGAGCCCTAGGATGTTGGTAGGAATGTCCCCTACCAGCACCGAAGAACTCAGATCTTGTGTTGGTGTAGTCTGGGTGCATGTCTAGAACAAACTCTGCATATATGTGTTTTTCAAAGTACAAAGGGACCTGGTCATGGTGGGGGAACATGCCCCATGCTCCGATGAATCTGTCATATATATATGGTGCAATGGCCTCAAGCTTAAACTCCTTGAGTCTAATTAGTTGGCGAGGAGGGCAGTCATGAGGGATGTCAAAAAAATTACCCTTTATGTCATGCCCTCTTGTGGCACCTTTGACATCTTCCCATTTACGGGGGCCCATGACATCCCGTCTTCTCCTCTAGCATGTAAAACACCAAATTTCACTAAGAGGTCCCACTTTCTTGTAGAGGTCCAACATATCATCAACTACCGATAGCATCATGAATAATGAGCGTCTAGTGCGAGAATCCTCCCTAAGTGTGCACATGCACGAGTGCACCCACTCTCGTTGGGTGGTAATATTAGAAAGAGTGATAAGTGAAACCTCATCATCATATGACCCACTAGATGCACCCACGATCCAAACCAAAACACAAATGCTAGTGAAAATATATATTATAACTTGCAAGTGAAATTCAATGCATTCTATATTAAAAATTTACTGAAAGTGTATCTAATAAAAAATATGCACCTGATGTACCTGTGTCCTGGCGCACATCCTCCTCCTCGGGATCAATATGTACACCGTCAGGATGAACCAACGCACTATCTCTCCTGCTGCCACCAGCCGAAGCTGAACCCAATGTGGCCTCACTCCTCGGTGAATGAGAGCACTGCCGATGGCCACTATGTTGGGCGACGTCGGAACCTCTCATGCTCCACCGAGCACGAAGCAATGAAGTTCTCTCTTGAGAACTATCTGCATCACATTTCAATATCAATTTCAAATTCAAATTCATATTCAAATTTCACATTTCAAATTCAAATTCAAATTTCAAATTCAATACAAATTCAAATTCAAATTCAAATTCAATTTCAATTTCAAAGTACAAATTTCAATTTCAATTTCACATTTCAATTTCACATTTCAAATTTCAAATATCAATTTCAATTTCAATTTCAAAGTTCAAAGTTCAATTTCAAATTCAATTCCAAATTTAGTTTCAATTTCAATTCCAAATTCCAAATTCAAAAATCAAATTTCAATTTCAGTTTAAAATTTATGTTTCAATTTCAAATTTCAATTTCATTTTCAATTTAATTTCAAATTTGTATTTCAAATTTCAATTTCACATACAATTCCAATGTCAATTTCAATTTCAAATTATATTTCTATTTCAATTTCCAAATCCAATTCCAATTCTAATTCTAATTCCAATTCCATTTCTCAAATTCTATTTCTATTTCAATTTACATTTAAATTTAAATTTTCAGTTTTCAATTTCATTTTCATTTCAAATTTCAAATTCAATTTCATTTCAAATTTCAAATTCAAATTCAATATCAATTTAAATATCAATATAAATTTCAATTTCAATTTGGTTTTCATTTTCATTTTCAATTTTGAAATTTTAAATTGTAATTGTGACCAGTGAACACCGATAAGTCACAAATCGAATTTCAATTTTTAAATTTCCACTTCCAATTTCAATTTCAATTCCATTTATATTTCTATTTCCAGTTTTCAATACCAATTTCAATTTCAATGTCAATTTTCAAATTCAATTTCAATTTCAATATCAAATTCAAATTGAAATTGCAATTCCAATTTCAATTGCAATTTTGATTTCCAATTCTCAATTTTCATTTCCATTTCCATTTCAATTTTCAATTTTTAATTTCAATTTCATTTCAAATTTCATATTTCATTTCAATATCAATTTCCAATTTCATTTTTATTTTTATTTTCATTTTCAATTTCAATTTTCATTTTCGAATTTTGAATTTCAATTTTGAATTTTGAATTTCAATTTAAATTTTGAATTTCACTTGCAATGCCAATTGCAATTCCACTTACAAATCCAATTGCAATTTCAATTACAAATTTCAATTGCAATTGAAATCTGTGATTAACATTTCAATTTCAATTTTAATTTAACATTTCAATTTCAATTTCAATTTCAAAGGTTTTCAAATGTTTTTTTTTATAATGTTAATTGTTTTTGTTACATGGTTATATGACCTTATATTGAAAAAAAATGGGGAATGTTTAACTGGCAATGTTTATCTCTACGGTTTTATTTTGAAATATGTATTTTTTTTTCAATCCTCCTGGCATTCTCAAAGGAATGAAAAAAATTGGCAGCATTTATGCTTGCCAATACACATTTTAAAATAAAACCGGTAGCATAAACACTATCGGGAACGTTTAACCAACAACGTTTATGCTACCGGTTTTATTTTGAAATATGTATCTTTTTTTTCAATCCTCCTGGTATTCTCAAAGGATTGAAAAAAAGGGGCAACATTTATGGTTTCCAATTGTAATTCCTGCCTCAATACTTTAACTAAGTAGACTAACGAGGACACTATTTTTGAGGTAAACTGATCGAATAAAATACGAATCATGGAATTTACTTTGAATATTATTTTACAAAATGGAAATAATTGAATGAAACATATGTTTGAATGACTAAATGTTAGATATGCTCGACTGATTGAGATAGAATGACTGATTGTTAGACATGCTTCACTGATTGAGATAGAAATGATCAGATGAATGCTCAACTAACTGAGAAATGATGAAAAATGATGAAAGTGATTTATAATGAAAATGATGAATGCTCGACTGACTGAGAAGTGATGATGAATGATGAAAATGCTTTATAATGAAAACGACGAATGCTCGACTGACTGAGAAATGATGACGAATGATGAATGCTCGACTGACTGAGAAATGATGACGAATGATTAAAATGCTTTATAATGAGAATGATGAATGCTCGATTGACTAAGAAATGATGATGAATGATGAAAATGCTTTATAATGAAAATTATGAATGCTTGACTGACTGAGAAATGATGATGAATGATGAAAATGCTTTATAATGAAAATCACGAATGCTCGACTGACTAAGATACTAGAATGAATGATGAAAATATTTTATAGTGTAGCGCTACTAATTTGCACTTGAGTGTGTGCAGTGGAAGGTAAGACGATTTACCGACTGACCCACAATGGAATTATAGGGGTCGTAAGAATAGAAAGAACACATAGGGCTATGACGACAAACTGTCGACCCTGAAATATCAATCCACGCACGGGTAGGAAGCCGTTTCATCTCCCCGGGGAAGCATGTGTCGTACGGGAAAGGCCATAACAACTTGGTCGCGTATGATGAGTTGAAGGGCACGCGATAAGGAGGACCTTATCCCTCAGCAACCCTTAGTCTCCAAGAAAGCGTAGTTGGAAGGTCACGGTAAAGATTCCCGATCTCTATGCAATACTCCCCATAAGATGAAAGAAAAGAAATTGTTGGAAGGGCCCGCCGAAGAGGTACCTAGACAAGAACAAGAAGAAAGAAATTGAATTGTTGGAAGGGCCCGCCGAAGAGGTACCTAGACAAGAACAAGAGGAAGAAGTAAATCAATTGTATAAATAGAAATTTCACATAAGATTTAAGAAATATTTTAATACATTTTGTTTTGAAAAGAGGAAAAATAATTATAAATAAAATAGGAAATATTAATAAAAGAATTATTTGACTCTTACTTTTATTTTATGATTTTCAAAAAGAATTTAGATTAGGTTGGAATTCTTTTATGAAGAACTATTTTAAAATTATTTTTATGATTTTCTTGATATATGTTTTTGAAAGAAGAAATTTTAAATGAAGTAAGTATTAATAAAAGAAATTACTTTTTCATTTTATTATTTTGAAAAAGAAAAACTTGAACTAAATGGGAATTTGTAATAAAATAAATATTTTCTTTACTTTTACTCATTATTATTTTTAACACTTTTGAAAAAGAAGAACTAGATTGGAATTTTAAATATTTTATTCCCTTTACTTATACTATATTATTTTTTAAAAGAAAAGATTCTAAATAAATTAGAATATTTATTTAAATACAATATTTCTTTTATAAAGGAAAAAGAAAAGAAAAGATTTGAAATGAATGAGAAAATATTAAATGAAATAAATTATGTGCATGTGAGGACACATGGCACTCAGACTCTTGTAACTTGAGGATAAATAGTAATAAGATATTAAGTTAAATAAATTATGTGCATGTGAGGACACATGGCACACAGACTCTTGTAACTTGAGAATAAATAGTAATAAAATATTAAATTAAATAAATTATGTGCATGTAAGGACACATGGCACACAGACTTTTGTTATAAAAGAAAGGAGGAGAAGGAGAAAATAATATATCTTGCTCCTTAGTGTTGGATGGGCACCAGAATCGAGAATTGATTTTATGGTTCTTGTGAGTTGGGCTTAGCTTGACCAGGGATTGGGAGATCCCAGCGGGAAGCTTGCTATTGTGTTCTTACGACCCCATTAGCTCGGGGATTTAGGGTGAAGGAGAGTAACCTCGATATGGTAGCATGGTCAACCAAGGGGTCTCCTGGTAAAATCAACAAGGTTGGAAGCGACTTGGGGAATATCGATGACCGTACATACAAGGACTTCGTCAACGGAGTGCTCAACTTCTGTCGAAAGGTATAATGTTACATTTTTATGTACATGTTGAGTTCATTTATGGTTTTATATTTGATTTTCAAGTTATTTTTAATTTTCATATGATGTTAGTTCTATTTTAGAAGTCTTTTTGGGGAACCCAGAATGGCGGTCCCTACATTTGGTATCTTGGATTGGGAAAATAGAGAAGTTATACTTACAATAACTTAGAGAATTTTAGCTGAACTTGAGTTAGGAAGAGAAGAAAACTCGACATAAACTTTGTCTATAAATTTTTTTGGATATTTTACTCTAAGGAAAATTTGAGATTATAATTTTAGCTATACTAAGTAAATGGCACTCCAGTATTTAATTATACTTGAATTATGAGAAGAGAGAGGTTGTATGTAAGATCAGCTTATGAATGGGTAAGTTATGTTTTGAAGAAAAGAATTTGGAAGGGTTAATTCGTATTTTGAAATCCAGATATTGTTGTAAATATATGATAGTTATACATAACTATAGAAATGGAAGAAATTGGGATTGAAGATTTTTTTCCTTAGGTTGAAATGTGTTAGTGCTTTAAGGATGTGCATAATTGAAATATTTATAGTCTTATCGAATGAAAAGAATTTGTACTTATGCACGATTCCAATTTTGGTTGCAACTAGTGAGCCAATAGAGGACTGTTGTGGGGATTGCTACACTATGAAAGGTATGAGTTAGTTTTATTATCAATTATGAGATTTATACTTATATGATGGTAAGAAAAGAAGAAATGAAATTTTATTATCAATTGTGGTTTATGTTGAAGAAATGAATGTGAAAAGAAAGTCAAAGCTTACCATGGAAGTAGACGGGACTTAACTTTGAGACGAAGTTTTAATAAGAGGGGGTGTATGTAATGCCTGTCTCGGTACTTTAACTAAGTAGACTAATGAGGACACTATTTTTGAGGTAAACCAATTGAATAAAACACGAAGCATGGAATTTACTTTGAATATTATTTAACAAAATATAAATAATTGAATGAAACATAGGTTTGAATAACTAAATGTTAGATATGCTCGACTGATTGAGATAGAATGACTGAATGTTAGATATGCTTGACTGATTGAGATAGAAATGATTAGATGAATGATAGATGAATGCTCGACTAACTGAGAAATGATGATGAATGATTAATATGCTTTATAATGAAAATGATGAATGCTTGACTGACTGAGAAATGATGATGAATGATGAAAATGCTTTATAATGAAAATGTCGAATGCTCAACTGACTGAGAAATGATGACGAATGATGAAAATGCATTATAATGAGAATGATGAATGCTCGACTGACTAAGAAATGATGATGAATGATGAAAATGCTTTATAATGAGAATGATGAATGCTCGACTGACTAAGAAATGATGATGAATGATGAAAATTCTTTATAATAAAAATGATGAATGCTTGAATGACTGAGAAATGATGATGAATGATGAAAATGCTTTATAATGAAAATAAAAAATGCTCGACTGACTAAGATACTAGAATGAATGATGAAAATATTTTATAGTGCAGTGCTACTAACGTGCGCTTGAGTGTGTGCAGAGGCAGGTAAGAAGATTTACTGACTGACCCACAATGGAATTATAGGGGTCGTAAGAATGGAAAGAACACATAGTGTAGGACCCCTCCTTTAGGGTTCCCTTGAACTGAACCTGAAACTTTAACAACTTCATACAAACAAATTAGCCATCATATTTATTGGAAAAATAAAATAAAAAGCATGAATAACTTAACAAAAATAAGCAAATCCTAACCTGTTAACCTGATCTAGTTGGTCCATTGTCGCCTTCTTCTTCCATAGGATCCCTCCAGCAAAGCTCGTTTAACCATTGGCGAAGCAACCGTTAGCTTCGCCACCCAACCATAGGCTCATGCTTTCAGTCGCATGGCCTCCCCCGAGCTTTGGGTCGTAAAGTTCACACACAATTCTCAAGAAACCCAGATTGGGTTTCCCCCCCACCAAGATTTCCAGCCAAACACTCAATAGCAGCAAGTCATGAGGTAACTCAATATTACAATATTCATCCAAGGTCTGGGTCCTTTACCCATTCCCAATGTCTTCCTTATAAAGGAAAATCTCATGCAACACATGTCGCTTCATGCAAAAATATTCATTTTATTAAATTAATAAATTAATAAAACTCACCCATCCATGTGTCAGTTTCTCTAGGAGATGCACCAACATCCCTAAGTTTGCTCAAGTTTGTCCCCTAGATATTTCACTTAACTCCTAAATTTGTGGTGTAGGTGGAGTTGACTAGGTGTCCATGCCTAGGATTCCATTTTGCTCCTAAATAAATCTTTATAATATTTTTAAATAATCAGAAGTATCCTTTCATGTGCAAATGCTTAAATAACAATTAATAGTATTTAAATGCCAAAGTAATCATTTATGTGCAAATGCATAAAGTACTCAAATACATTTCTAAGTAATGTTCTAGGTGCAAACTTATAGGTTTCAATGCAGTTAAGTTTAGTAGTCAAATTTTACTAGTACTCCGGTGCCACACCATTGGGCCTCCTTGTTCCTTAATTTAATTTCTCCGACATGGCACCACTCCATCGGGTCCAGTCATCCGTAGTTTCCATTCCTCGGCAAGGTACCACATCGTTGGGTCCTTGTGTCCACTCTTTCCGTTCTCGGCAGGGTACCGCACCGTCGGGCCCTTCTGCCTTCATCCTTCCGTTTTGACTTGCGGGAACTTCATGTAGGGATTTCCGGAGCTGTTACCTTCCATCCTCCGTCTACATGCTATTAGGTACTAATGGCGTTGAGGAGTGATTCCGTTCTCACTACGCGCCCCCCAACTCGTACGTGACCATCTCCGTCGTGGCCCACCTCGTACACCCTCACGCTTTCCTCTTGAGCAAGCAGATCAATGCTTATCTGGTCAAGCGTGGTATTCCGTCGGATGTCGACATCATGGTCGCTCTCCCTGTGTGTGATTTACTCATACTCTACGACCCTTCATATTCCTTTGTGTGTCCATCGGTGAACCGTTTCACCTGTCGCTACACACATTTCTCACAAACGTAAATTAGTAGCATTGTCCTCAATAATCACAATTTGGTTTATAAATCTGTTGCTTCATTAAGCATCTATAATTTACTTAATCATTACTCATTCGTCTAATCACATAATCAATTGCACAGCTAGTCGTTAAGCATCATTCGTATGTACAGTTCTCATATCAAAGTTAATCGTAATCATAAATATACTCAAAATAAAATTATAGGGTTATTTTACTAATGTTTCAAATAGTAGGGTGACCCAGCAGGTTCCCTCAATGGCTACAGTAGTCTACGGGCACTACATATACCCCTACTTATTTAGAACTTCATCCTGAAGTTCAGAATAAATGCATAAAGCTATGATGCATCTCAGTTGCGTCCTCCCAAGTCGCAGAGATAGGATTGTAATTGTCCCACTGCACTTTGAATTTATCAATCAAGTCTAATCATTAAGCAAGAAGTAATCAATCAATTATCCCACTCCACACATATAATTTAATTCCTTAATTCATTTATCAATTATTGTCGTCATTCACATCTTCAGGTTTTCCTCAATCATTTAAGACATAACAAGACTCAAGAGACCACTGTATTGAATTTGTTCAGTCGGGTCACTCGAGGTGCCCTTAAGGTCCACAGTCATTCTAGGGGCATTACATACCCTCATTAGTCTAATTAGTTAAAGTACCAAGGCAGGAATTACATACACCCCCTCTTATTAAAACTTCGTCTCGAAGTTAAGTCTCATGTGCTTCCACGGTGAGTTTTCAATTTCTTTTCACATTCATTTCTTCAACATAACCACAGTTGATAATAACATTTCCTTTCTTCTTTTCTACCCTCATATAAGTATAAATCGCATAATTGATAATATAACCAAATCGCACATTTCATAGTGTAGTAATCCCCATAACAGTTCTCTCTTGTCTCACTAATTGTAATCGTGACTGAAATCGTCTACAACAAATTTCTTCTATCCAACAAAACTATAAGTATATCATTTACGAAAATACTGAAAGCACTAACATATTTCAACATAAGGGATAAAATATTCAATTCCAACTTCTCCCTTTTCTATAATTACGTATAACTATGATATGTTCAAAACAATGTCGGAATTGCAAAATAAGAATTTACCCTTCCCAATTCTGTTCTTCAATACATACCTTAACCATTACCAAACTAATATTACATGCAACCTCTCTCTTCTCATAATCCAAAGTATAATTAAATCCTAGAGTACCATTTACTTAGTATAGCTAAAAGTATAATCTCAGATTTTTATAAACAAAGTCATGTAAAGTTTTATTCTCTTCCTAACTTAAGCACAATTAAGATTCTATAATTCAAGTAAGTTTAACTTCTCTCTTTTCACATTTCAAAGTACAATTACAAAATAGTAGTGCATACTTGCGAAGCCATCGCCTTGATTTCAGAAAATAAGCATTTACATCCAATCGATAAAATTCTTGATGCATAACCCGTCATCAAAGTATATGAACCCTGAATATCATTTAATCTTTCATACTAGCAATTTTAGAGAAGAAGAATCCTAACCTGTTCGAGAAATTGGGAGTATCCTTGCCGAAGGAGAAGAAGTAAAACTGCAGCTATAATTTTTCCGTGTCGATCTCCATGCATCACTCATTGTAAGACACAATATCCCATTATTAAACATTATATATTCATTCCTTCTTGATAGTAAATCATAAGCATCCCACCTTCAAAATTATCTAAGCACTTCCTTCTTTAAATTCATATATGGTCATTACTTGTCATTTATCATCAAATACATCCACAATAACTATGTTTTACATTCTATTTGAACATAATCTATTTAATTCAATAGTGTAAGAATCATTCTCAAAAGATTTAAAAAGACATTATATTGATACACAATACATGTATATAATAAAGAGATTCATACATCCCTATCGTCATTGAATTTTATAGCACATAATTTATTGAGAAAATTCTAGGCATTTTAACACTCAATCATTCATTCTAAAGGTACACTTATAAGCAATTTTTCTTCAATTGAATTAGAGTATACAATTCTTTAGATTCATAATTAAGCTAGGGTCACATCGAGTTTGTGATCTTTCACTTTCCTTAACAACATCATCATGATTCTAACTTAGTGTCCATGTGTTCAACTCATCCAATTGGTCACCTAGATATCTGGTTTTTCAAATTCCAAATATTTTTCACCTTTGCGACAGTCTATCAATGTTTCATCAAGTACACTCCTTTTGCAATGAAATTCAGGATATCCATCCAATATAGTACCCAATGTTCAATTTTCATCTTTTTCAACCAGGTATTGATCCATAAAGTAGGTCAAATATTTCTTTAACTGTCAAGTTGACTCAGTATGTACTGTCAAAGTTCTTTAAATTCACTAGGCTATGTTTTGTTTGGAAACCTAAACATCACTAAATCAAAATAAAAAAAATATTTATAGAATAGCTAAATTTCCAAGACCAATACCTATTCTACAATGCTTAACTTCAAAGATGTAGACAAACGTAATTAAGGGCTAACTATCTTTCTCAAACTTCCTGCGAGTCATGGTGATGATAATGAATTAACATTTAAATAATGACAACACACATTATTCTTAAGCAATTTCATTTGTATTCTTCTACACATGACTCTTCTTCAAGTTATAAATATGTTTTTAAATTAAGTACTTTTAACATGTAATTTCTTTTGAACCTAACAATCAAAATTTTCAATTCATATTTCGTTATACACATTATGCTTAGCTAGATCTGTATATATTTCAACATTCTAATAATGATATTCTTAAACTTGAATAACCCATCACATATCTTTTATATACACTTTCACACATCATACTATTATGAAAAATATATATTTGTATAAATATTTATATATATATATATATAAATATCAATACTTAAATACCAACAACCCACAGACTTAAAAACTAATACTCTTTAAACCTAAAATAACCATCATTTACAAAAGTTAGTCTCCTATGTTCATTATGTAGTTGGGACATAAATATTTGTGCATCCTAATCTAATATAATTTAGTCTCCCTTTGTTAGCAATGAATCATATAATGCATATAAAGCAATTAATATTTACTAATATAATACATCAACCTTTTAAACAAAAGTGGTACAATACTAATTTAGGACTAGCATGCTCACGTGAAACTAACTTATTCCTTTATCTACATTTCAAAAAGAAATATAAATATAAACATTGTTTGATATTAGAATGTATTTCAAATTAACCTATAAATATTATATCTTCTCCTTGCAATATGATTAGAGTATAACTTATCATTCAAAACAATTGCGCTTTCTAATTAATTTATATATCTATAAATCACAACATAAATGTATATAACTTCAATTAAATTATTGTAACTTCAACTCCTTTTTAATATATATATATATATATATATATATATATATATTCTAATTTAACCATGTACACATGCAATATCCATTTATTTATAAGCTAACAATTAAAAAGAAAATATGTGTAAAAATATGAACTACCTGTGCAGCATTTATATGATCAGTGTGATCTCATCGAAAGGCATATATTTCAACTCAAAAACATAATCTAATAAATAAGAATGTTCATAAAATCCCATAAACTGTAATTTTTATAAGGTGTAACCCATTATTCCAATATAAAAATATAACATACGGAAATTTGGTTATCATTCTCATAAATCCCAAACCGCATTCCGTTATCATGCAACAACATTTAGTTATCATTTGAATTAAGCGTTTATTTCACAGATTGACCTTGGGCCTGAGATAATCAACAAAACGGATGACTCTCACATATCGACTATTCAGAAAGCGAGACATATCGACTACTGAGAAAGCGAGAGCAGACAAAGTGAAATGGATACGTATGGAAACTATACTTATTTTCAAACTGATAAAAAAAATAAAAATTTAAATAAAGATCAAGAACTGGTAGTAAATATCATCGATTCTAATATTGAAGACATAGCATAAAATAATTATAAATGCGGTAAGACTTTATATATGCCTATTCTAGAATTAAAAGACACGACATATGGTAAAGATGGTTTATGGCACGGTACACCATTTATATGACAATTCTATATTCTATGACACATAGTAAAACGAATTATAATTACCGTAACCACAGTAACCGAATATGTATGCTAAATCTAAATTTAAAAGACATAGCCTATAATAAATATTACTTAAACAAAAGTATATGCCAATACTAAGTTTGAAGGACAGAGAATATAGCAAATGAGTATTATAACGTAGGTCTACCGTGAACAATTATATATGCCAAATCTAAATTAAAAGACATAAAGTATAGTAGATATAACTTAAACAAATAAATATGCCAATTCTAAGTTTAAAAGACTTAACATAAGTAAATGAGTATTATAACGCAGGTCTATCGTAAACAAAATCGGCAACAACCTACAACGTTGGAACTTGGAAGAGAAGTATGGTACAACTCATCCACACATGGGTGCGACAGGTCTTCCCGCGATACACACCTTCTCTCGGGCAGTGGACAGAACCACCAATTCGAATTCCAACTGTCACAGCATAAAATTGATTTGCAGCGGTTGTGCCTGTAGGCTATCAGGGGTCTAAACTGTGCGAGCCGCTCTCCCACGGTCAGTAATCCTTTAATCCGTTATTCAATCAAGATGACTAGCAACATTCATGCTACGCCAGAGAGTTTGAAACTGAATAATAAAAATAAATAAATAAAATAAAAATGACCTGAAGAGGATGTGAACATAAGTCTAAAAGTATCATGCCTAGCATCCCGGGTTTAATTAGCTCAACAGGTAAGGCAACAGCGACTGTGCGCAGAGGGTGGAAGGTATGGAGGTGTAACAATGGAACTATCAACAAATCTGAGTGTTCAAGGGTATAAATACAAACACGCATTCTTGTTTCTCAATAATGACTTTAAACAAAATACAGTGCATTAGTAATCTTCAACACGGTAAACATCAACTGCATGCCACGACAGCGACAGTGGCTTACGGCTTTAAATGAAATGCGTTGCAACAGAACAGCAAGCCCATAATCATACTCGACATCTGTGTGATTCCCTCATCTAATATTTCCGAGTGTCACGCATCAACGGATGCTCCCAAGATGATCGCTTTGAACGAGCAAATCACGACCTCCAATGGCATGATACCAAATGAACAACTATCAACATTCAATTTACTCAATTTACTGCTATTGCTGTCAACTGCCAGAGCGTGACATTGTGGTAGACATTTAGTCTAAGTGAAAGAGAGCATACCTAATTACGCCCAGCTTCAGGGTTTGTCAAAAGGTAAGAGAAATGGGACACCTCAGGACGAAGGTATATATCACTACAACATCTATACGAAAGAGATCTGGCAGTGTGAGTTTAACAAGGGTAAAGAAAATAAATTACGAATCTGGCAGAGAAAGACAAATAGCAGCAGCGACGGTTTAGGATTCGAAAGGCTATACTCAGAGAATTAGATCAGGATTGTTATGTGATCAAAAGACGAGCAGGATAGCTATAAAATAATTCGAAAATCCAGATCTATGCCTCGACAGGGATCCATTGTTCACGGCCCAATTCCCGTGATCTTCGCCTTGACAAGGGTTAGTCTATCACGGCTCTATCACTGTGATCTACGCCTTGATCGAAGGTTTGGTTGTAGGGAATGACTATTAGGTCGATACAGTTGGAATGAAGTGAACAAAGTTCCTTTTAGCCATCTAAACCCTACATCAATCTACTACACAGATATAATCCCTCATAATCAGAATTAGTTCTTGCTAGGCTTTAACATACTATTTGAGGGTCTCACTGATCTAGATAACATTTTTCGGAGTTTCCAATAGGTTTCTACATATTCCCAGAGATCTCTTTGATCTCCCAATAACGTAAAAGATTACACGATGCGGAAGACAAAGATTGGACCCTTAATCGTTGGGCCCACAGAGATTCTAGATCCACGAATTCACTGTATCATATATATATATATATATATATATATATATATATATATATATATATATATATATATATATATATATATATATATATAATTACTTGCAACTAATTTATATCCACAGAAAAGGAGGCAATGTAAAAGATTTGTGATCAGCCAAAGATCTGGCTTTACGGCCATCACAACAGGAGTTGAAATGAAAATATAAAAACTATTAAATAAAACCTCACGCAGATGGTATCACGCTTTTGCTAGCAAAAAGGGTTTAGTTTCCAGGTAGTAATACCATTACAAAAATCTCCAGCATGAGGATAACAAAATGAGAGAGAGAATAAGGGTGAGCTTACAGTCTCAAGGCGTTCCAGAGTTTAAACGAAAACTACAGAGTTCTTAGTGGAATTCATACTGTCGTGTATAGAAGGATTTCGTTTGCAATACCCAAAAAGAAATAGGTCTAATATTTATTCAAACATAGATGTAATTTATATCCCACCTGAGTTCTGATTCAGAGGTTTGCCAAACCCAAAAAAATAGATCTGAAAGTATTCCAGAGAGATGCCAAGAGCTAATCGAAGGTGAACTTAACCTATCACAATGAATTATAAAATGGCGTGAATACAATATATCCCCGATTTCCTTCCTTCTCGGTCAAACAGAGGGAAAATAATAATTTTCTGGAAATGCAATATACACAGGGATCTAGTACTTTCGTTTTCCAGTTTGCAAAACAGAGGTAAAATAATAAATTTCAGTAAATGCAATATACACAGGGATCTAGTAATTTCATTTTCTAAATTTCAAAACAAAGGTAACATAATAATTTTCAGAAAATCCAACATAAACAGAGATCTAATAGAGAACTAATATTTCACACAAGTTCAAGATCCATAACCCTTATTAAAACAAAAATTAGATATGAAAACTAAAGAGTGAAAGAACCTGTAGAAATAACTTAGTCGAAGGTGTAGTCCACGAAATTGTAGTAGTAATCCCGTTGTTGATTTTCATGAATCACCAACAAACCCCTATAAAAATATGAGTCCGGCGCCCTCAAGGTTCGACCGGCTCTGATACCAAATGTAGGACCCCTCCTTTAGGGTTCCCTTGAACTGAACCTGAAACTTTAACAACTTCATACAAACAAATTAGCCATCATAGTTATTGGAAAAATAAAATAAAAAGCGTGAATAACTTAACAAAAATAAGCAAACCTTAACCTGTTAACCCGATCCAGTTGGTCCATTGTCGCCTTCTTCTTCCATAGGATCCCTCCAGCAAAGCTCGTTTAACCATTGGCGAAGAAACCGTTAGCTTCGCCACCCAACCATAGGATCATGCTTTCAGTCGCATGGCCTCCCGCGAGCTTTGGGTCGTAAAGTTCACACACAATTCTCAAGAAACCCAGCTTGGGTTTCCCCCCCACCAAGAGTTTCAGCCAAACCCTCAATAGAAGCAAGTCATGAGGTAACTCAATATTACGATAGTCATCCAGGGTCTGGGTCCTTTACCCATTCCCAATGTCTTCCTTATAAAGGAAAATCTCATGCAACACATGTCGCTTCATGCAAAAATATTCATTTTATTAAATTAATAAATTAATAAAACTCACCCATCCATGTGTCACTTATGTGCAAATGCATAAAGTACTCAAATACATTTCTAAGTAATGTTCTAGGTGCAAACTTATAGGTTTCAATGCAGTTAAGTTTAGTAGTCAAATTTTACTAGGACTCCGGTGCCACACCATTGGGCCTCCTTGTTCCTTAATTTAATTTCCCCGACATGGCACCACTCCATCGGGTCCATTCATCCGTAGTTTCCATTCCTCGACAAGGTACCACATCATTGGGTCCTTGTGTCCACTCTTTCCGTTCTTGGCAGGGTACCGCACCGTTGGGCCCTTCTGCCTTCATCCTTCCGTTTTGACTTGCGGGAACTTCATGTAGGGATTTCAGGAGTCGTTACCTTCCATACTCCGTCTACATGCTATTAGGGACTAATGGCATTGAGGAGTGAGTCCGTTCTCACTGCGCGCCCCCCAACTCGTACGTGACCATCTCCGTCATGGCCCACCTCGTACACCCTCACGCTTTCCTCTTGAGCAAGCGGATCAATGCTTATCTGCTCAAGCGTGGTATTCCGTCGGAAGTCGACATCGTCGTCGCTCTCCCTGTGTGTGATTTACTCGTACTCTACGACCCTTCATATTCCTTTGTGTGTCCGTCAGTGAACCGTTTCACCTGTCGCTACACACATTTCTCACAAACGTAAATTAGTAGCATTGTCCTCAATAATCACAATTTGGTTTATAAATCTGTTGCTTCATTAAGCATCTATAATTTACTTAATCATTACTCATTCGTCTAATCACATAATCAATTGTACAGCTAGTCGTTAAGCATCATTCGTATGTACAGTTCTCATATCAAAGTTAATCGTAATCATAAATATACTCAAAATAAAATTATACGGTTATTTTACTAATGTTTCAAATAGTAGGGTGACCCAGCAGGTGCCCTCAATGTCTACAGTAGTCTAGGGGAACTACACATAGGGGTATGACGACAGACTGTTGACCCTGAAATAGCAATCCACGCACGGGGAGGAATCCGTTTCAGCTCACCAAGGGAAGCGTGTGCTGTACAGGGGAGGGCATAATGACTTGGTCACGTACTATGAGTTGAGGGGCGTGCGATAAGGAGGACCTTATCCCTTAGCACCCCTTAGTATCCAAGAAAGTATAACTCGAAGGTCGTGGTAAAGATTCCTGTTCGCTATGCGGTACTCCACATAAGAAGAAAGAAAAGAAATTTTCGGAACGGCCCACCGAAGAGGTACCTAGACAAGAACAAGAAGAAAGAAATTGAATTATCGAAAGGGCCCGCCGAAGAGGTACCTAGACAAGAACAAGAGAAAGAAATAAATCAATTGCATAAATGGAAATTTCACATAAGATTTAATAAATATTTTAATACATTTTGTTTTGAAAAGAGGAAAAAGAATTAGAAATAAAATAGGAAATATTAATAAAAGAATTATTTGACTGTTACTTTTATTTTATGATTTTGAAAAGGATTTAGATTAGGTTGGATTTCTTTTATGAAGAACTATTTTAAAATTATTTTTATGATTTTATTTAGATATCTTTTTGAAAGAAGAAATTTTAAATGAAGTAAGTATTAGTAAAAGAAATTACTTTTTCATTTTATTATTTTGAAAAAGGAAAACTTGAACTAAATGGGAATTTGTAATAAAATAAATATTTTCTTTATTTTACTCATTATATTTTTAACACTTTTGAAAAAGAAGAACTAGATTGGAATTTTAAATATTTTATTCCCTTTACTTATACTATATTATATTTGAAAAGAAAAGATTCTAAATAAATTAGAATATTTATTTAAATAAAATATTTTCTTTTATAAAGGAAAAAGAAAAGAAAAGATTTGAAATGAATGAGAAAATGTTAAATTAAATAAGTTATGTGCATGTGAAGACACATGGCACACCGAATCTTCTAACTTTAAAATAAATAGTACTAAGATATTAAGTTAAATAAATTATGTGCATGTGAGGACACATGGCACACAGACTCTTGTAACTTGAGAATAAATAGTAATAAAATATTAAATAAAATAAATTATGTGCACGTGAGGACACATGGCACATAGACTTTTGTTATAAAAGAAGGGAGGAGAAGGAGAAAATGATATCTCTTGCTCCCTTGTACTGGATGGGCATCGGAATCGAGAATTGATTTTATGGTTCTTGTGAATTGGGCTTAGCTTTACCAGGGATTGGGAGATCCCAATGGGAAGCTTGCTAGTGTTTTCTTACGACCCCATTAGCTCAGGGGTTTGGGGTGAAGGAGAGTAGCCCCGATACGGTAGGGTGGTCAGCCGAGAGGTCTCTTGGTAAAATCGGCAAGGCTGGAAGCGACTTGGGGAAGATCAACGACCGTACATACAAGGAATTCGTCAACGGAGTGGTCAACTATTGTCAAAAGGTATAAGGTTTCATTTTTATGTGCATGTTGAGTTCATTTATGGTTTTATATTCGATTTTCAAGTTATTTTTAATTTTCATATGATGTTAGTTCTATTTTGGAAGTCTTTTTGGAGAACCCGAAATGGGGGTTTCTACAGCAATACACATTTTAAAATAAAACCGGTAGCATAAATGCTATTGATTGATATAAACAAAAATATTAATAACTTGAAAAAATAAATACAACCTAAATTTAAAATTGTTACACATGTTTTCAATCCGTTTTCAAATGGTTTTCAAATTTATTGGAAAAAAAACAGCAATCGGCTTAAATGATGCTGGTTTTATTTCCAAATGTGTACTTCGGAAACATTTTTGCTTTCCAATACATAGTTAGAAATAATACTAGCAACATAAATGCTACCGGTTGATACAAATTTATACGGAAAAAAAAAACAAAAGAAATTTAATTTAATTTTAAAAATAAATTAAGGGTTTATAGTCCACTTACCTAGTGGAGTGGATGACATGGCGTGGTGTGGTGTGGTGGTCTCAGCTGCTCGGTTGAGCTCAGGGCCTCGGTCGAGATCCTTTGTTGGTTCGTTGTCGTTGGAATAGGGTCGGCAGGCCGGCAGCAGCCATTTTTTTTTTCACTGTCTTAGAAGCTCGATCGAGAAATTGCTCGATCGAACGTTTAAACAAGCCCTCTATCCAGGTATTTTAAAACCCTTCGTCGAGGTAATTTAAAGCCCTTAATCGAGGTATTTTAAAACCCTCGATCGAGGTTTTTTCCACTCTGCTTGCCAAAAATCATGAACCACCTTCATGGATTGACCCTATAATATCATCAATAATGTTTTAATGGAAGCCCCTCTCTCTTGCCCGACACATCGAAGGGGTGGGCCCGCTTCAATTGAATAGAGTTCAGCCAAGGAAAGAATGAAGTACTTCAAGTCTTTGGAAATAAGAAGGGACATTGGTTAGACAACAATGTCCTCTGCAGAATAAATCTATCAAAGATTTGCACATTTCTAACTAGGAAGGATTTGCAATCACTCGCAAGGGGCTCTTGTTTGTTTGTACGAACAACAAGATCTCGTTGTGGCGCACAATGTTATGCATAAAGTTGCTCATAATTAAGAGAGATATGCAACGACCTCGTTGAGGCTCGCAATGCCACGCATAAAGATGCTTAGAAACAAGAAAGATTTGATGATGAAGAGGGAGTTGGGTTATCATCTCCAATCTAATATGTCCTCTCTTGATTTTTTTCTAAAGGGAAAATCCAAACTTGTGTACTATTGTACAAGACCAAGTAGCCAAGATTATCAAAATATTGGGTTCAAAGGCCTTGTACTTATTGTCTACCCTATAAATATACTACCTTAAGTAGGGGCAGTGTTGCATTTATAATCTACAAATGGTTCTTATTTTGATAGTTTAAATTAGCTAGAAAGTAAAATTAAACACATGTTTCATTAAAAATAGAATAATATAGTGGATCTAGAATTTAGAACTTTAACTAGATTGAGTTTTTTCAAAATGAGGGCACACATATTACATTAAAAATAGAATAATAGAATAATATAGTGGATCTAGAATTTAGAACTTTAACTAGCTTGAGTTTTTTCAAAATGAGTAACTCCTTATACTTGGTTTCATTACATTATTGCAGTAAGAGGAGTGAGGTGCTCTACAACCCAATACGGGGGAGATTTTTTGATGTAAGGTAATGTAGTAACGTAACGTAAAATATAAAATATGGAAATGATTAAAATTAATTAAAACAATCGATGTTCATCAATAAAAAAAAATAAAAAATTAAAGCTTAAATTGAGATCTATCAACCAAGAGAAATCAAATTTCTTGAGTTTAAGTTTTTTTTTTTTTTAATTACACATCAAGAAATTGGATCCCTTCTAGTGCTTGATAGATATAGGTTTAAGATGGGTCTATTAGAACTAGAATTTAGAACTTTGATCCACTGTATAAGGGTTTAAGATGGGTCTATTACGAGGACTTCATCAACATTGAGTTTTTTGTAAATCTTTAAATAATATATTCCATTAAATCTAGAAAAATTAACTCAAAGAACTATTCCATTAAGTTTGGAAAAATTAATCCAGGGAACTATTTCCTCAATTAATATGTTTTATTACTTCAAGTTAAACTTTGGTATTCAAGCATTCAAAAGGAGAAACTCACGAAAAAACTACATCTCAATTAGACCTAGATGGGTAGGCCATAAATCGTGATGAATCTATAAATATCCCTAATTTGTTAAATGTGATCATTGAGACAATGAAATATATTATTTAGGATTAATCCAATGAAGTTGCACACATAGTCGCATGCTTTATTGCAAGAGTTTCTCTATCTATATTCGAGGTGACCAAAGTAGTAGAAATATATATACTATTAAATTATGTTATATAGGAAAATAAGATAACACAAATGAAAGAAATTATATTACGAAGGCTTCATTAACATTGAGTTTTTTGTAAATCTTTAATATACCCATTAAATCTAGAAAACCCAACTTCTACAGTGGAATGAATTATAGGTTGTAGATGTCCATATTTTTGTTGCAAAATCCAATAACTATCAATGAAATGAAAAGGACTCATTAAAGTTAAATATATCAAATACAATAATCTTGAAATACCTAATGACTCTGAAATAGAGTTTCACAATTTTTTTAACAAGAAAATTAAGAACAACTACTATGGATCCAAAAACTAAAGTAATATGCAAAATTTTCATAGAACTTTGGTATACACATAATTTGAATTACTTTTATAGTTAATTTTAAGAGATGCTCAATGATATTTTATAGTTAATTCATGGCTTTTGTATTTCTAAACTTATAAGAAAAAAGGTTTGTGAAAGTGATTTTTAAAACTGATGAATTTAAACAAATTAAAGTAGTTTAAGAATAATAAAAAAGACAATGTAGAGCTTTGTGCTTTCCTTTTTGTCTCAGTTTTGAGCTTTGAGTGTAGCAAGCTCCTATTAGAATAAATAGGCTATTATCATGGTTAGGTTGGCTTTAATGAAGGTTTGATCTACAAATATAAAGGGGCATTTTGGAGCGAAAATGTCCAAGAAAAAAGTAGAAACTAAGCAACAATGCATCATATATTGTTCTGCAAATAGAGGCAATTTTTAGAGGGAAAATTCCAAAGCAGATAGGTGAGTTGGATCAACTTTATATCACAAAGGGATGGAATCTATGCATCCAACCAAATAGAACAAAGAAGCCTGGATTTTGTTGAAACGTAATCAAATTCAAAAAAATATTTAGATCGTGTAGAATCATAGGTTGAACATCATGAATAAGTTGAAGCAATTGCACACGTTGATAAGCAAAGATAATGCAAGTTGTTATTCACATCTTCCTATACAATCATTATTTTCTCCAATTACATAATTCACCTTGCCCTCATTAACGGGCTATTACAGACATCATTAGAAGAAAGATGGTTGTTCCAAATGCGGTTGTAACTGCTAATAGAACCTTTTTACTATTGTTGTTATAATTCTATCCATGTCGATGAAGAAGCAATGACGATCATAGGCTTGGCATCATTGCCATACCAACGATCGTGTGAACATTGTGACATGTTAATGACAAGAGGTTACACCAATCCTACTTCAATTAAATATGGTGGAGCATTTGGAATTTAAGACTTATAAATTTTAGAACTTGTTCATCAAACTTTAGATACTAAAAAAAATATCTCTAGAGACATATAAAATGAAAATCTATGCAATTCTCTCTCTCCCAAGACTAGACTTTTATTCTCCCTAGAAACAATGTATAAAAGTCAATTGATTTCTATAATAAATTAACCTAAAGATCATCTTCTTGAAAATAAAGTACAACATCATGTTAATTTTGATAGGGCACGGAGGAATCGAACCACCAAAATCCTGCTCATAAGGCAGGTGCTCTTCCATTGAGCTCACACCCTTTAAAGCAATAGGGGAGAGGGAATTTGTTAACACCTAGGACTATGTTAACATCTAGATTAGACGTTTGTAATCCTAGGTGATAACTCCATCATTTACGCTTACATCCTATAGTTTGCAATAATGAGATAAATGTTTAAGGCCAAGCCAATGCTTATCCACTTTTCGAATTCATCATCACATAAGTGCCATATTGCATTTAAATCCAAAGGTATGTGCAATCCAAAAAGGCCGACTCATGTCTCCAACAATCATAGACATTGGAATAATTATAAAATCATGTAAATGCCTAATTTTTTTACACAGATGAAGGTAGTGGAGGATCAAACATCAACCATTCAAACCAAGAGTTGATAAAAAATGGCCTCTAGGTTGGTATAGAATCAGATCATTTAGAGAGTCATTTATTTATATTGGTTCAAACTACATCTGAAAAACTAAAAACTATAGTGCTGGATGTTATTGATTGCTGTCATAGATTTTATCCATGCACTAAAGCATGATATAGAGTTGATCAAGAGGGTACTTCACAGAAAATGCTAGTCTGATTTCTGAGACATTTATAGTCACTCTCAAAAATAAAATTCTAGAGAGTTTATTGTTGCAATAGAAAAGGGGTCAATGAGATTTGAAAGCCTGGTTATTAAAATTAAATTCAAAACTTAGAAATATGAAGAATCAACAAGTAATAATGTTACCCAAGGCTGCAACAATGTTTTATTTATTGTTTATTTACTGCTCAACTTGAATGATATTGTTTTTCCATATGTTTTGTGCAGCATGGAGTCTGGAGTTTTATTTATTAGATTTGAGATTGGAATTTCTTTGTTCACTCTAGCTAGGAAGAGGTTGGACTCACTCCTTGGCATGGAGTCATAGGAAGGGTGGATCACCCATTTCAAGCACATAATGGTAGCAAGCTATTCTCAACATTCATAATAGTAGTAAAGGGGCATCATTTCAAAGTTCCATTATATTTTATAACAAATTGAAAATGGTTGATAATAAACACCACTGAGGATCTATTACCTTTTCTTTCAATTATGTCCAATGCTTGATTCATCTTTACCAACAAATAAAATATAGTTGTGTCATGCTATGTGTTCCTTATACACCTCCTTTTCAATCTTTCCATTTGTTGCATCAACATCAATATAAAAAGTAACTTGATGAATCTCATCACATATTCTCAATGCATAGTCTAAATACTTCTTTGGCATAAAGAATAAAATTTCTTATCTAAGACTAAACAAAAAGGGCCAATTCCTTGCACAATTCCCTTGGAGTATTGCAAGTAGCATTTTATAGAACTAAATATGTCCCAATGTATCATGACAAGTCTTTTCCTCATCCTCATTAAAGTAAAATAAATCAAACCAAATGGGAAGTTGACAGTTGAAGTGGAATTATTACACACTAAGTTTCATTTTCAAAACATCTAAACAGTGATGTCTATCTTGGGCCCATAAAAAACACATTCACCTTTATTAGTATGACAAAACCTCTATAAACACCAAAAAACAACCTACAAAGAAGCTCTTTTGTTTGTTTCATTTTTATACTATATTGTTAACAGCCCAAGGAATTCAAGTGGTAAAGGTGAAGCATGGTATCTATGTACAGTACTAGCAGCCATAGTGCAATAAATTCTACCAAAAAAATGTCCTCATCTAGTGCTGCTTCTAACTAAATTCTATAAATTTCCAATACATGATAAGACAATAAAACTAGAAGGGAGCTAATAGTACATACTCCAAAATTTGTACACAAACAAGGAGAAAGGGTGCTTGAATTGAGGACACTAAAGATTGGTTGTAGCAAAACCCTCTCCTCTATGTTTTCCTTGCCATTTACTTTGGTTTTCCTAGGTAATAGTTTTTCTTTGACTTTGTTTTTTTTTGCTTTTTTGGTGATGTTTTTCTCAACTATGAAAAGAGATTCACTAGCTCTTCAAATGACTTTTTAGAACATTATTGGCTTTTGCCTCTGGAGAAGAGCCCTTGTAAATATAATCAGTATGGATCCCATGATCTGTCCATATTTGTTTATGTGCTCATTTAGTGAAAGTGCATAGGTTTGTTGAATAAATAATGTTATATGTGAAACTTGTATCTCCTGAACTGAAGGAATTTTAATTAGTATGGAAATCACGATGTCCATTTGTATTTATATGCTTATTTAGTGAAAGTGCAAAGGTCTTGGTGAGAAACTAGGAAATGTTTTATATGTAAATTCTTGATTTTATAACAAAAGTAGTTCATTTTCAACACACTCATCAACTTATAGTTTAAAAGGTCTAATTCCAATATATGTTGCATTTTATACATTTTCACCTTCAATTTAGTGTCAACTTTTCTTTAGCACTAGCAGTTTTTCTATTCTAGGTTCTATTATCATCATGCTAACCATCCCTTTCCTTGAATCACTAAATGAATTTTATTAGTCATCACTTTTTCTCATTTCCCTAGCAATTTCCATGGATGGTAATGAACACTGCTAAGGATTTATTACCTTTGATTTTAATTTTCTAGTGTTTTCTTTCTCTTTACGAATGACTAAATTATACATGTTTCATGTTATATGTTCCTTCTAGACCTCCTTTTCAATATTTCTATATGTTCTATCAAAATCGACATAAAAACAAAATTTGTTGAATCTCGTCACATATTCTCAATGCATAGTTTTAATAATTCTTTGGCATGTGACATGTAATTTCCTACCTAGGACTGAAGGCCATTTCGTAGCATAATTCTCCTAGAGTATTGCAAGTAGCATTTGACCAAACCAACTAAGGCCTAGTGTATCATGAAAAATATTTGCCTCATCCTCATTAGGATAAAATAAATCAAATCAAATGGGAAGCTAAATTATTGCACACTAAAGTTTATTTTCCAAAGCACCAAAATAATGATGCATATCTTGATCCCATAGAAAACACTTTCAACTTTACTTGTCTACAAAAAGGTCTATGAACACAAAAATACACTGTTGCTTGTCCCTCATTCTAATAGACTATTAATAGCCCAAGGAATGCAAGTAGTAAAGGTGAACCATGGTATCAGTGTACAGTGTTAGCAGCTACAAGTGTAATAAATTCTGCCAAAAATACAACTCCCATTTAGTTCTACGACCAATTGATTCCTGGAAATTTCTAATACACGTTAAGACAAGAAAATAGAAAGACGCTAATTGTCCATACTCCTAACTAGTGTTTTGTACACAAATGAGGAGGAGAAAGGGTTCTCACTCCAATCAGCTCATTTTGGATCAATTCAATGTACAAGAGATTTTGGCATTTGGCAATGTTTTGGGGGATGCTACTAGAAATCCTATTTCCCTATAATTGTATTTATAATTGCAATTTTCAAAGCAAGGAAGCTTGCCTAATAAATTTACAAAAAATGTTCAAAATATTTGTAGATATTTGACAAAGATTGCCTTCAAGGGGATTATAAGAAACATTGAGGTGCTCCAATCAAGGTGCATTGTAGAGATCATAAGGAAAATTCCCATTTAAATTATTCCTTGATAGGTCTACATAGGATAAAATTTTAGGCTTTCCAAATCTGAAAGGAATGGAGCCACTAAGATTGTTTCCTTGAATGTAGGTTCTATTCAAAGTGGGGCAATAGGGTGTTTCACCAGTGAACTAGTTGGAAAAGAGAATAAGTACAGTTAACTTGCTGTCATTACACAGGTCAATAGGGATTGATCTTGTTAATTTATTGAAAGATGCATCTAACCATTCTAGCCTACAATTTCTCCCCAACTCTGAGGAAGGATTCCTATGAAGGAATTGCTCCATAAAGCGAATTTATTCAATCTAGGCAGGTCACCAATTCCCTCAAGGGTGTATCCATTGAGCTTATTAAGAAATATTTGCATAACTATCAGGATTCTAAGCATCAAAAACCCTTTAGGAATCAATCTAGTTAGCATGTTACTTAACAAATGTAATCCTTACATTCATGTGATATTATTTAAATGCCCTAGGATAAATCCAATAAGATTATTGTTGTACAACAACAATTTATTTAGGTTCAATGATTATCCTATAAAGCTACTTTGGGATAATATCTTTAGCTAACAAGGTGGTTAAGAAACTCAACTAATTGTGATGTTTTTCCTATGAGGATGTTTATTGAGAGATCCAAAGAAACCACTCTAGATTTATTTGTTAAATGTAATTATAGTCTATGAACAAGGATACATATGCAGGGTTCCATCACTGTATTTCCAATCTAAACAGTTTTATATATGTAATTATTAAATAGCCTATATGATACTAGGAAAAGAGCTATGCTCAGGTTATTACCTTAGAGAAGGCCCTTAGCCACCCTTTATTTATTCCCCCCCTCAAAGAGCTAAGTTAAGGTGGCCATACGTTATTCTCACGTAGGGAAATAAAAAAAATAGCTCAACTCAAGTTTTAAGGGGGCAAGGAAATAAGGAAGGGTTGGTCATGCTCTCTGCTCAAGTAAGGAACCAACTTAGAGATGAACTGAATTGTCTATAAGGTATGATTTGATTGCCAATAGGCTATGGACCCCCTCTAGTATTATATTGCGACATTCAAACCCTACAAAACAAATGCAATAGAGAAGTAGTATAATTTGAGTTATCCAACACACTTGGTTATTGGCCTTCAGATCCATCATTGTAGTTTCAATTTTTTCTAACTCTTATTGCAACTCTGACACTGATAATTTATCTTAGGAACTCCAATATATTTGTAATGTATATACCACCCTGCACTTTACAAGAAACAATTTCACTCTACATCAAAAACAACCAACCATGTTTATACGAAAAAGGACAATTAATGTGAAGTTGGCAATCATCATGGTTAGCTATTCTCTTTGCTCTAATACTAGTTTTCATACCACCTACCATACTACACCTCTTTAAAAATCACTAACACTTTCAACACTTTGAATCTAGAATTCTCCATGTATCATACTTGAGCATCCTTTTAAGAACAAACCAATCATGCCTATGTACTCAATGATATGTCATTCAATGCTTCAATCCCTCACTCATTCAATATACTACTATGCTCTTCAACCTCCAAGAAACACGGTTTTGGGTGAATTCATTCAACATGTAATTTTGTTGGTTCAAAGATGTTCTACATAGTTGGCTCATTTCCCACAATAGCTTTGAGCCATTGATCACACATTCCTTTGATCAACGATTGTCAATAATTATGGGTGAAAGATAGGTAGGATTCTACTGTGGACAAATCCACCCACACTTCAAAAACTATTAAAATACATGTTGAAGCTTTTAGTGGATTGTTGGTGAAAATTAACATTTCTCAAAACCACCTACCATCCACCCACAATATGCTTTTAAAGTTTAACACTAGTTTCGACTTTCTAATGATTTAATGTGGGCCTTTTGATGATGAGGTTTAAGTTTGACTTTTTAAGGTTGGATGACTTTATAAATACCTCATACAAATAATAAACAAGAAAAAATTGAATTTACAACACCTAGAACTTAAAAGACAAGCTCTTGAACTACCATAGTTGTTTCCTAATACACTACCATGTGATCTTCCATAACTGCAACACCATGGGGCGTCTATGGGATTACCAATTCCACCACAATACCTAAAGAAAAAATAATATTGGGAATGAATCTTTTTTTGATTCCTTATTGTTGGAGGTGGACCATCTCCTCTCTACCCTTATGAACACTAATGGCCCCTCACTTTTGAGTCTCACAACTTCTCCAACCCAAGAAAAATTACAGTCTAGTTGGCGAATCTCATCCTAAGTTCAACTATCGTAGCCACAAGTCATTCCATCATAGAACAACCTAACTCCAAGGTGAATCACTATATTAATAGATATTAGGCAATTGTACAAAACAATATTTGTAGTTTGCATGAGTATGAAATCCTTTAGTGTTAGCATCTATGGATCATCGATCTTTGTGTGAAGAAATAAGACAAAGAATTTGGCTATAATGTGTAAATGCAAGATCCAAACATAAATTTTATTCTCATGAATCTTGATAGGGCCAACCTAGATCATCCTGTGCGCTCAACTAAAACTCATGAAATCATGGAACAATAAAACATCATAATTTGACGAAACCATATCTCATGCTTGATCTCTACTCTATTTATGTTGGAGTCCTAGCATTGATCACTGTCAATTTGAAATTCCTCAAGGGATATAGAAAGTTGATATATCTAAACCATGTATTTGGAACAAAAATCCATAGATATTCTACAACAAATACAACAAGGTATAATGGCATCCTAATACAGTCTTAGGCTCCTAGCTCAAAATTCAGACTAAAAGAAAAGATAAGAAAATATTATGTAAGTCACCATTAGTTGTAATCCTTTGTGGATGGATTGGACATAGAAAAATGGTAAATTCATCTTCTCTATTAAAGGAATAATCTCTAGCTACCTTATAGCAATGCTTTGGCTTAGTTAGAATAGTCACTAGAACTTGGTGTAGAAGTTGTAGTAGCTTTTGGGAAATGTATGAAAATTTGTAAATTCAAAATGCTCTGCAAACAAAAGAATTCCTTTATCAAAGCCTTCATATTTGGTTTCCAATTGAAAATTGGCTTAGGAAAACTTAGATCAATGGTACACTAGATGATATCAGTGATTGTTTTATTTTCTCTAACGAGTTCAATATGGAAATGATTGAAAGAATGTCTGGTTTAATTCTTTTTTTGCTCCAAGATTCACTATTAAAAAAAATCTCCGGTAGTGTAAAAAATGTATGCAATATAACTCATAATTTCATTGCATTATATTAAGTGCACTATCTCAGTCTATGAATCACCTTGATATTATCTGCATCTCTTTCCAATGTGTGCATTATAAAACATTGAAGTACAATTTCACCAACTTTAAGAATTGATTTGCTAATTTCTTCATGGTACTTGTTAGCACCAAAATTTCATGAGAAAATTTGTGAGCTTTGAGTGTTGAGACAGTTCTACAAGTTGGAGCAACTCATAAATGAGCTAAGTCCTCTTGATATGCATGGATGCCTTGGTAATGATGATTTATATTCACATTATCCTTCTAACACAAACACAAGGGGATTTCTAAAAAAAACATTGCATAGTGAATGAAAGCTAACGTGTGTTAGCTTTCGTACCGGTACAACTACATTGCCATCAAATACATTGCACCATGAAAGAAATCTAGCACATGTTAGCTTTCTTTCTAACACAAACATAAGGGTGTTTCTTACAACAACATTGCACTATTAGCTAACACATGTTAGCTTTCCTTTAAACACAAGCACATGGGAATTTCTAACAACAACATTACATGGTGAATGAAAGCTAGTGCATCTTAGCTTTCCTACCAATACAACCACATTGCCATCAAATAAATTGCACCATGAAGAAAATCTAATGCGTGTTAGCTTTCTTTCTAGCACAAGCAGATAGACATTTCTTACAACAACATTACATACTGAAGGAAAGGTAACACATGTTTGTTTTCCTTTTATCACAAGCACAAGGGCACTTCTAACAACAACATTGCATGGTGAATGAAACCTAACACATGGTATATTTCCTACCGATACAACCACATTGCCATCAAATGCATTGCACCATGAAGGAAATATAATGCATGTTAGCTTTCTTCTAGCACAAGCAAAAAAACATTTCTAACAACAAAATTGGATGGTGAATGAAAGCTAATGCGTGTTAGCTTTCCTACTAGTACAACCGCATTGCCATCAAATACATTACACATTGAAGGAAATCTTATGCATGTAAAATTTCCTTCTAACACAAACACAAGGACATTTCTTACAACAACATTGCATAGAGAAGGAAAGTTAATGCATGTTAGCTTTCCTTCTAGCACAAACAAAAGGGCATTTATAAAAACAACATTGCATGGTGAATGAAAGCTAACAGATGTTATATTTTCTACTAGTACAACCACATTGACATCAAATACATTACAGCATGAAGGAAATCTAGCACATGTTAGCTTTCCTTCTAACAAGCACAACAACATTAATTACAACAACATTGCATAGTGAAGGAAATCTAACACAAGTTAGCTTTCCTTCTAGCACAAACACAAGGGTGTTTCTAACAAGGACATTGCATTGTGAATGAAAGCTAACAAGTGTTAGTTTTCCTAAAGGTACAACCACATTTCCATCAAATACATTGCAACATGAAGGAAATCTAACGCATGTTAACTTTCTTTCTAGCACAAGCATAAGGGCATTTCTTACATCAAAATTGCATAGTGAGGGAAAGCTAATGCATGTTAGATTTCCTTCTAGTACAAGCACAAGGGAATTTCTAACAATAACATTGCATGATGAATGAAATATAATGTGTGATAGCTTTCCTACTTGTACAATGACATTTCCATCAAATACATTACACATTGAAGGAAAGCTAACGCATGTTAGCTATCCTTTTAGCACAAGCACAAGGGCATTTCTAACAACAACATTGCATGGTGAATGAAAGCCAACACGTGTTAGATTTCCTACTAATACAACCATATTTCCATCAAATACAATGCACCATGAAGGAAATCGAATGCATGTTAGCTTTCCTTCTAGCACAAGCAAAACACTGTTTCTAACAACAAAATTGCATGGTGATTGAAAGCTAATGTGTGTTAGCTTTCCTACTGGTACAACCAAATTGCCATCAAATACATTGCACATTGAAGGAAATCGTATGCATGTTAGCTTTCCTTCTAACACAAGCACAAGGTCATTTCTTACAACAACATTGCACAGTGAAGGAAAGCTAACGCATGTTAGCTTTCCTTCTAGCACAGGAACAAGGGCATTTCTAACAACAACATTCCATCTTGAATGAAAGCTAACACATGTTAGCTTTCCTGCTAGTACAACCACATTGCCATCAAATACATTGCACCATGAAGGAAATATAATGCATGTTAGCTTTCCTTCTAACAAGCACAAGAGCATTTCTTACAACAACATTGCACAGTGTAGGAAAGCTAACGCATGTTAGCTTTCCTTCTAGCACAAACACAAGGGTGTTTCTAACATCACACATTATGCTGCTCAGTCAGCAGTGAAGTTGTCCCATGAATTTTTGGAGGAGAAACATGAGCCCTTTTGGTTAGAGAAAAATCTCTTGGGTAGGCAGTTTTGCATCAGGAGAGACCCAAATGATCATCTTTCCAATGAGAGTTGCAAATGTCTCACAAAATTGAAATGAAGTTCCTCAAATCTTTGTGTTTTGTGTACTGCTCGATTGTTTATGTTTACATTGACTGAATATTATTAACAAAAGTAATGAATGAATATGTTTGATGAAGTAAAAGGTGATAAACAGCCTTAATACTGATATTAAGAAAAAAACCTTAATACAACCTTAAGATCGATATTAAGAAAGCAAACAAAAAAAGAAACTGAGAAGACGAGAGAATTTGAAAAAGAGAAACACTTCTTGATATGACTTCAATGTATTACAAAAGAAAGAGACTCATTGACTCTTTATAGAAATGGAAGACATAAACCCTGGGTGCATAAACCAAAGGCATAAAACCTATATATTGTTATGCCTGCTCTAAATGACGATCATGACTCTAACTACTCTAACAGCCTCCCTTAATGGTCATTCCAGAATGTTCAACAACTTGTTTTCCAAATTTTGCAAATTTATCTCATCCGAGAGACATGATGAGAATGTTTGCAGATTGGTCTTGATTTGGACAATATTTCAACTCAACTTCTCCATCTTCTACAAGTTAAATGAAATGACAATGCACATCAATATGTTTTGTTCACTCATGGAAGATTGAATTCTTTGTTGGCTTGAGAACTCCACAATTATCACCCAAAAGTACCATGGGCTCATCTTGATCGACTTGTAAATTTGCAAGCATTCTACTAAGCCCAATTACTTCACATGCCCCTCTTATTGCTACTACGTATTCTACTTTGTAGAAGAAAGTGAAATTACGTCTTATTTCTTGTTGATCTAATAAACTACCATTGTGCCAAGACTAAACACATAACATGTTGTAGACTTCTTGTCATCGATTGATCCTACCCAATCCAATTTTAAATAGCCACATCTAAAGCTCCTTAATCTTTCCCATATAGAATGCCAAATCCCAATGCCCCCTTTACATATTGTAGCACCCTCTTTGTTGTTTTCAAGTGTTCTGTTTTTGGATCTTGTATAAATCGAGGGATATAGTTGACTGCATAGCTCAAGTCAAGTCTAGTGGTAGTCAGATAGATAGAATTTGCCACTAGTTGCCAGTAAATTTATCCATTGACTACATATGAATCAGTCTTAACTGAATGTTTCAGCCCTTTCTCCATAGGCGTTGATGATATTTTACCATATGTCATGCTAAACTTATCTAACAAACTTTTGGCATATTTTGTTTGTGAAGAAAAATATGATTATCTATTTGTCAAACTTCTATAGCTAAGCATAAATCTGTTTTTACCTTTGCAATTGCTCTTACCTCGCTATCTGTAACAATGATGTCCTCAACATATATCACTATAATCACAACATAACCATTCTCATTTTTGGTGTAGAGATCAGGGTCAAAAGGAAATCTTCTCAATCCTCATTTTCCCAATGCATAAAGAGATCTTCTCAATCTGCATACCAAATGTTCCTTTCCTGGTACATGAAATCCCTGTGGTTGGTACATGTATACTTCTTCATCTATAATATATATCACCTTTGAGGAAGTCATTCTTAATTTCCATCTAATGTAGTTTCCAACCAAATTATGCTATCAATACCATGACTAGAAACAATCAGATTGCCACAAAATTTGCAAGGGTAAATTTCTCCTCATAATCAACCCCTTCCTTCTGAGAGAAGGCACTCTTCACATCTATCTCATGCAGTTTCCAGAAAAACTCTGTTGCCATGGATAGAACCAATTGGATTCTTCCCAGTTTTGTAGGATTTAATGTCTCCCCATAGTCAATCACTTCCTTTCGAGAAAAGCTCGTTATGATCAACCCTTCATTGTGCTTGTTAAGCATCGCATCTACCATATACTTTAATTTATAGAACCATTTGCAGGCCATGGATTTATTTCATGGAGGTAACTCTGTAACAACCCATGTTTGATTCTTTATTAAAGTTTCATGTTTGTCATTGTTAGCATTTTCGCATTCCAAGTTTTCTTTGGCTTCTTCATAATCTCGAGGCTCAAAAGAGTTTTCAAGGTTAGCCACAAAATCATGATTCATTATACCTAATGCCTTAACTCTACTTGGCCTTGCTACCTAGTTCAAATCACACAACTCATCCTAGTGAACATCATCATTGTAATTCATTGTATCATATCCCTTACCTCTTTTTTATCAACCTTCCTAACTCTTATCAAGCAACTCATCTAGTTAAGCATCATTATAGGTGTTGTACCACCATTTTGGTCATTTCTTTCTCTCTTCTTTCTGCAAAACAACATTGATTTCCTGTTGATTTGAGCTATTTCTAGCATTATCTTAGCTAGAAAATTAATGTGAACTATTCTAAGAGGTGATTCTTACATCTTGTTGATATGCCCCATCCATTGAACATGTTTATCTAACCATATCTACTTCATTTTTAGTAACTTTCAAAGCTAAATTTTAATCTGATTTCTTCTGGAATAACTCTACGCTTTTATCAACTACCACATCAGGAATAAGACATGTTGTGTTAGTCTTAGCATCAACCAACTTCTAAGCTTGATGGTTGTCACCGTAGAGCTAGTGAGCATCACTTTCAATCTATCAGTCAACATCAATATATATCATCAATTTAGTACACCTCACAAGTCCCAAGGTAGGGTTTCACATTTCCCAAGGCGATACCTCATAAAAGTGCGCTCTCAAGGGGAGAAGATCAAGTGAACTAGGGCACACTTGACGATCCAGTTAGAATTGCTAAAAACTTTGCAGAAACCCTAATTTGGGAAAATTCACATTTCCTAATGCACCTCCTCAAATGAGGATGCCCTCTAGGGTTTGTGGCTAAAACCCTAGGGAAAACATTTAGGGTGGACTAGAAATATCAAATCACCTCTAATTCACCAATTGCAAGGTTTTCACATATCCCAATGCACTAGGACAATGTGGGATGCCCTTAGAAATATGTGGGTAAACATAAACTTTTAAATATATAACTTATTTATAAATATTAAAGTGATATAAAAAATATAAATAAAGTTAATATATAATTATAATACATTAATACTTACTAATTATAAATACTTACAAGTAATAAATTGTTTAAATTATATTACTATGAAACTTTGCTTATAAACTTATTATGAAAAATAACAATTTAATATACACTTAGAATGAATGAGAAAAACCATATGAAATATAAAAAAATAACAAAGGAAAATGTATCTAACACAGCACAACAGGACGACCCGACCACTACTAAATACATTCATCCATATGGCATAACTACATATTCATCCATATGGTGAATCCGAGCAGGAAAATCATGGCATATGATAAAGCCACAAAAAGTGGGCAAAGAGTGCATCCGAAGAAGTGTGAATTCTTCCCCGCCAATAATATTACCAGCACAATTTCCCCATGGAACTTATCCCACGCTGTCAGAACTCCTCGCTTTGGAAAATCGTATTCGTTGGTCCATTGGATGTGGGGTCGGCCACATTTTTTGATGGGGTTAAGTTGTGGATCCGTTTCAAGAGGGGGAATTTATCATGGATCCATTTATGCTTGACGAGATCCATATCCCTTTTTTCTTGAACTGCTCGCTACCATATTTTTGGCGGATCCAAATCCAGATCTGGTTCGAAACCTCAGATCCGCGGATCCTAGAACCCTCCTTAGGGGATCTAGTAACACAGACCAATATTGTATGATTGAATCCATCTATCGATCCTTCGTAGTAGGGAATTTGAGTGAAAGGGGGTGTTTTTCATGCTATGACGATAATTCCATGACTAGTAGTGTCAGTACCTATAATGGTGGCAAGGGGTTGCATAAAAATCTAAACAAATATTGAACTAGTATTCTTATCTTATTCAATAATCCCTACGGGGTCATGGAGGTATGTGTGCGAAGAGGAGAAAATGGAATATCAATGTCATAACTCCTCAGCATTAATAACCATTAGAATTAAAAAGGAATGGCCAAATTCCAGATTGAGTTAGTGTCATTTTCATATCATCTTCCTCTCATATGTTGCATAAGCCTAGAAATTTCAGTAAGCTCATTTCCTAGATTTTTCATAAATATTTTTCACCAAGAAACACAGTAAGCAAGAACCAAATCATCCATACTTTATACAATAAAATTTAGGGGTTGATTTGGGGTGTTACATGTTGTAAATGATTCACTTAACAAGGTGCCATGAGGTGATGCCAATCAATAACAGAAGATGACTACCATATAGAAACATAAAGACTTGTAGATCTGTTTTATTGGACTGAAATGACTGTTGTGTGATATTCCTCACATCTAGAAGTACTTCAAGATGTAATGTTGTTTTATTCCCTACTACCAATGATTGTAGAGACTTCCCATGAATATATTTGGTAACAAGACTAGTTTCTCTCATAATCCAAACCTTAATGACTAACTGTATTGCTGGGTTGAATCTTCTCTTTTATTAAGATAACACGTTAGCAGTGGTATCATATTACAACATTGAGGAACCCTTCGAATGATGATTGGAGATGTGAATCTAATGGTTGGAAATAAGACACATGAACAACAAAATGAAAGAGTTTCAAGTGCTGGCTGAAAAGAAAATCTGCTATAGGTGGTCAAGCTTCCACAAACTGTTGTTGCTTTAACCTCAAAACTGCAACCAAAACCACCTTTATCCAGTCTACACCAAAGTTGATATGAACGTTGCCTAACTTGCTGAGTACTCATCGCCATGTGGTCATTTAGAAAATGATGGTAGAACTTCATCTCCAACCATGTAGGTTCCCAAACTCCTACCCTGTGATTGAAAAATGATAGACACTTCTCCTGCAATGCTTTCAACAGTGGAATTTGGAAGTATGTTTAAAAGACCTATGATATGTTGGTGTATCTGAGCAGATTAACTAGACCCATTTGTCAAATTTAATTGCAAGTACAACACCACATAATTTACAAAATAATTTACCACATTTTGTTCTTTATCAGACTTGGCCCTTGCACCTCCTTTTAATACTGACCTATTACTTCTAGAGTTACTTGCTTTGAATGATTCAGTCTCACTATTGTGCTCTTCATATTATTCCTGCTCTTAATCTAATCCTGACCTTTGTGAAGAAATACAGTATCCTCCCTTGCAGATATCTCACTTGATTCAGTGTCAACTAGTAGAACTTGGCCCTTGTTTTTCACACAGGAGTTGGAGCCTTCCAATGGCTCTGATGATTTTCTCTTGATAAGTGAGGAATTCCCTAATTTCTTCCTCTCTCATATTTGTACTTCAAATTTTTCTTCTATAAAATCACTATAGGATCAAATCTCGTCCATTAGGTCATCCATCCCATCATCTAAACCACAAAGCTTCCCCTCCTGGAAACAAATGAGTGGGCTTTTCCTCTACCACAATACCTCCACTACGTCAATACCTTCATTTGTTGGAATAGCACACAACACTCTTTCTTACAATGCACCAACTACACCTTTTGTCAAAGAAACTCTACCAACTAGCTATATGTTAGTGAACAATTTATTTTGAACATCTAAACACTCAATGGAAATAATACGATTTGTAATAGCCTGAGCAAGGTCAACTAGATTGTCCTTTTTTTTTTAACTTTTTGCATATTGTACTCAATTAAATCTGGCATAGCCAATCCATATTATAACCTAAAAGAAAATGTCGAGTCCATATGACCTTTTGACAAACTCTGTGTGTAAATTTCCCTCTAACATATCCTCATAGTTTTGAAACTAAGGACTCCTCTGACATTAAAATCTAAGGATAAAATATGCTCATAGGTGGAACATTTAGAGAATAAATATGAATTCTATAAATTTCAAATAGAATATTTTCCTTACAGCAATGAACATCTGCAAAAGCATTCAACTCTCCATCCTTAATCTTGCCTTTGGTCTCCTTCAATCAATTTCTTTTCCATAGGGTCATTATCAAATGGGTGGCCAAGATCAATGGTGTTGCTAGACCCAAATGAGACATCTTGATATATCCTCTCCACCATACAAGAATTTAGCCCTTATAGTTGGCACAGTAACTCCATCCTCAATACACAAAACAAATTGAACTTGAGCACCAATATTCACAATGGTTGTTGTCGACACTTCATTTCCAAAACCTGCAAAAAGAATTCCAAGGTGGATTACTGCTAAGTTTAACTACAAGTCATGCAACAATAGAGACAACATCTCCTGTATTTTCATATGAAATTTTTAAAGTACTCCATCTGTAATAGTTTGAGAACCGACCCCAAGAATATTTGATATATAGTGTACACGCCCTTTCAAAGAGCTCTGGACCATTATTTTCAGGTTGTTTATCCTCGTGCTTATCAGAATACTTTATTGTATTGAAAAGATTTGAAGTCATTTTTAAAGAAGGAATTATAAAGTTTATCAATCTGCAATTGTCTTCATCTTGTATCTTTTTCTAAGAGAAAAAAAAACTAAGAAACCGTCAAGGGATGCTTCCAAATATGTGGTTAAGGTATCCCAATCATCCACTAGAACGTTCTTAAAGGGTAAGATATAACCTAACCCCTTTCACCAACCAATGAAATTTCAAAGCCAAGTCATATCCTCCAGCATTCTTCCACATATAATACCGCATTTAAATGAATTCTTCTTTATATTGGTTCTAGGGTTAGGTGTGCTGCCCTAAGACTACTCCAAATCTGCTTTGAGGTTGCACTGCCACAGTGGGTCTGAGGAAACCCTAACTACTGGTTTTCTTTTTTTGTTACAGGACAAAGGAGGAGAGGTTATTGCTGCAGGATAAGCCATATATCTTCATACCAAACAAAATGCCCAAAACAATCATCTATCTGTTGATTTAATTGTTGGTTTGTAGGTAAATTGAAGTGCCTGAAAAGAGTCATAGGTTGACCTAAAATCAACTTCAAATTTCTGCTCAAACATAGATCCTTTGTTGTCATATCAAATTGAAGTTCATTTATCTTGGGAACTAGGCAACTACCTATCTTCCACAAATTTGGAAATTGATTCGAATAGGATCTATGGACCAATACCATCAAAGCTTTATCAAGCCAAGAGCCTCGCCTATTTCTCTCTCTCATTGAATCAGTTTACAAGTAGCATGGATGAGAAAAAAAAAAGAGAATATGTAGAGAAGATTGTCCTAAAGCTAATGGACATTGAGAATGAAATTTCTAGACTCAATATCAGAGGCTACTTAATCCAAGTGATGATACCCTCTGCCTTCCAGGACCCATGCCCATACATTTTGAATTTTGATTATGTTTTATGGCCTTAACTTCTGAAGAGCGGGCAGATGGGTGTTTAAATGAAATTATTTTGGCCCTAAATGAGAAGCTAGAATGAGTAAGAATTGGGCCTAATTTTCTAAATGGAGCACTTCACAGATTATTGCAAGTATTTGGGTACTACAAACGCTGGAAGCCTGAAAAATGAAAGAATAGAAGTGAAGAAGTGGAGCATCTAAAGTAGGTAGGAAATTTATCGGAAGCTACCAGAGTGCAATGTGAAGAAGATCCTTCAACAGTACAGAGCATATTACCACGGTGTTTTATTTTAGTGGACCCTTGGATATTTGCAAAACCTTTTGCGTCCAATGACTATATTTAATGGAGTAAGTTGGTCTATTCCAAACCACTATTATCAATTGTAAGAAATTGTATGATATATATTTTTCATTCAATGCACTCTCTAGGCTGCTCGCTAATGATTTTGCAAATCTAACCTGTCAGTTCTGATTTTTATTGTTTAGGAAAATATTTTGATAGACCCATTTTCATATTGGCTTGGTAGATGGAGGAGAGAAACTTCTATAAGGTTATCGAGAAACTAATTTGAAGGTCATTTTCCTCAGGAATGGAGCAACTATTCATCTCTCATAGCATTAGAAATTGATGCTAATAGGTTCTATGGACCAATACCATCATATTTTTGTAAATCCAAGAGCCTATCCTATTTATCTCTCCCACTGAATCCGTTGATAGGTAGCATAGTGGACAATTTCCAAGAGTGCATGAATTTGACAAACTTGTTATTGGATGAAGCAATTTGTTTGGTGGAATTCATGGCCATCTTTCAAGTCTTCTTTTGGTGACATTAGACATGGTAAACAACAACTTGTCTGGAAAACGACCGGATGAGCTTTGCAGTTCACATATTTTGCTTGGAAAAACACTCGTCAATAAATTTCTTCTGTGCGGGTTCTCTTAGCCCATGTCTGATGCCATCATTCTCCAGAGGTTACATCTTGAAAACAATTATTTACAAGGATTTGTTCCTAGAGAGATTGGAAGAATGAAGAATTTAATGAATTTATCAATTCATGACAACAAGTTCAGAAGAAAAATTCCTCCTCGTCTTTTTAACTGTGTCAATATTGTGGCCGGTTAGTTGGGAAGTAATGATTTGTCTGGCACAATTCCAAGAAAACATTAGGCAGTTAACAATGTTGGATAACCAGCCTAGATCCATCTTAAACCTAGATCTACCAAACACCAAGAGGGATCTAATTTATTAAGGTGTAATTATTTTTACTGTTTAACTGAATGTCATGTAATAATTCTTATAAAAATAATTACACCTCAAGAAATTTCATCCCTCTCAGTGCCTGGTAGATCCAAGTTTAAGATGGATCTATGCTAGTAGTAGGAGCAATAGAGAAGACATCGTGGCATCACCCATATTTAGACTTAATGGTCTAAGAGATACTATATTAATATCAAGCAAAAGAAGAGGTAACCCGGTTAGCTCAAGTGGTTTGAAGTGGCGACCCAAGTTCAAATCTCACGACTAGGGGAAGACATATAAAAAAATCCAGCGATGCTAAGCGTTGGTGTGTTCCAAGCCGGGTGCGATCCCTGTGTGATTTTGATGGCTTAGATGCCCTTGGGTCATGGTTTCTCAAACCACATGCTATCCCAATAGGATATGGGTGCTCTAGAAAACAAACAAAAAAAGATAACAAGCAAAAGAAGGTAGCGTAACCTAACTTCAAATCTTTTTCAGTGGTTTCTAACTAGATTTATATATGAAGACAAATGAACTGGTTACATATATGAAATATAAATGTTTTCTCATATAATACTTTCCATAATGTTTTTTTTATAATACAAACATCATTAGTAGGACATTCCCAAAGCTACCTTTTTTCATCCCTGTAGAACCTCATTCCCTACCAGTCAACTTCATGATTTTTATTTCCTCTAGAGTGAAGAGTAGAGACCTTCACTATAAATACTTCTCCAAAAATGAACACCCAAGAATATATATCTGAATTTGAATTTGAGAATTAATCTATGACAAGATTCTCTATCTCAATCCTTATTTTTTTGGATTATTACTGAAGCCTTCAAGATCTAATTCAATCTCTTTACTCAAGCTCTAATTCACTCTTCACTCATGAGCATATATATGGAGAGAGTTTCTTGAGTTAAATACACTCCAATGGTTGTGTTGAATGAAAAGGTTGAACTAGATGATATAGCTATAACCCAATTACATTGGTGTTGAGTTGAATATGAAGTAAAGTAACAGTTTACGAAGAGGAGGTTGAAACATAACTATGAGCATGTTCATAGCTTTGGTAAGCATATGCATAGTAGTGGTAACCAAAGGAAGGTGGAGGAGTAATTCCACGTGTGAATATGATAAACTAATGTGGCTTAAAACCCATTACACTTACAACAAAAAGAAAGAACTAATTGTTATTTATTACCTACCCAATTGATATTTTACTATCCAATTCAATGGTACACCAAGTCTGATTTTTTTATGTTGAAATTTGCATCAGGAAGTGGTGTTTTCAGTTCATATTGCAACAAACCAGCAGGGGAAGTGTGGGAGTAGCCACTATCATTCTGTGTGGAAAAAGTGCAGGAAGGGGTGGCTAGAGTCAAAACTGATTATGTTCGGTAATCCAGTTTCCACAGATTTCAATGAAATATACAAAGCCATTCCAGCATTACCAGGAGGCATATTTTTGTTTGCATGGTGGAAAATGCCATTTTAGCTGGTTGATTTTGGATTTGGCAAGCCTATATATGTAGGCCCCATTGTGAATGCCATGGTGGAGTCTGTGTTTCTTCTCTCCACTGGAAAACACGACGGTGGTCTCAACATCTACATTGCCCTCCAAAATCATTAGTTGGACAAATTTGGGCAGTTTATCTATGATTTTTAGGTTTTCAAAAAATTATGTGTGCGGATTCATCATTAACCTAATATTTTTATGGAATACTCAGACATATATATAGGCATACTAAAAAATTTCTTGTTCGTATATGTCTAAAAAAATAATTAACCACAACAGAAAATCTGCCTGAAGCGATTTACCTTAAGAAAATTCTCAACAATCCATAGTGGCTACAAACGAAATAGAAGAGGAATGGAATTACTTCACTAAATCATTTTTTTGTCTGTTTCTAATCGATGCTATCCAAATGAAATCTGAAACAAATCAAAAGCTTCCAAAAATGAGATGGGTTCTTCTTAAAAATATTTTTGTGGATTGTGAAGAGAGATTACCCGGTTAGCCTTGATCCAGATTTGAATAAATCTGGTTCTCTGTAGCACTTCAGCTCTCAATCATCGTGGGTCCTCAACACTTTGTCACCGTGGATTCTTTGTGCTGTGTTAGCATGTTTGTTATGGCATGGAATGTTCTCGGCCACTCTTCATCCCTGCGATTCAGTTACATAGAGTATTGTTAGCTATGCTGTAGAGCTCAGGAGCGAAGTTGAGAGGGAGTAGTTGGGGATGCAGAGATCAAAGCAGAGTATTATTATCTATGTCAGAGAACTCAATAAGGCAGTCTGGGAGGCAAGAAGAGCAATCGGGGAGGTAGAGATCAAGGTAGTTGGGCCTGCATGTATACTAGGGTAGAGGTATTTTTCTTTGTTGTTTTTGTATTTTGCATTTTTTTTATGATTTTGTTTTATTTTTTATAAATTTTTATTTAATGGTTTTTTATTTTAATATTTGTATTTTATCGTGTTTTAAGAAGGTTAAACATTTTAAGTTTTTAAATTTTCATCATATTTTTTTGTGAAAATGTAATTTTGGATTCATGGTGATGATGGCAATGTTGTTTTATATATGTGAATTTATTTTAAGAAGATGTTGATGATAATGGCATATAATAAGGATGATGATGATGATGACAATGGCGTATAATAAGGATGATGATGATGATGATGATGATGAAGATGATGAGGAGAAGAATGATGACTACATTGAAAATTTTGTCTCGATTGTACAAGTAATGTGGAATGTTGTTGCTCAACTTCTTTGTTTCTATTACAATGCTCTCAATGTTCAGGTGCCCTTAGACTCCTCTACAAAAGGAAAATTCCGGCTATAACTTTGCAAATCGATTGGGGGATCTCCTATATTTTTATCGAGGGAAGAAACTAGATCAATTTAAAGGATACAATGGTGATGTGTAAAAGGAGAAAATCAAAATTATGGGTTCTATGTTCACTTCTTAGAGCAGCAGGAGTCTTGAGCCAGGTGGTCAAATCCCATGATTGAAATACAATGACCCTTTCTCATATAGAGAAGTCAATATCAAGAGTTGTAGAGACTTATCAATCTTTCATAAGGGAATATAGTCACTGTAAATTAGCAAGAAATTTGATGATACTTGTTGGCATGGTATCAATTGTCAAAATGATTTCAGATGAAAACGTATTTAGTAACAGGAAGGGGAAATAATCATTTTCAACATTCCACAAATAATGAGCCTGTAGTACTCTCATTGACCATGGGAATGTTACCTAAATTCGCACTAAATAAGCTTCTTGCTTTCAAGTCTATCAGTTGTGTGGGCACCTTTAAGTGTCATTCTCGATCATCGTAGGCATGCGTTGTTGATGTATATGTAACTTCGGAATGCATTTCATCTTTGTATTTCATATATATTTATTGTACCCTTATTAGAGATGTGTTATTCCTCTATAAGGAAGTGTCGTCATGTGGATTGAAAAGTGTCACAAGTGAGTGTACTTTCTGATGGGTTATTAGACCACCATGTGGGGTCAGCCTTGAATTATATATATTATAATGTGGATGTACCTAACTAGACAAGTCGGCCCCATAAGGTCATTGGGCAAAAAGGTTAGTATAAATAGAGATCGGAGATCTCTATTTTATTCACTCGAAAAAGTAACTCACTCTCACTCATAAAGTGGCGCACTAGTGAGGAGGAGGATCATCTGCTACTAGGAGACTATCTCAGTGTATTTTGGTTGTACTTTGGTTGAGCCATTGCTCTCGCTATCTCTGAGGAAGTTGTGGGGTTTTTCACCTTAGGGTTTTCCCCATGGAAACTCTGTGTCTCTTGTCTCTTATGCTTTTGATTCTTGTGATGCTTGTCATATTGTGATTGTCATCCATTGATATACTATATATGTTATTCTCTCAGCAAAGATCCTAGAGTATTGTGAATTAATGCTCAAAATTTAACATGGTATCAGAGCTAACCTGAGAAGAAGACATTTTGCAGTGACAGAAGCTTGAGTTCCTTGTTTATTGGGTTTCTCTCCACAAATGTTTGAAAATCAATATAGTAGATTGACTCTACTCATCAAGGCGCATCTATCTATCCAATCAGAATTCAATTCCAAGCATTTTCAGATTTGGCCCTAAAAATTAGGGTTTCCACAAAAATAGGACTTTCTGGAATATGAAGGCACAGCTGGAAGCTCCTTGTAAAAATCAAAGTTTAGAGCTTTGGATCGAGATTTTTGGCTAGGTAGATATCCGAGAAACTCAAACCCTAATTCAGGGCTCTCCAAGTGAACCCGGGAGGACAAAAAGGCACTTCTGAAGGGAAAAACTTTGCTGATCTCAAATTCTGAATACACCAGGTTGATCAACGCATCAAGGCGCATCTTTTTATCCTTTCAGAAATTTGAAATTCACATTTTGAATTTTTTAGGGTTTTTCGACAAACCCTAATCCGAGACGAGATCCAGTTTTCAGCATTTCAAGTGGTAAGACCTAAATCTTTTCTATTTCCATTTGAAGTAATCTTTAAGATGTCTCTCCACACCAAGCTTTAGGATAAGCTTGAAGGGGCTGATAACTTCCGAGCCTGGAAGTATAGGATTGGGTTAATCCTGGAAGAGAATGAGTTGGACTCATATGTGAAAGAAGACATCCCTATCCCAGAGGATGAAGAGGCCAAGGTATTGCATAAGAAGAACTTGGTAAAGGCAAAGAGAATCATTGTTGATTCTATCAAAGACCATCTCATACCCCATGTGTCTTCTCTTAAGACACCCAAAGAGATGTTTGACTCTTTGACCAAGCTATTTGAAGGGAAGAACATAAATCGGAAGATGACCCTGCGAAACCAATTGAAAGGAGTAAAGTTTCAGAATGGAGAAACCATTCAATCTTATTTTTCAAGGGTCTCCCAGATCAAGGAACAACTAGAAGCAGTGGATGAAATGGTGGAGAATGGTGAAGTGGTGATGAACACTCTAAATGGCTTACCCAGGTCATGGGATTCCTTCATTCAAGGAATTTGTGTAAGGAAGAAGTTGATCTCCTTCAACAGATTGCGGGAAGAATGCTCTCAAGAAGAAGCTAGACTTATAGCTCGTGAGGAAAAGATGGGACGTGAAGATCAAGCTCTTGCAGTTCACACCAAAAGAAGCAAAACCAAGAAGGAGCACTCTCGCCACAATATATCCTATCAAAAGAGTAAGAAGGACCTAAGATGCTTCACATGCAATGAGAAGGGTCACTTTGCTTTAGATTGTCCCAAGAACAAAAGGGATAATAACAACAACTCTAGTAAGAAGAAGAAGGGCAGCAAAAGAAGGTTTCATGCCCATGCTGCCGAAGATGATGAACCCCCAAAGAAGAAGGCTAGCGCAGAAAGTGATAGTGATGATGACTCATCAAGTGAAGAAGAGTATGTTATGATCTCTGCTCTCACAGGTACTATCTCCCATGGTTGTAATGATTGGTTAATTGACAGTGGGGCTTCCAAACACATGACTGGGTTTAAGGAATCTTTTGTGAACCTATTTGAACATGAATCACCCCATAAGGTCAAACTTGGGGATGATTATCAATACCCAATCAAAGCAAGTGGTGAAGCCTCCTACAACCTAGATTTTGGAAAATCTTTGAAGATGAAAGAAGTCCTTTATGTACCTGGGCTCAAGAAGAACTTACTCTCCATCTCTGCATTAGATGCAAAAGGTATGAGGGTTGCATTTGTGGATGGCCAAGTCCTAGTGTGGCCAAAGGGAAAGAACATAGATGATGCAGCAGTGATTGGAGAGCAAGAGGGAGGTTTTTATAAATTGAAGGGACAACCTGAACATGCCATGGTGCATGAATCCATGGAGCCAAGTGAACTTTGGCATAGAAGACTTGCTCATATGCACTATAGGGCACTTCCAATTGTAAGCAAGGCTGTAGAGGGTCTTCCTGAAATCAAGACCAAACATGAATGTGTTTGCAAAGGATGTGCAAAAGGTAAGAACATTAAGAAGGCTTTCCCAAGCAGTGAAAGCAAGGAAAAAGATATCCTGGAAATCATCCACTCAGATGTATGTGGTCCTATGTCATCCAGTTCTCTTAGTGGGTATGTTTACTATGTCTCATTTATTGATGATTTCTCCAGGAAGACTTGGGTATACTTCTTGAAGAACAAAGATGAGGTGTTTGATAAGTTCAAGGAATTCAAAACCTTGATGGAGAATCAAACTAACAAAAAGATCAAAACATTCAGATCTGACAATGGTGGAGGATTCACCTCAGGTGACTTCAAGAAGCTTTGTAGTGATTTAGGGATTAAGAGGGAGTTGACTGCTCCTTATAATCCTCAACAGAATGGAGTTGCATAAAGGAAGAACAGAACTATCATGGAAGCAGCAAGGGAAATGCAGCATGACCAGGATCTACCTATGCATCTATGGGAAAAAGCAGCTAGAACAGATGTATATGTGCAGAACAGAACTCCCCACAAGATATTGGACAACAAGACACCAGAAGAGGTCTTTTCTGGGTTCAAGAAGATTTATGTCAGCAAGGATGAATATAAGTTCAAGGACAGGTAATCCAGGAAGTAAAGATCAAGAGGGAGCACACTCCAGTAGATCCTGCAAGGTTGCAAATTTTCAGAGAGAGTTGACCATCTTCCTACATTCCACAACAGAAAGGTGTAGAAGAAGCTACTTCAGCAGCTCCTTCTAGGAAGAAAAGACTCAGAGGGAGTCCACCAAACAAACAAACACAGATAAGTATTTCAATTATCATTTCTTGCCTATTTTGTTTGTTTAAATAATATTATGCTTATGTTCCTAGACTTAGGAGATGTATTGTGCATACTTGAATGATTGCATTAATGAACACTATACTACTAATATGCATGTGATGGGTAAGTGGCCTATGGCACTGTACAACATTATAGTGCTACTTATCTAGAATGAAATGCCTTTGCTGACATGTTGGGAGTAGTGTAAACTCTTAACAATGTTCTGGTAGAGATTGGAAGGCATCTAGAAAGTTGTGGAACATGGATAAATGTTGTATTGAAGCATTGGCTAAGATAACTACATGACTGCATGACATATGTCTTTATGTGTAAAGAATTTGTTCTGAAAATTATAAAATGTTTCTAATCATGCAATTTAACTTGTTTTGTAGGAAAGACCGTATATCTTCACCTACAAAAGAAGGACTACAACATTTGTTCCAGCAACAAAGATATCTGTTGAAGATATTGAAGTTCCTAGGATCTGGGATGAAGAAATGGAATGCCATGATCCGTCGATCATGAAGATGATGTTTGGGATGTAGTCCCAAGACCTGATAGGGAGTCACATGTGTGTAGATTGAAGAAAGCCTTGTATGGCTTGAAACAAGCTCCCAGAACCTGGTACGGTAGGATGGACAGTTTCGTATCTAGTTTGGGATTTACCAAGAGTAAAGCGGATTCCAACCTTTTCTACAAGGTTGAGGAAGGGAATCCTATGATTCTACTCCTGTATGTGGATGACTTATTTGTAACAGGAGATGACAGACTGATTGCAGATACTAAGAGGAAGCTTGCTACTGAATTCGATATGAAAGATTTGGGAATGATGCACTATTTCCTAGGTATGGAGGTGTGGCAGAGTACAGGAGGGATCTTCCTTGGTCAAGGGAAGTACACAGTAGATATCTTGAAGAGATTTGGGATGATGGATTGCAAGGACATGGCCACACCTATGGCATCGAATCTGAAGCTTCTATGTGATACTTCATCTGAGCGGGTTGATGTCTCTATGTATCGTCAGATGATTGGGTCCTTGATGTACATGACGAACATGAGACCAGACATTTGCTTTGCTGTGAACACATTGAGTCAGTTCCTGACAGATCCGAGGAGTGTTCACCTGGTTGCTGTAAAGCATGTTCTGAGGTACCTGAAGGGTACAGTGGATTATGGGCTCAAGTATGAGGCGAATCAAAATTTTAACCTGCAGGGTTATGTTGATTCAGATTGGGATGGCAGTGTTGCAGATAGGAAGAGCACATCTGGTTGCTTCTTCAGTATGGGATCAGGTGTGATCTCTTGGTTTAGGAGGAAGTAGTCCTGCGTAGCAGTGAGTACAGCTGAGGCAAAGTATGTTGCATCCTGTTCAGCTAGTTGTGAGGCAGTATGGCTACGGAAGCTACTGTCTGAGTTATTTGATCTCCCGTTGGATGCTACTGGTATCTTCTATTATAATCAGAGTTGTGTGAAGCTGTCCGAGAATCCAGTGTTTCATGACAGGTCGAAACACATAGAGATCAAATATCACTATATCAGGGATATGGTGCAGAGAGGAGCTGTGAAGCTCCTGTATGTTGTGACGGATGAGCAGATTGCAGATGTGCTAACAAAGCCACTAGCTAGGGTGATGTTCGAGTACTTCAGAGAGAGGCTTGGCATTCTTCAGATTGAGGACACTTCGAGGAAGAAGTGATGGACACATCTGCTAAAGCCATTCCAAGCATGTTGGAAGGAGGATCCTTCACATGGCTGTGGATGTAAGCCTTGGATGATGAGCATCAGGATGATGTTCTGGTTTCTATTGGATATGATCAGTTGGATCATTTTTATGTATGTATGTATGCATCATGTTGGATGCTGGATATGATCAGTTGGATCATTTATATGTATGTACGCATCATGTTGGATGCTCGATATGATCGGTTGGATCATGTGTATGTATTTTTGTATATGCATCATGTTGGATGATTGGACCATGTATCAGTATATGTATCAGGTGGATCATGTATGGTGATATGTATCATGTATTTGTATTTGTATCAGGTGGATACATTGTATGATCAAGTGGATCATGTATGATGATATGTATTAGGTAGATACTTGGTATGCATTAGGTATATGCATTGTATGATCAGGATGATCTTGGATGATGAGCTTCAGGATGTTACTCCAGATGACATGCAGCAGGATGTTGCAGTGATGATGATTAGGATGATCATGTGTACATTAGTATGATGTATGGTGAGTATCAGGTTGATACTCTATGGCCACGGATCAAGTTGTGCAGATGAGCATGTAATTCGTTGCCCTGGGAGATTTGCAGATAGTCTTTCGAGGTTTTTCCTATGGCATGTAATTCGTTGCCCTGGGATATTTGGAAAATTCTCTTTCGAGGTTTTGCTCTGGGAGGACATATAATTTGGCCCTGGGAGATCTGCAGATAGTCTTTCGAGGTTTTGCCTATGGCATGTAATTCGTTGCCCTGGGATATCTGGCAGATGCTGTTTCAAGGTTTTGTCCTATGGCATATAATTCGTGTCCCTGGGAGATCCAATAGGTTGGGCTGTGAGCCTGTAATCAGTCTTGGGATGCTCTTGCGAGGTTTTTCCATGACCACATGTAATTTGTGCCCTGGGAGATCCTATAGGTAGAGCTGTGTGCTCGTAACAGCCTGGGATGCTCTTGTGAGGTTTTGTGGTGACCACATGTAATTCATGCCCTAGGAGATCCTATAGGTAGAGCTGGGTGCTCGTAACATCCTGGGATGCTCTTGCGAGGTTTTGTGGTGAGGTCACATATAATATGGCCCTGGGAGATCCTATAGGTAGATTCGTGTCCTCATAACAGCCTGGGATGCTCTTTCGAGGTTTTGTGATGCACGTAATAAGTCCTGAGGATTCCACAGTATGGCCAGTGATGACGAAGACCTATAGGTGGTGGGCCTACATCCAGTATGAAAAAGGACTGGCTGTGTAGAACTTCCTATGACGAGTAGAGTTAGAGATTGGTTGAGATAGCAGCAGCAGTGACGATGACGATGACGACCCATCGATGATGATGATCTCGAGAAGAAGACTTGTCTAGTAGATCTGTGTCGAGAAATAACTTCCTAGTTAAGAGGGAGTGTTGATGTATATGTAACTTTGGAATGTATTTCATCTATGTATTTCATATATATTTATTGTATCGTTATTAGAGATGTGTTATTCCTCTATAAGGAAGTGTCGTCATGTGGATTGACAGGTGTCGCAAGTGTGTGTACTTGCCGATGGGTTATTAGACCACCATGTGGGGTCGGCCCTGAATTATATATATGATAATGTGGATGTACCTAACTAGACAAGTCGGCCCCATAAGGTCACTGGGAAAAAAGGTTAGTATAAATAGAGATCGGAGATCTCTATTTTATTCACTCAAAAAAGTAACTCACTCTCACTCAGAAAGTGGCACACTAGTGAGGAGGAGGATCATCCGCTACTAGGAGACTATCTCAGTGTATTTTGGTTGTACTTTGGTTGAGCCATTTCTCTCTCTATCTCTGAGGAAGTTGTGGGGTTTTTCACCTTAGGGTTTTCCACACGGAAACTCTGTGTCTCTTGTCTCTTATGCTTTTGATTCTTATGATGCTTGTCATATTGTGATTGTCATGCATTGATATATTGTATATGTTATTCTCTCAGCAAATATCCTAGAGTATTGTGAATTAATGCTCAAAATTTAACATGCGTTGCATTTGGATTGGTGCTCGCATTTGCTATAGTGCTCTCATTGTGCAGGTGCCCTCCAACTCCTTCATAGAAAAGTAAGGTTGAGTTATTGATTGAATTTGGTCACTCATAAATATCAATATTAAAACTAGATATCATTAAATTATTATATTTTCTTGTAGGATATAGTTGGGGCATAATACCTTGGTTTTCATCCACAAATAATGTCTTCATTCTTGATACCAACCCTTGGTTTATGGGACCTTTAAATATTTACAATAAGACTCGTATTTGAAATATTGATGCTTTGGGAGATGTGGTGTGGTCAAAGACCATATACAAAATGAGAAGGTATATCGTCTGCTTTAACTTGATCATACATCTACATCGCAAAGAAAAGAAAAATGCATTACTTTCAAAGTCTTTCATCAATTTTTCCAAGGCATTGGATGATAAGTCAAAGTCATTCACAAATTTTTCCAAGGAATTCGATGATAGGCTTCAAACAAGACTATGATGATTATTTCAACCAGTATGATGAGTTGAAAATAGTCACAAGGCCTTATTTTTTCATGTAGGGAGATATTTTAGCTGACTACTTTGCTATTTTAATTTCTTCAATTGGATCAAGGGCCCAGAGGTTCTCTAATTTTTTTGTAACAATTTTTTGGTCCCCTTGATATTCTTGATTCTCTCCCATAGGGGGGTTGGTTCCTTTCTAGGGATCATCCTTTTCTACCATTGGTATCCCATTCCCCTCCTTTTCCTTTTCAAGTGCTTCTAGATCTCTTAAACCCTTGAATCAATTTTTGTTTTCTCCCACTTTTCTCCAAGTTACCCCCCTTGGGTCCTGTTTATTTGTTTGCGTGCCTTATTTTGTTGTTTTTATGGTTTCTATATGCTAGCCTAAATGGGTTTTGTTCCTTCTAACTTGAGGGGTTCATGGACTACAAAGGATTCTCCTCTTGGGTATACCAACAAGTTGTAGCAAAATTCCCATACTCATGGAAAACATTGCATTTGAAGTGGCACTACTCATAATCGAACTCTTGTAGGGGGGTATATCCCACTAGTTTTAGTTGAATAACTAAATCGGGGTCTCCACTAGAACAATAGGAGATCAATGTCATGCAAAGATCCATTGGGTGATTCGACAACCTTTGAAGGAGGGACAACCATCGTACCAACAACAAGATAGCGTAATACCATCTTTCCAGGAAAGAAGGTCGCTAGTGTGGGATATCAAACCATGAGATGGGAGCCAAGATATCACTCGGGTAAGGAGTTTATACATTAGATCTCAGGTCATTTGATGCACAACAAAACTCATTGTGTTTATGCATGACGAAACACATTGGAACTCGTTGGATTCATTAAAAAAGCTAGGGAAAATGTTGTGTATGGGAAAGTAAAGTATCATCGTGAAGAGAGGTCTGGCAATCAAAAGTTGGCCAATCTTGATTCATACACTCACATGTTGACCATTTTAGTTGGAGAGGCCCAGGAAAAGGGTAGGAAAATATAAGAGTTAATACACTCAAGTGATCTTGACGATATTCAATTATATTGCACTTTTTACAAAAAGTAAGGAGACCCCCCTCTAGACCATACTCAGAAGTTACTTATTCTTCCAAATGTAGAAAGACAACAAAATGGAGAGACTATTCATTTATCTTATCACAATCTCGAGTCTTGGTGGGATATGGGCATGTCACTTGGGGAAATTAAAAGAAACTTATGAAAGCATCCATGAATATGAAAAGTTTGTGGAATGTATAATAAATTTCATGGGATTAAAGAAGATAGTAATATCATTCCTTATATACTGGGCGCAATTAATGTTGAAGGTGCCCCATCTCTTCCCGAATAGGGAACAAAAACTAAATTTGTTACTTAATCGACAAAGAAGACAAGCATGCCAAACCCCTTTGTTGCTTCTAAGGGTGAGAAAGAGGCCAATTTTGGGAAAGGTTTTGCCATGGCCCAAAAGATGGGATATTCAAGGGTTGTGGGTAGTGGTAAATATGTTTAAGGACCATGGTGAGCATTGGAAGTGGGAAAGAGATATAAGGGTCTAGGTCCCTCCCTTGTATTGATTCCATCTCTAGTGTTAAGGGAGGAGATGCTTCTTCTTCAGATTTGTTAGGCCCGTAGCTAAAGATGGAACCACGATGTCTCTTTGATTAATTATTTTTCTATTTTCTCAGGATTGTGCACAAATTTTTACTATAGGAGCTTGGAAAAGACTCTGTTCCTTGGTGGCTTGTATGGGATTTATGAGGATTGGGAAACTTTCTGGAACTCCTTTTTCGAATTTCATTGTGTGAAGTTTGGGAATTTAATTGTTTCCATAGGAGACTTGGATTTTACGATGTATAGAAGTGAATGTATGCAAGGTCGGATAGGTTTTCAAACTTTTTTCATAACCACTTAGAGTTAGCAGATCTAGTGGATGTGGCCCCTATCAAACTTAACTGACTTGGGTCAATGATAAAGCTAGGATGTAGAAATATCTAAATGGTTGGACAAATTTTTAGTGCATTGTTTATTACTTTAGAGAGTGGATATACATAGGTCTTGGATTAGGGACATTTGTTGCTTTGATCATTATCCAATTCTTTTAGAATCTAGTTGCGATGAGAGCATACCAAAGACGCCTTTTAAATACAACCCTAGTTGGGCCACAAAAGAAGAGTTCCAAAGTCTAGTCAGAGACTACTAGGTAAAGTACGAGCCATGATTAGAGATAACTACTTTTGAACAATTCTCAAATTATTTCAAACGTATTAAATAAAAAGTGGCGGCATGTTTAGGCGATCGATATGAGAACATAGATTATGTGCTCTCAACTATGGAAACATGCATAGAGTATTTGATTGTTAAGTATGATGGAGGCCTATATAATAATGAATTATTCAATTTGTTAAAGGAACTTGAAGCTAAAAGGACGAAGCTCTTGTTGGACAAAGAATTGGATCTCGGGATTAAAAGCATAGATAGTTGGGGAGAGGTGGGAGATCAAAATACCAAATACTTCCATAATTTTTTCAATGATAGAAAGAATATCAAATCCATTTGGGAGCTTACAAATTCTAATGGTCATAAGGTCAAATCTTTTAAACACTTAGAAGATATGGGAGTTCAACATTTCAAGGGAAATTTTGAAGAGCCTTCTTGAGCAAATATTGGGGAATTCTCAAGCTTATTTCCTTCTTCCCAAGAATGGTAAATGAGAAAGACAATGACCATTTGTTTTAGGTTTTTTCCAAAGAAGAACTCCTCTATGTACTGTCCATTTTAAAAAAATGATAGAATTCTAGGCCCCAACGGCTGGAAATCTATATATTTTTTGAGTTGTTGGGGGGGGATATCCTATGTGTGGTATAAGAAGTTCGCATATTATGTTGAATTTTGGGATCTTATAATTCCACATTCATTTCCATTATTCCTATTAAGTTTGATTGGTCAGAGACTTTTGTTGTTGCCAATGCGACTGTGCTTTTGCTAGCTTTCCTTCTAGTAGGCACTAGCTTTTCTAGGAGAAGTCCCATACAAATTATAACTAGAAGGAAAGCTAGCAATTCATGACCATAGAGTTAATGGAGCTAGCTAGAGTACAAGGTATTTTGAGCTCCCAAAGCTCATTCTTTGAGCTAGCTCCAATTTCAAAATCTTGTCTTGGAACACCCTAAACACCCTAATTTTGTCAACATATTCTTCCAACCTATATTTGTCGCATTCTTCATCAATAACCACCAAGACAGTTTGTTGCTTTAACTTCTCAATATAAGGTAATGTAGAAAGCCATTGTTGTTGGTATAGATGAATTCCATTTAAGTGTTATGCTCCTAATCCTAGGTCCATGCCTCCCATCTACTTTCAAAGGACCCAATACACTCTTGCACATTAGTGCCATGCTTTTTGCAATGTCAAACCTTCTTCTAAAGGAATGAGACTTTGCATATAGTGCATCAACTTGGCTAGTCACAATGAGGATTTACTAGTTGCTTCCAAAATTCATAAAACAAATTTCCAATGCTAAGAGTCTCTACCAGCACCAAAAATTTCTATAAATTCTTCCGACCGAGAGGTGCTGGAAATCAAATTGCAAAGAGATACCCTAAATGAAATATTTGCTCATCCCTTGGAGGTAATTCCAATAGACGCCTTCAAAGGAATGACCTTCATGGAGAAGACTACCATTAAATTGATGCCAAGTAAACTCTAAAAGCTAGCCAACATGGAGAAGGAGGAGAACAATTATATTCACCTCTCTTAGAGGCTAAGGGGGAGAAACCCAACCTTCATAATAGAACCTTAACCAAAATGCAAGAAATAATCCACCTCCAAACACGTATACAATCACAAATGAATTCACAATGAAACCTCTACAAGGAATTGAGTGTGGCTTGTAGTCATGTTCACTCATAAAATAAAATGACTCAAATAACTGGAGCACCACTTGGACTTAGGTGGTATGGAAAACACTCAAATTGAAATGCATTTCATAGGAGACATTTGTTAAGTTCCACCCCATGTTCTTACCATGCTTTTTTTTCAAAAGGAAAGCGTTTTTTTCAACAATTTGAAAAGCTAAGCTTGATTTTGTTGATGATTAACCAAGGATTTTAATTTTTGAAGGACATTGAAAAACTCGTAAGAATGAAAATGATAAAGAAGACTTTGAACCTCGCAGATCATTCTTTTCAAATCAATATACTGAGATTGAGACATGGGTGACATGGGTTCAAGATGAGATTCAAACCAGGAAAGAGTTAGAGATCCTCTTCAATACTTCCGAGTTGAACAAACACCTTTGGGAGCATATATCGCAGAGAATGAGGGAGACGGGTTACGCCAGGTTTCTTACCATGTGCAAGTAAAAATGGTGGAATCTCCTCAAGGATTACAGGAAACTCAGGCATGAGCAGAAGCTCGGGATGCCCAATGTCGAATATTATATCAAGAGGGCCAAGCATACACCGTATTGGAACCCTGTAAAGTAATGCTCCCCAAAGGTAAGTGAATCCTCACGACTTTTTGGTTTTTCGCTCTTTGAAAAAATTGATAGACCAATATGGAAAACCTCCTTTTATTTGAACCTTTGGAATGGGTAAAGTTCATGAGATTTGAACTTTAGGCCTCTACCTTGGACGGACAGTGACTCTACTAACTGGCCTGGTTAAAATTGGTTGTCACTATTAGTTTGTGCTTTTTGGGGAATTTTTGCTTAGTTGTTAGTTGGCCCGTTATTTGAAAAAAACTTCAGATACTATTTTTTGGCATCGGTTTAATTTATACCGGATAAAAAATTGTTTTACTATTCACTATCCACTTGGCCCCTTTACGATGATTGAGGACTCAAAGGAGGAGACTTCTTCTACCCGCCTCTTTTGTCTCCAGCTTCTAGTTCTGGCACCTCTCGACATGCACTTGATGAGATTTCGATAATATATTCATTATGTTTCTGTCTCTGAGTTATTATGATAGATTTGTTCTTAGATCTTCTCTTGTTGCTATTAGGGTAGCTAGCTGCTTGTGCACTTCCAATTTGTATTACGCTGGTTATACGCTTTTACTCCCATGGACCTACTTTAGTGGTCTTTCATTTGACATTAATAATATGGTCTTATCTTATACTATCCACTTGGATGTATAAGGAAAATTGTTTCTATTCTTTTTTTAGGATTGGTATGTTCAAGGGAAAACTATTCTGCATTCAGTAAGCATTTTCTCATAAATTAAATGCACCCATCTTCAAAATTTGTAGACAACCAATGCATTCATTTTCCTGAATGTATGCTACCAATATATATGACTCTAATTTGCAGAGTCAGGAAATTCACCCAATGGTGTTGTAATTTTTGTAATGATTGTTTAAGGTGAGTTTCTTGGATTTCATCTCAAATTGGCGTCCATCTACCTTATACTAAGGATTATCATTGCCGTTGAAATTTAGACAAGCTAGGAATTCAACCCAGGACTTGGCCCCTTCTGGTGAGCTGCTCTACTACTGAGCAAACCCTTCATGACAAACACTTTTAACAACTCAAACTCAGGGTGTAGGTTGCTACCTTTATTTTCTAGCATCTTCCCCATCAAGCCACACTTTGGCTTAGGACACCTAGCCACCACAACCTACATGGCTCCCTCACTGTGTTATTAAACCCAGGACTTGGCCCAACTGCTGGGCTGCTCTAACATTGAATTACATGCCTGTCTCATGATGGATACCTTCAACAGTTCAATTACATGTGAATTTTTTAAAAGAGGATTTTCATATTGTTTCAATGAGGTGGATAAAGAATTTTATTAAATGCATGGAAGGGTATTGTATTTAGGATGTTTGGGTGCAGTTTCTTAGATAATGGATTAAATAAGCCGACTATATCAAAATTGGGTTCAAGGGTAAAAATACAAAAGTAATAAATTGGGTACTTAGTAAAACAAACTCATCTCTCTTAGTCATTTAACTCCAAACAAGCCACATGGTGGCAATGTCTCTGCATATATGTTAATTGATTTTGTTGAGGCAGTGATTTATGAATTTATGGAACCAAAAAACTAGCAATAAGCAATAATCATTTGTCTAGGCACCACCACTGCTCAAGTGAAGCATTGATGAAAAAGGAGTCTGGGCACCACCATTGCTCAAGTGAAGCATTAATGAAAAAGGATTGCCTGATAGGTAAATTGAGCCTGTCATCGAACTCTTTATTCTTTAAGTGGAAATGCTCTTCAGCTGGTATCCATCTACAAAAGATATTTTTCTGGCCTGCAACTCCAACCATCTCTGATAGGAACATTCCACTATCTTCCTCATTTGAAACCCTTTGAAACTTGGTTCTGATATTTTTGTTGATTTGTCTGTTTAGTCATTTCCTTAGGCTTCTCCTCAGCTCTATAACTTGGTCCTCCTTCATGTTTTATGTATTTTGAGATCATTTGCTGCTGCATTAATTACTATTCTTTCTATATGGTATCCTAATCCTGATCTACATTCTCCACTTAATTCAATGTCTGTGCTTTATCCTTTTATTGTAAATAACAGATTCTGAGGTAGGTCCTTTACTAGGTTTTCTATCAAGGAAGACTGCAACATGAGTTTCCGAGGGGGGGGAGGACTGTGACTGGATAGATACTCGTGGTAGCTTGCACTTCAACTATTGAATGGATAATCTTCTTAGACCAATTATTGGAGATGCATTTCCTAAAACACAAGTTCCTAATGATCTTAACAAATGTACATTTACAAGGATCCATACATAATCCAAGGAGACAAATCATGAAGACCCTAATGATTCTGAAATATATATGTTACAAACCAAGTCAAATCACAACCATACAACAATTATGGCTTATATTCTTATGTCAGCTACAGAGAAAAAACAATGGAACAATGTTGCATGATGAGGTTAGAAACCGTGCCCCAATGCAATGCAATATTTGTCTGAAAATTTGTTTTGTTTGTTTACTAATGTAACTAGACGATAAATAAAAATGACAATGTATGAAGGAAACACCTTTTTGATGTTGCAAGTATTCTAAACACCTTCACAAGGGTAGTCAACCTCTATATCAATCCCACCATTCAGTATTACCCATTGAAAACCATGGTCCATAAGTCCTCCATCACAACCACTTTCTACTTGAGGCATACTGCATAACAATTATATAGAAATAAAAAATGAGAAAATAGTGTATGAATGCATGAGATAAATGTCAGCAGTTTGCAACAACAAAATACATCCACAAGCCACCTTGAGATTATACAGTCTCTTGTTGAGATGCTTGGATATGGGACATTGGACATGGGTTGAATAATAACAGTCATGAAAGTGAAGTGGAGAGAGATAGAAGTACCTTCAAAACAACTAGAGAACATCAGGAAAGTGATTCAAATATTTAAAATTTTACAGCTGCTACTTCAGGGAGCTCTGTATCTATATGGTTACTTTCTGTGATGGCATCTCATGATAGAAAAAGTAAGTTTGCTATAATGGAGGCTGGTGCATTCGAGATCCTTGCAGTCTGCAAAGAAGGAAACAAAATACTTCCACAAGCCACCTTGAGATTATACACTCTCTTGTTTAGATGCTTGGATCTGGGACATTTGACATGGGTGGAATAATAACAATCATGAAAGTGAAGTGGAGAGAGATAGGAGTACCTTCAAAACAACTAAAGAACATCAGGAAAGTGATTCAAATATTGAAAAATTTATAGCTATTACTTTAGGGAGCTTTGTATCTATATGGTTACTTTCGTGATGGCATCTCATGATAGCAAAAGTAAGTTTTCTATAATGGAGTCTGGTGCATTTGAGATCCTCACAGAGAGAATTTCACAATTTTCCTTTCAAGTTGTGCAGGTAATAGAATTCTTTGTTATTACATCTATTTTATACTAAATATAAGGGGGAATAATTGAAAGAGTGATAAGAACTATGAGAAAACAAATAGGATACTATGTTCATAATTTGGATAAAATATACCATATCTAGTGATTCAGATTGTTTATAAAATTGCCTTTTGAATATTATGATGAAAAACATAGAAAATATGGAAACTATGAGGTCTCTCTAGTTAACAATCATGATGCAATGTGTTGAATATTTTTGTTGAATCCTTATGTGCCTTTTTTTATTTGCTCAAATTTTTGTTTTCGTTCTTATGAGTCTCATTTTTCTATGAAAATTAAGTTCTATCCTTTACCTCCAGTATATCATATAAACTAGACTTTGGTTCCACTTTGTTTCATTTATCCATTTGTCTAGGTATCTGGTTATTCTATTTATCATTACTTTTCAATGTTGATCTGTTAATTTTCTTTATCTCATGCTTTTAGTAGCCTACTCTTTGTATATGGTCTTGTAAGTATAGCATTTTATTTTTTCATGTTTCAGTCTTATTGACAAGTGTGAAATTGTTTGTTGAGCAGACTGACACTGAAGAAAATGGTAGTATATGGGTATGTGCTCTTTTACTGTCAATTCTATTTCAAGAAAGGGATATAATTCATGTACACCCTACAAACGATGAGAGCCATCCTTGCACTTGTGACTTTCCTAAAATCCAATGACACTGCAAACAAATACTTTGTTGCACAAGATCTAGCTTGTCTGGTCTGTAATGGCAGCAGAGGTAGTTTGCTTGCTGTAGTCAATTTTGGGGCTGCTGGTGGACTTATACCTATACTTGGTTGTGCTGAAGTAGACATCTCAAATATTATAGAACAGTATGAAGAATTCTCATTGGTACATATTCCAGACCAAGTAGCTCTGGAGTGATTGTTCAGATTTGATGATATCAAGGTTGGTGCAACTTCCTGCAAAGCAATACCCACCTTAGTTGAACTATTGAAACCTATTCCAGATCGTCTAGGCACTCCTTCTTTAGCACTAGGGGTTTTAACTCAACTTGCAATAGATAATAATTCAAACAAGCTTCTAATGGAAAAAGTTGTAGAATCTTTAACAAAGTATCTCTCTCTTGGTCCTCAAGATGCTATAGAAGAAGAACTAGTAGAGTTATTAAGGATTCTTTTTGGTAGTCTTGAGATACGGTGGCATGGATCTACTGTTGGAGTTGTCAATTAGTTGGTTACAGTATTACGCTCGGGTGCTAGGGGATCAAGATATAGTGTAGCAAGAGCTTTGGAAGGTCTTTTTGTAGAAGACCACATTAAGGTTGGGGAAGCAGACAGGCAAGTTGTCGAGCCTCTTATTGAAATTCTTAGCTCTGGGACAAAAAATTAACATGTCGCAATTGGTGCATTGATCAGGTTGTTGTTTGAAAATCCTTCAAGAGCGCTTGCAGTTGTTGATGTTGAAACACATGCAGTGGATGTGTTATGCCAAATTTTCTTCTCGAATTCCTATATGGGGCTGAAAGAGGATGCTGCAGAGTTGTGTTGTGTTCTTTTTGGAAATACAAGAACTAGATCTACACTAGCTATAGCAAGACATGTTGAACCTCTACTTTCTCTTCTTGTTACAAAGTTTAGTCCATCCCACCACACTATAGTCTATGCTCTTGATAACCTTTTAGATGATGAACAGCTGGAAAAGCTTATTGCTTCACATGGTGTTGTTGTTTCTCTTGCTGCACTTCTGTTTGGTGAGAATTATCCTCTTCCTGAGGCTGTATAAATGCCTTGACAAAGTTAGGCAAAGATAGACCACTTTGCAAGCTTGATATGATTAAAGTTGGGGTGGTTGAAAACATACTAGAAATTCTTCCAGAAGAACTACACTCTTTATGTGCTATGATGGCAGAATTACTTAGGATACTGACAAATAACAACAATATTGCAAAAGGAAAATCAGCTGCAAAAGTAGTCAAGCCTCTTTTCTCAGCTTTAACTCAACCTGAGTTTAGTGCTGTAGGGAAACATAGTGTAATGCAGGGGTGCTGGTGAATATGTTAGATAATCCTTAGTGGCATGCTGTCTAAAAGATAACACCTTCTCAGTCAGTGGAGCCACCGATCCCTCTATTGGATTTACCATCCTAGGAAGTGCAGTAGAACTGATTTCTCATTTACTTTTGGAGGAATACTTGCAGAGGGACATGATCACTCAATAGGAAATTGGTCCTCTGGTTCAGGTTCTTGGATTTGATATGCCCATTTTGCGAAAAAAGGCAATTAAGCTCTTGTAAGTGTTTCATTAAGCTGGCCAAATGCAATTGCAGATGTGGGTAGAGTTGCTGAGCTATCAAAGGTGATTCTACAAGCTGACCCTCCACTTCCCCATGTCCTCTGAGAATCTGTGGCTTCTTAATCTATATTATCAAGTATTTTACAATTAAGTTCCCAGTATTATTTGGAGGTACATATGGTAGTCCTAGTATAAATGCTCTGCTCTGGTTTAGATACAACCGTTGCAGGTGCATTAAATGCCCTTCTTATTGTTGAGACTGAGGATGCATCTAGTGTTGAGGCCATGGGAGATAGTGGTGCCATTGAGGCACTCTTGGAACTTCTTAGGTGTTATCAGTATGAGGAGGCTGCAGGAAGAATACATAAAGCCTTAATGAATAATGTCAAGATAAGAGACTTGAAAGTTGCAAAGTTGGCGATTTCTCCATTATCTCAGTATTTGCTTGAACCTGAAACTCAAAGTTAGCAAGCAAGATTGCTAGTTTTTCTTGCACTAGGGGATCTGTTTCGAAATGAGACCCTGGAATGTAAAAAAAATGCAATCTCTGCCTGCCACGCACTTGTGAATCTGCTTGAGGACCAACCGAAAGAAGAGATGAAGGTGGTTTCCATTTGTGCTTTGCAAAATCTAGTGATGTACAGCTGCTCAAATAAGAGGGAGGTTGCAGAAGTTGGTGGAATTCAATTTTTCCTCGACCTTATCAGTTCTAGTGATTTGATACGTTAATCCAGGTAGCTATTTTTATAAATCTTTTGTTCTTAAGTAGTACTGTTCAAGAATATGCCTCTACTGACACTGTCCAAGATTTTGTTGGTTAGTACCTATTTCTCTTTCTTATTTTGTTACTTTGCTTTATGTGTCTGTAGATACTTGTCTATGGTTTTGAAAGTGAGTGTAGAGACTAGTCAAAATATGATGCTATTGAAATCCTTTATGAAGTGTTTCATCCACATCAAAAAGTTTGTGCTTACCCAAAAATCTTATGAATTGGGAAAAGGACCTTTCAGACAACAATAGGTTAACCCAATGCCTAAAAAAAGCATTAAATTCATTCACCAATAATATGTAAGGACCTTAAGCTGGTTTGGGATACTTTCAGAATGGATTCAAGTTTTAAACTCTAACTTTAAATCTCTATGTTAAACTAGAATTGCAGTTCTCTCTTTTATCATGGAAAAGAAAAAAGAAAGGATCCTAACACACCACCTACAAAAAAAAAAAGATTCACTCAACCAAGAAATGTAATGACCTTAGGATAGTTTGGGTCACTTTCAGAATCATTTCAAGTTTTATAATCTATTTTTAAATATCTACAATATTAAAACTGACAGATATTTGTTGTTTCTTGGGAGAAAAAAAATGAGTTAAGAATTGAGTGCATCAACCTAGAGCAGCACACAGATCAAGAACATGTTCTCAAGGAGAGACATCCAAAGCCATAACAGTAGCTCTAGATGCTGCATCCATTCCATAAATCTGAAAAACAGTCAAACCAGAGGTTATTTACTTACACTAACATTTGAAAAATAAGAAAAAATGAAATATAACAAATAAAAGGGAAAAGCTTTAGATATAGATTCATGATGTTGACATTCCTTGGAAATTTGAAATTTAAGATGAAAGAAAGACATAATTTATAATTAAAAGAAGCACAAATATGTTAGGGAAGGCAATTATAATATGATAACTATATACGTAGTTTAAAGGTCGAGCATCGTATCATAATGTATTTTACATGGCATGGTACTTTTGTGTTGGGGTTAAATATAGCAACCTAAGTTATTATTGCGCTGAAAAGGGGCATTCTATAGACCAGTAGGGGGGTGTACAATTCCTTTTGTGCTCATCCCGGAGATGACACATGTCCTTTTTAAAAATAATAAAATATTATAAAAAATAATATGTCGTCTATTTAAAACATTTACAACTGCATGCATATAAAACTACACAAATTAGATAAATCAAAATGCTTCCTCTGCATTTTCACTCTAAAAAGGGGTTTCCACCTCGAGAGATTTGATCCCTCTTGGCGCTTGGTAGATACCCTTTTTAAGATGGATCTATGTTGGTTTAAGTCACATGTTTTTTATTTAGTTACATAATCTTGGTTACCACCAGCTTACATATCTCTCAAAAAAGAGTGTTTTTTAAATAAAGGTGGCTCTTTATGTAAAGCAATTCATGGAGTTGAGGGGTGGGCTTATTTTTCTACCTTTGTACACTTGTCGTAACTAGATGCATGCTCTTTGCATCCTCATGGGCCAGCTCAAAGTGTGTTCCTAGAGGCTTTGGGTGGAGATTGATCACAATACCCATTGGATAGGCACGATCTGGTAGCTATGCCATCTTTGGGAGGTTGAGACTAGGTAGCAATTCATATTTTGTTACCCTTTCTACTAGGGAGTCACAAGTACTTTTTAGATTCTTTACATACCTTGAAAAAAATTTATTGGCTCTTTATATGCAGGAGGCCCTCAAAGGGCATTTCCATACTCCTTGGCCACCTCCTAGACTAGCATCCTACCAGAGGATCATCTCCTTCTTCTTGGTGCTCCCTTCTATCAGGGATAATAAGAGACATATCATTGGTAGTATAGATTTTGGCTCTAGTTTAGTGCAAGATTGGGGGACTATTACCATTTCTTAGTGAGCGTATTGACATTTTTTTTTCAGTCCCCATGTTAGCAGCCAAGAGAGGCCTCCTAGGTCTTAGTGGTGAGAAACATTGTCTAGACAGCAATAGAATTCAAAATCCAGATTATCATCTAGTTCCTCTTCCATACAATGTTCTAGGAAATTATTATTCAATTGTCTGGTTTTCTTCATGGAACCTTTTGATGCTTTTTAGAATTCACAATCTAGATTATCATCTAGTTCCTCTTCCATACAATGTTCTAGGAAATTATTATTCAATTGTCTGGCTTTCTTCATGGAACCTTTTGATGCTTTTTGAAAACAGATAAAAAGTTAAAAAACACATATTTCATTAAATTTGGAATTAAACATTGGATCTAGAATTCCAAAATAACCAAAAAAATCAATTATGGCATTGTTCTTGTAATAAAATCTTTCCATTTTTAATGAAATATGTGTTAAAAGCATGATTGATTTCAAGCAAAAGAATATATCAAACTACCTTTATCAAAGTCTTTCCCTTGAATTGTTGCAAACTGAATGCAGTCACTACTTCTAACGGTTCTATCATTGAGTATAATCACCTGTGATGTTTGTGAACTAGCTGGTAGCTATATTAACATGTCAATATCAACCTTTCCTTAGAAAATGTTCACTTCCATGCCTTCCTTATATTAATACATAATTTATATGGTTTACTTTTCATTGACCAAATCCATATTTGTGGTGTTGACTTCATTGGCAAACTTTGTTTTACGTGTAAAACATTAAGGGAAGGTAAAAAAAAAGAGCATATTTACTTATATGCACAAAGTTTTTCTTATGGTGGAAGCCAAGCTTAAAACTATGTGATTTGTTGTATTTGGAAACTATTCAATGATCACTCTTCCAAAGTTTTTTGATTGTGAAATATGATTTGTTGTTGGTCAAAACTGCATATCCTGGGAAAATATTTTTATCCGATCTTTGCCTACCACTTTTTGTTGAAGATAGACTAGCGAATTTCCTTGCTATATCAAAAGATTGAAGATGATCACTTTGTGCTTAGGTTCAAAATTTAAAAAGTAATATAACAACTTGTTGATATTTAGCCATTACTCTATCAACCAACTATAATGAAGTGCTTCAATCAATTTTAATCGGTTTTTTTTCTTTTGGTCTATCTACTATAGCTCAACTTTTGAGCTCGTGTACACTAAACCATTTTCAGCTAATAATTTCACATTACAACTCAGTACCAAGATAGAAAAAAACTCATGTTGCAAATCTCTTAGCACTAAGAGATTTGGGATTTAGAGTTAGTTTAACGACTGCAATAGTATAAATCCCAAATGGTTATTTGTGAATACATTATAACATTGCGTCAATATCAATATAACAATTTTTTGAAATATCTTTTCCCATGTAAACATAGAACTGATCAGAGAGGCTGTAAGTGCCTTCTTTGTAAGCCTAGCACTATATCCTTGTTAATTTCTCTCATGTGTTTTCCCTTCATTTCTCTTATATTTTCTCTTGTCCTCTATCATCTCTGTTTTTTTTACTTATTTCCCCTCAACACATTTCACCTCTAAAATGGAACTTGGGTTCCGATTGGATTTATGTTTGAGCCGTAATCTTTGATATGGATTTATGTTTTGGCCCTAAGCTTTGTCGCAGGGTTTAAAAATCAACAAACTTGACAACAATAATGACCACCTGAGTATTCCAAGTCATTCTTGGCCTCATCAAAATTTAAAGGGTGATATAACAACTTGTTGACATTTAGCCATTACTCTATCAACCATCTATGTAGATGGTATAATGAAATGCTTCAATAAATTTTAATCAGTTTTTCCTCTTTTGGTCTATCTTCTAGCTGAAGCCCCATGTCTCGGATGGAATGGAATCAACGGTTCATCGATCTGAGTCCCTGATTGCATTTTATGGCAAATTTTCACTTGCATCCAAGAGCCATTTAGGGACACATGTTGATTTGGTCTAGGGGCCTTGATCTAGAACTAGGAAGTAGAATCAAGTTCTGCAACTTCTAGCAGGTGTGTATAGGCCCGATGGATGTCATGAAACTATCCACCTGCACTTGGGGAAGAGCTTTCTGAATTTGACCCCCTAATGCAAAAATTGCATTGAACAAAACCCTAGCTTCTCAAATCACCAGGTAAAGCAATATTTGGGCCATGGCACTTGATGGGAGAGGGGTGTCCTATCTAAAGTCGTGTGTCTCGAACCCTGCAGAATTGATGATTCATTGATCCAAGTCCCAGATTGCATTTTATGGTGAGTTTTCAGTTGCATCCAAGAGCCATTTAGGGACACTAACACATGTTGATTTCATTTGGGGGTCTAGATCTAGAACTAAGCAATAGAGTTGAGTGCTGCAACTTCCAGTAGGTGTGTATACACTTAGTGGATTTCATGAAGCCATCCCCCTGTTCTCGGGGAGGAGTTCCATGAATTTCACTCCCTAGTTCAAAAATTGTATTTGGTCTCATTGAAGGAAACCCTAACTTCTCAAATCTCCAGGTAAATCAAGCTTCGAACCATTGCATTGGATGTGGAGGGGTGTCCTAGAGGAATCCACATGCTCGGAACCCATTGGAATTGACAATTCATCGATCCCAGTCCCCTATTGCATTTTAGGACGAGTTTTCACTTGCATCCCTGAGCCATTCAGGGACACATTTTGATTTGTTCTAGGGGCCTATGTCCAAAACTAAGAACACGCATTAGCTTTCATTCACCATGCAATGTTATTGTTAGAAGGAAAGCTAACACTCGTTAGCTTTCATTCACTATGTAATATTGTTGTTAGAAGGAAAGGTAACATGCGTTAGATTTCCTTCATGATGATAGAAGGAAAACTACCATATGAAAGCTAACACATGTTAGCTTTAATGACAATGTGGTTGTGCTAGAAGGAAAACTACCATATGAAAACTAAGACGTGTTAGCTTTCATTCGCAGTGCAATGTTGTTGTTAGAAGGAAAGATAACACACGTTAGCTTTCATTAACCATGTAATGTTGTTGTTAAAAGGAATGCTAACATGCCTTGGATTTCCTTCATGGTGCTAGAAGAAAAACTACCATAAGGAAGCTAAGAGGCATTAGCTTTCATATGAAATCTAACACGCATTAGCTTTGATGAAAATGTAGTTGTGCTAGAAGGAAATTACCACATGAAAGCTATCATGCATTAGCATTAATTCACCATGCATTATTGTTGTTATAAGGAAAGCTAACATGCGTTAGATTTCCTTCATGGTGCTAGAAGGAAAACAACCATATGAAAGCTAACACAGGTTAGCTTTGATGACAATGTGGTTGTACTAGAAGGAAAACTACCATATGAAATCTAACACGAGTTAGTTTTCATTCACCATGCAATGTTGTTATTACAAGGAAAGCTAACTTGCGTTGGATTTCATTCACTGTGCATTGTTGTTGTTAGACCAAAAGTTAAATGCGTTAAATTTCCTTCGTGGTGCTAAAAGGAAAATTACCATATGAACGTCAACACACATTAGCTTTGATGACAATGTTGTTCTGCTAGAAGGAAAACAACCATATGAAAGCCAACATGTGATAGCTTTCATTGATTGTGCAATATTGCTATTAGAAGGAAAGCTAACATTCGTTAGATTTCATGTTGTTATTAGAAGGAAAGGTAACACGTGTTAGCTTTCATACACCATGCAATGTTGTTGTTAAGAGGAAATCTAATATGCATTTGATTTCTTGTTGTCATTAGGAGGAAAGCTAACATGCATTAGATTTCATGTTGTTGTTAGAAGGAAAGCTAACATGAGTTGGATTTCCTTCATGGTGCTAGAAATAAAACTACCATATGAAAGAAGCCACTTGTCAAGGGTTTTTTGCCATTTTTAGAGGAGACGTCCCATGTGAAGGTGCCTTAGGAGGATTTCTATGTAGGCCCTCATCATTCCATGCAATTTGCTCACTGATTTCTTTCTCTTGACATCATACTCAACCACTTTTTTAGAGGGCTCTTTTCTTACCTTTTGGAAGAGGTTTTGCACTTGGAAGGTTGTTCACATAGTTCATACCCTATTTTATGAAGGACAGTTTTGTATTTGGCAACTCTTAAATAGAGTGACATTTTCTCACTTGGGTGGCATCTAGGGCCTTCTATGTATGCCTTGTGGGCATCTTCTCATGAAGAGATCTTCCTTGAATGTTGAGTACTAGACAGCCCTAGTTTCTTGGAGATTACTTGATCAGCTAGCATCCATTTGGAGCATTTTAGATGGGGCCATCCCCTTGGACGTTTTTCAATTTTTAAGATATCTCGGTTGCTTGTGGACATACTCTTGTTAGAGAACCTACCTTGAAGGGGATTTTGGAGGCCATGTGGCATCATATTATCATTTGTTCCCTTGCTTCATGGAGGAACCCCTCATTTTGGGGCCTTATGTATCTCTTGTATTGTACATGTGGCTTTGACCGCTTTATTTTATTGTTTGGTTAGGAGTTTGTTAGAAGTGGAGCTTTTGTATTATTTCACCCCACCTTAGGATAGATCTAACGAAATAATGACATTTTATTTTAAAGGAAGTTTGAGCTACTCCTATTTAAAGAGAGCCACTTCCTCATTTGAACTCATAGTTAGATCTTTGGAGCTTTCTCTCTTTTGGAGCTTAATTGATATATCTTTCTTTGGAGCAAATTTTGTTTAAGGGTTTCTCTCATGTTAATGTGTGGCATCTCTCTTTATATTGTGCTTATCTATTGGAGATCATATTTGCTAGCATTGGACATGTTACTTCTCTTGAGCCATTGTAGGGGCAATATTGTCTAACTGGATTGGATCTCGGATAAGGTTTTCTTTTGGATTCAATTGAATTTTTTGCATAGAGGGAGGTTTTTCTTTACATTGTCTTTTATTCAGATGGTGCAATTCTAACCCCTCCTAGTGTAGGGTTTCACTCAAGAAAGAAGTAAATGAGGGATTGGTCCTTTCCCTTATGATTGCAAGTTGAACCCTTCAATACAACCCTTGATGCTAGGGTTTCCTAGAGCTCTCTTTTTTCCTAGATTATCTTTGAAGCAAGGCCCTCTAAGTTAGTGACCTATTGAATCCATTTTCCCCAAGTTGGATTGACACTGGTCCTTTGTTATATATCTCTATACTACAGACCTTTGTTAGGGAAACCCTTTTGGAATCACCTTGCTTTTCATTTCCTTTTCCCTAGTAAATCCTAACCCTAGGGAGCACTCCCTCTTGAGTTGGAGAAGAGCCAACCTAAAGTGAGAGGGGATAGGTGTGGTGACATTTGCTTGTTTCCATTGGTTCCCCTTGGGCTAGTATGCATTTTCAAAACTTTAATCACACATGCCAGTTTGGGAGGTAACAATGCTACAATGCACATTCATCAAGAGTGCACCTCATCTGAAGATTATTTTATTATTGTTGGTGATTCTTCTACACACTCTTCTAGAGCGCACCTCTCCTAGGTGCTCTTTCTACACTATATTATAGTCAAAAGAGGGTTATTTCTTCATCTACACTTAGCATTATTAGTGGGTGCACTCACCTTGTTGACTTGGAAATTATATTATTTTGGGGTGGTTATGGAGGAGTTTTCTGGAGTTCTTTACACACTTGTTCATGCTCCTTATGGACCATATTACTATTTTGACTAGTTGGATGGGGAGTGTTCTTCTAGGAGTATTTTATTATTATCTTATCTCATGCATCTTGGAGGGTGCACTTTGTGAGTTCTTTTATGTGGACATTGAAAACACTATCTATGTCAAAGAATATTATATCATACTTTGCATGTAAGCATCTTGGAGGGCGCACTAGTGGTGGAAATTTCAGCATGTTGACTTTCCAACTAACCTACTTTAGTGATGTGTTCTCCCTCTCTCGGGGGGGTTATTTCTTATTGTATCATATCTAATAGTGCAGAAAACTCTCTTAGAGAGAATGGAAATCATTTAACTTGTCAAACTTCAATAGACCTAACTACTCCATTATTATATTACTTCTTGACTTGTCATGGAGTTAGTTAGGCAATTATTATATTTTATTGTAAGAGAGAAGAGACTCCCTCTATATAAAGGAGCTTTCTCTCCATTTGATGCATGGTTGGATTTTGGATTACACCCCTTGGAGCTTAATGGAATATCTATTGGATGCATTTGGAGTATCGATGTACTTTATGGGTGAGAATATCTTGTAGATCTTGTTTTTTTCATGGCTTAAGTTATCTTGACATATGCTTATGAAGTGAGAATTTGGTAACCCTATTCCTCTTTCCTTAATATTATCTATGGAATGTCTTTTATTGATGCATTCTTTCTCTATCCTTGGTTAAATGCTTATACATTTCATTCCAAGTAATCATAAGATTCATATATAATGGATTTTATTTGCTCTAGTAATATCCTTATGTTAATTTTTGCAGTTGAGATAGCAAGGAAATGGACTATTGAAGCTTGTACATTTTAGCCTCAATGGACAATCTTCCTCATTAAGATAGTCTCCCATCAAAGTATTGACTGGACCCCATTTTCCCAATGATAAGACACTAATATATAGTCCACTCATGCACTTTCATTACCTAAACTTATAAAACTTGTTTGTTGGAATTGACTCTTCATTTCACCTTGCACTTCATTGGTTAAAATTCCAGCAATCATATCCTCGGGAAGTCCCGATTCTGTCAAAGGAGAGCTGGCCTAAAGTGCAAAGAGGGCTTGTGTGGTGACATTGGAAATACCTCCTGGTTCGTCCAAGGCCTTACTTGAGATTTTAGGAATTTACCTCTAAAGGTGAGGATTTGTGAGGTAACAACGGGTTCTTATAGTAAAGATATTAGAGTTTCAAGTTTCAAGCTTTGAAAATCCTCATTTGTTGGGGCAAAATTGGCAGAAAATTTGAGGGTGTAATATCTTTCTCATCAGAACTCATTTTGTTCTAAAATTTTGTGGTTTAAATATATATTAGAGAGGAAGCTACATCAAAAAATTTAGCACATTTGGCTGTGCTTTAAGGAGATTAGACATTTTAAGTTTCCAGTCTTGGAAACCCTCATTTATTGGGATTAAAATAGCAACAGATTTTCCTGAGATCTATGTCTTTCATAACTTGTCACAACTTGATGAAATTTGGACGATAGATGCACCTTATTGTCTAGTATCTATAGTTAAAATTTCAGCTATCTTGGATAAATATTGATGAAGATATAGCCTCTTAATACTTCTACTCTATCTTAACATTTACTTAAAAACCCCAATGCTCATGTTTGAAGTTCCATATAGAATCTATCCCATCTTTTTCTAAACAAGAGGATCCTAGAGAAGTGGATTAACTTTAAGGTAAAAAAAGGTCATCATTTTTATGGAGTTGGTTTTCAAATTTTAAGAAGAATGAGAGAAATGCTTGGTGGCACAATCTTGATGGCAGAAAGAAACTCACTGTAGAAGAATTTGAACAAAATACTTAACTAGATGGGAAAAGCAATTGAATAAGGATGTTTTATCGAAGGAAAACCACTCTTTCATGTTTATAGTGCAAGGAAAACAATTCAAAATGAAGATATTAAGGTTCCCATAGATCCAAGCTGTACTTATAGCTACATCAATTCTAGCTTGGCGAAAAAATTGAAAATATCTTCAAAAAAACATCACAAGTTCAACATTAATGTCAAGAAAGTTCTCCCATATGAAAACTTGAAATTGGTGATGGACAAAGACATTTTTCATTAAGATTTCCATGCCTTTCATATTACAGGAGTTGATGCTATTCTTGGATCAACTTGGTTATCATCTTTGGGCACTTTCTCTTTTAATTTAGAGATTGCCTTTTATGAAATTATGGTATAAGAAGAAGTTAACATAGCAAAGCATAGTGCACTCAAGACCTTCTCCAAATGATAAGAAACATCTAAGGGTGAATGAAGATTATGACAATTGTTCACTAAGCTAGAAGAAAAAGAGGAAGAAAGAAAAGATGATTTAGAAGCAACAATGATCCTTCAGCGTCTCTTCCATGATGCTCTTCCTCTTTATGATGTATGTTCATGTGAACAAAGTAAACATCTAGAAGACATAGTGGCAGAACTAGAAGGTGAGCAATTCAAGGTAAAAATCGTGGAGCCATATTGACCTCCACACCAACATCAGACGATAAAATCTAGTGAATAGTAGGGAACCTCTCAATAACATGGCCTACACCCATATTTTCAGAAAAGCAAATAGAATAGTCATGAGACAGGAGGACCTTGCGCACCATCACCAATTAAGATCACATGTGTCTAGTTGGACAATCAAGTAGCACACCAGTTGTTTACAGGTCTAAGGAATTCATACTACTTGGTCTCATATTATGCTTCGAGGATGAAGCATTTCAAAGGGGGCGGGCATGTCATGTACTCATAGCCTCATATATATTGTCATTAATAATATGTAATTGATGATTATGGATAAGCATTGAGGGTGATGCTTTTCAAAGGAGAATGGAATGTTGTGATCCTCCTAAGCGATGTAATAAAGGCCCATGGGCCCATTAGAGTTATGTTAGGATATGTTTGGTGGCCAATTAGTGTAATGCGGACTAGCCATTAATAAAGGTCCACTATATTAGTTATTAAATAAGGCCTCCTAGGGTAGCCATTAAATAATTTCCACCAGTGGTGGATTAGGATTAGTTTATCTAAGAGATATAAATGAGTGAGTCCTCTTTATGGGGGAATTATTATTGTATCATTTTCATATGGAAAAGATATCGAGTTGATCGTTCCTTGAGGATTCTTGTAAGTCTATACCTACATGAAGGGTATTTTGGTTGAATGAAAGCTGGGATAATCTTCAAGTACTAAGGATTCTAATATTTGAATTCTTCTGTTGTGTATTTTGATGTTTGGTAGCTGCAGGCAGCTGGTTATATCGGTCAAAGGAAGATAACGCATTAAATAGGGGGAACCAGTTTGTTTTTTAGCAAATACTGTAATGCAAGACAACACATGATATATTGCGGTAAAATAGAGGAATTACTTTTCAATAATGTTAATAAGAGTAATTGCAGGGGATGTCCTTAAACACCTACGTTATTCTTCAGTAACTGCCTCATATTTGAAAATAGCACCATGTAGCAATTAAGGTAGGTTCATGTAAGAATAATACAATGATAACTTACAATTGCCCATGTTTGCAAGGATTGAAATACTTTCTCCTTTCATGGTGGAAGTTAACAAATTTTTTGTACAAATCTTCTCTCCAATAGTCCAAATGCTACAGGAAAAATACTATTTCTTCAATAATTCATTTTTCTTAGGCCATGCATATATTTGGTATATTGGTTTGATTCTACCCTAAAGATGATAAGAGAAGTATCATGTAAACAAGGTAAGAGCCCATAGTTAGTTAAATGTACTACTACAAAGAAAATCAAATTTGTTTTAGATAAAATCCACACTTTGATTCAATATTATTGGTTCTATCCTCACCATCTAACAAACAAAATTAGAGGGGAACTAAAGTCTCAAAGGATAGATTCACCACTCCTACAACATATTTCTTCCACAATAAGTCATTGTGGCACCTTTGATCACTCGTTTAGGGTAGTTTAGAAAGCCTAATTTAATAAAAAAATTTAGCATGTGTCTCTAACAAATTTGTAAAAAATCCCATGACAACTTTCTGACAAATGTGTGTGGAAGAACAGTTGAACTTGCTACAATTTCCCCTATAGCTTTAAATGAATATACATTAAATGATAAAAATTTGTGTAGTCTCAGATCAAAACTACAAACTATCTTGGAGAAAAGGAAAAAATTATAGTAGTCTAAATTTTAGGACTTCTTAGGTTCATTGTATGAGATATTATGATCAATGTTCAAATGTGGCTTTGCTGAAACACTGCAAAATTCCCTAGGAGTACTGATGTGCAAAAAATGCAACTGGAGGCAATTTTATCCCTCGCAGAATTGAAACAGGGACTCTTTGTATGTGATTGTAAGTGATCCACTTGTTTTTTGCAATGAGATTTAGAGGAAGGCCAATCCTGTGAAATGAAATCGGACACAGCTTTGTGTTGGAAATTGTCTATTAATGAAATGAGGGAATATAAGCTTTCTACCACAATATATCATAAGTATCCACGCTAATGGGAGGGGAAACTTTATGTAGCCTATTCTTCCACTTCACAAAGTACTGCTTGGAAATCAAATTACTTATCCTGAATATCTTCTCCTTCAGAATCCGCTTTATCTCTTAGAGTGTTTTCTTCAGCATATGCTTCCTCCAATCTACCTCAACACTCTCTTCTTCTTCATCTACAATAGTCTCCTTCCTTATATGAACAATATGTGATATATTAATCAGTAGAAGTAGCAAAACTCTTACCCCGACCCTTATGGATGTATTGGCTGTGTGGTAATGTGAGTTTTCATTTACTCAAATAATCTTCTTGTATCACTGGCTATTTGATAGTAGATTGTGACATACAACTTGTTCACTCACTCTGCAAACGATATGCAACATCATGAAATGAAATGCTAGTGGGATATGCTTAGAATAGATATGGTGTTGAGGCTCTATAGATTTTCATCCAAACACAGATTGCAAGTGTGAAGCTGGATGAGTTCATGTTTTGCACTATTTTTATAGCATGTGAGCCATGGAAAAGACAATCAGATCCATGCACTAGGCATCAAAAATCAATAAGACTCGACTGTATTTGTAGAAAATAACCCTTACTGAGATGCTCGTGAACCACAAGAGCATGGAATTTGCAATTCAGGTCTTTAGTGGCATGCCTAAACAAAATGTGATATTATGGAGTGTTATTATTGTTGGATATGTTTAGCAGGGTGATCACCTCGAAGCTCTCAAACTCCTTTTACAGGATGTAATGAGCAGTCCTGAATTCTGTCCATTTAACATTTTGTAGTGCACTTAAGGCATGTTCATTCCTCACAGCTTTGAAACAAGGTAAAAAGATCCATATACACATCATCTAAACTAGACATGAGTTGATTCTATTTGTTTGTATCAATCTTATTGACATGTATGCTAAATCTATGAGCATATAGAGGGTGCATGTAGTGTTTTCAACATAATTCCTAAAACTGAGGTGGCATCATGGAATGCAATGATAAGTGGATATGCACAGCATGGGCATTGGAGGAAAGCTTTCAATCTCTTTAGAGAAATGCAAGTGGAAAAGGTAAAAACTCGGATCCATGACATTTGTTAGTATCCTCTTTGTGTATAGTCATGGAATCCTAGTGGAGGAAGGTTGGTAACTTGGTACTGCTTTGATGATATGAGCATAACACGAAACACTTTGCATGCATGCTTGGAATTCATTGTCATGATGGGAACCTAGAAGATCCGGATATCTTTATCAATAAAATGCTCTTTAAATTCAATGTTGTTATGTGGCCGAATTTTCGTTATCGCATGTTGAACGCACTGCAATATAGATAGGAGAACATGTAGCAGAACTTATACATGTACAAGATAATACAACATGCATATTTCTCTCAAACTTATATGCAACAGCAGGCCCATGGGATGAGGTAGCAAACATGAGGAAAATTATGTATTACACGGATTTCAAAAAGGAAGCAGAAGTTAGTTGGTTTGAGATTCAGAGCACAATGCAAAGTTGCTTTCAAGAGAATCTAGTGTTAGAGAGGTGGTTATGAAGATTCAGATATCAGGGTATATCATATATGAACCATGTTTGTGTTATATCATGCCGCAAAAGGACAAAAGAGTAGTTTCTATGCAACTACAGCAAGAAATGCTAGCCTTAATGGCTTACAATCCAAGGCATCTATATAAATCATGGAGAGCCTTTTCTGAGCCACAATGCTATGAAGTTCATTTCCAAGAGCATTGATTATGAAATTATATTTAGGGATCTTGGCAACTTCCATCCTTTAAAAGAGGGACTATGCTTTTTCTGGCTATCTTTGGTTATGGGTCAAGAACTAAGTGTTTGTGGTGTTGAAGCACAACATAGGTGCAATTATGCTATTGGTGGATGCATTTAGTGACAAAAAATCTTGTCATCCATTACCTTTGTAAACACGAAAGTTGGCTCCTAAGGTAATGAAAATAATCATAATATTAACGAGTGTACAAATAGTAGGCTGGTCCTCGATGCAACAATAATCTATACAAATAATATGATCATGTATTATTTACTGAATATAGTGCTGATGGATCTCACTCAATATACTTTATCTTTCAGTGATATACTAGATGGAGAGAAATCTGAATTTCACCTTGATTATCACATTGAACTGATGTCAACTACTCTTGACAAAGTCCTAGCTACTCTAAAAGTGTATGAATCCATACAAAATATCGAAAACCTACCCAACTGTGACCATCCTCTGTACTTGAGCTTAGTGGAAGAAAGGGAGATTTAGACTACTTGTATGTCAACCATGTAACCAGAACTATAACAAGAAAGTAGGAATAACTAGAAGGGGTATTTTTCTCATCTTGATCTCCACCCCAGTCTTGATTAGTATATCTAACCAACTTTGCCTAACTTCCATAAGAGTTCTAAGTACGAAATCGGTAAGTACCCTTGACACATATCAAAATCCTCTTTGTTTTAAGCCAATGGCTTTCCATATGAAAGCTAACAAATGTTAGCTTTGATGACAATGTGGTTATGCTAGAAGGAAAATGACCATATGAAATCTAACACCCGTTAGCTTTCATTCATGGTTCAATGTTGTTGTTAGAAGGAAAGCTAACACGCGTTATCTTTTATTCCCCATGCAATGTTGTTGTTAGAAGGAAGCTAACATGCGTTAAATCTCCTTCATGGTGCTTGAAGGAAATTTACCATATTAAAGCTAACATGCATTAGCGTTAATGACAATGCAGTTGTGCTAGAAGGAAAACTACCAAATAAAAGCTAACATGCATTAGCTTTCATTACCCATGAAATATTGTGTAAACAAGGTAAGAACCCATAGTGAGTTAAATGTACTACCACACAGAAAATCAAAATTGGTTTTAGATCAAATCTGCACTTTGATTTAATATTATTGGTTCTACCCTCACCATCTAACAAACAAAATTAAAGGGGAACCAAAGTCTTGAAAGATAGCTTCACCACTCCTACAACATATTTCTTCCACAATAAATCATTGTGGCACCTTTGATCATTCGTTTCGGGTAGTTTCGTAAGCCTAACTTAAACAAAAAGTTTAGCATGTTTCTCTGAATTGGCACTAATAAATTTTTATGGCATCTAATTATTTGGTAACTAATGCATGCTTGAGCTTAGCACCATAGACAATTAGAGCATCTATTCTATTGGCATGTTTTGATGATCCAAAAAGGATAGTCAAATTTTTTTAGGAAGAAACTTTATGCAATGGATTCCTGGGCATTCTATAGTCACATAAGATAATATGTTGCTACATATTAGTTTCACAAGTGGAATATAACATATATTACCTTATATTTGAAAATAACACCACAGTGCAATAAGAGTGGAATCATGTAAGAATGGTGCAATGATAACTTACACTTATCCAAGCTTGCAAAGTTTCAATATACATGGATGTCCTAGAGCATGATGCCTTAAGGTGTCTACAAACATTAATGTTGCTAATAAATTTGATGCATTCAACGAAAGATCGTCATTTTGGGCCAGTTATTAGTGCATCATAACCTCATAATATGAGCCCAAAAAACTTGTTGCATATTAAGAAATAAAACAATCTTATATGTTGATGAAGTTTGAAAACTAACATGTCAAATCATGGAAAGTGAATCATCAACACCAATGGTTGATGATCGAATCAAGATTCATTCCAACATGAATCCCATAGTTTCTAGTTTTTCAGGATGTGAAGGGCCCTTTTGGATTAGAGTAGCATTCTCATCAGTCACTTTCTTGCCTTGAGGAAGAACTCGAACTTGGAACTCATCGAAAAGAAGATTCATCATTTCATCAATTTCAACTTTCTACTTCTAATGTGTGTCAAAATATCAGGTGTTCGTGATTAAATTTGTTGTATTACTTGTTAGTAAATAGGCACCAACTAGTGTTTATGTTTATATATTTTGAAATTTCTAAGATTTAAAACATTCAAGCATGCACTCAAGGACAACATTACTTGTTAGTAAATAAGCACCAACTAGTGTTTATGTTTTTATAAATTGAAATTTGTAAGATTTAAAACTTTCAAGTATGCACTAAAGGACCACTTTTGTGACTTTGGGGAAACTCTTAAATGCCCAATTTGGAGGGGAAACAAATAAACAATAAAGACAAAAAGCTTGCATTGAGATTGGGAATAGTTGCAAACATCGGCACCTCACAAAATAACTTTGGGATTACAAAGGATTTGATTCCAAGCTTAACTACATAAGTAAAACAAAAAAAAATGGATTATTCAAAAAGGAGCAAAGGAGTATTAGAAAATTAGCTCCCTCTTATTAACCCTAACTCCTCCTTGAGTTGTGAATAGCACATCAACTTTCTTCTTTGTAATCTCACAAAGAATTTTTTAACTTTGTTTTTGTACATTTTTCTATGGACTAATATTTATTTTCCATTGTAGTTTTTATCATGGCACTACCATGCATGGATTCTCAAAAATTCCAAATAAGAATTAGAAGCTTCTTCCTATTTCCAATACATCAAAATAATTGAGTTAGAAATGAGAAAAACACATCAAGCATATTCCTTGTCACTTATAGAATAACATAGACAATACATCATTCAAGAACAAATGTTCAAGATGCACTCATCTTTTTTTTTTTAATTTTGATGAATTCACCATTCATTAGGTTAAATTCTCTTAGTGAATTGCTCGATCAAACATTGATGAAAGTTTTAGTAATCCAAAGCGTCTTACATTAGCCACCCAAAAATGAAGTGTTATTAATTAAATTCTAGGACCTTTTTTGCATGCCATTAATATGTTCTTTTATATGATTTTTTAGTAACTCTGCAATACATTATTTTGTAGCGGTAAATGGTATCCAAATCTATTTTTGAACTTGCAATACAACTTATTACCTTGTTAACATAGGTTCAAACACAATAATTAAATTTAGATACAAGACCCTTTTCTAGATAGATTGGCTATACTTGTGCCATTATTCAAATGCTTATATATGTCTCTACCCATAAAGTACATACAAATGATGAAATGATTAAGTATAGTGAAAAGTAGACGCTCAGATTGAATCATGAATCATGCAGAGGACAAATTTTCCAATCAGATAGATTACCTTCTTGCACAGATTTGATAAAACCAAAGCACCCTTTTTAAAGTACCCTCTTAATCAACTATGTGTCATGCTTTAGCACAATGATAAAGTTTATGACAACAATCAATAACATTCATCACTATAGTTTTTGTTATGTCAAATGTATGGACTTCACCATTCATATAGTTTGAACCAGTAGAATTAATTGACTCTATGTATGATCCAATTTTGTACCAAACTAGAAGCCATATTTTATCAACACTTGGTTAGAATGCTTGATGTTTGATCCTCCACTACCACATTTGTTATAGAAAAATTAATCATTCACATGCTTTTATAATCATTCTAATGCCTTTCATTGTTGGAGACATATGAGTCGGCCTTTTGGATTGCACATCACCTTTAAATGCAATCTAGTACTTATGTGATGATGAACTCAAAAAGTGGATAAGCATTGGTTTGGCTTTAAATATTTATCTCATTGTTGCAAACTATAGGATGCAAGCATGAATGATGGAGTTGTCACCTAGGATGACAAAGCTGTAATCTAGGTGTTAACACGATCCCTCTCCCCTATTGCTTTAAAGGGTGCTAGCTCAATGTTAGAGCACCTGCCTTATGTGCAGGACGTTGGTGGTTCGATTCCTCCATGCCCTACTCAAATTAACATCATATTGTAATCTATTTTTAAGAATATGATATTTAGGTTAATCTATCATAGTGGAAATACATTGGATTTTATACATTGTTTTATATATTGCATCTAGGGAGAAATAAATCTTATAGTCTTGGGAGAGAAAAAGATTTGCATATATTTACATTTATATATCTATAAAGATAGTTTTGGTCTCTGGAGATATACCTGCTTAGATACAATACTAGAGACAATACACAAGTTTTTTTGGTCTCAACTTGAGATGATTTGCTTATTTATTCTCTCAAACATAATCTCAAATAGCCCTTTATGAGTAGTGTGGCAAACAAATTTGAAATTTTATAAATCTTAAATTCCAAATGCTCCTCCACAATATTTAACTAAAGTAGGATGGGTGTAATATATTTCAATAACATGTCATTATGTTCACATAATGGTTGGTATGATAATGATTCCAAGCCTATGCACGTCACCGCCTCCTCATCGACATGGGTAGAATTATAACAACAATTGTAAAAAAACTGGCGACTTCTATTAGCAATTGCAATTGCATTTGGAACAATCGTCTTTCTTATAATGATGTCCGTAGAAGTCCATTAATGAGGGTAGGGTGAATTATGTAATTGGATAAAATAATGGTTGCATAAGAATATGAGAACAACAACTTGCATTGTCTTTGCTTATCAACGTGTGCAAGTGCTTCAACTTATTCATGATGTTCAACTTATGATTCTCTGCCATCTAAATATTTTGTTGAAATTGATTATGTTTCAACATAATCCAATATTTGTTATATTTGGTTGGATGCACAGATTCCATCCCTAGGTGATGAAAAGTTGATCCACATCATGTATCTACTTAGTAATTTTCCCTCTAAAAATTGCCTATTTGCAAAACAATAAATGATGCATCGTTGCTTAGATTCTACTATTTGTTTTGGCTATTTTCTCTTTGAAATGCCCCTATATATCTATGCATTAGAACTTCATTAAAGCCAAGTTCCCAACCATGATCACAACCTAGCTATTCGAATAGAAGCTAGTTATAGTCAAAAGCTCAAAGCTAAGACAAAATGAAAATACAAAGTTTTACAGTTTCTTTTTCATTAATATTAAATTACTTTAATTTGTTTAAATTCATCATTTTTAGAAAATGACTGAGGGTTTTTAAAATCATTACGACAAACCATTTTTCTTCTAATTTTAGAAATACAAATACCATGAATTTATATCCAAGAAAACATAAGTGAAGCCTTAAAATTAACTATAAAAGTAATTCAAATTATGTGTATGACAAAGTTCTAAAATTTTGCATGTTACTTTAGTTTGTGGACCCACAGTGGTTGTTCTTATTTTTCATCTTAAAAAACTTGTGAACCTCAAGTTCAGAGTCATTAGGTATATCAAGACTATTGTATTTGATATATTTAGTTTTGTTGTGTCCCTTCCATTTCATTGATACTTATAAGATTTTTCAACAAAAATCTATACATCTACAACTCGTAATTTATTTGACTATAGATTTTTTTTTCTAGATATAATGGAATATATTAATGTATAAAAACTCAATGTTGATGAGGTTCGGTAATAGAATTTGTGCTATCTTAATTTCCTATATAACATAATTTGATAGTATAACTCTTTCTACTACTTTGGTCACCTGAAATATAGATAAAGAACCTAAAGCATGCAATTATGTGTGCAACTTCATTGGATTATTTCTATATAATTTATCTCAACAATCTTAACATTTAACAAATTAGGGATATCATAGATTCATCATGATTTATGGCCTACCCATCTAGTTCTAATTGAGATGCAATATTTCCTTTTGAATGCTTGAATACTAAAGTTTTACTTGAAGTAATAAGAAATATTAATTGATTCATAGTTTTACTTAAAGTAATAAGAAATATTAATTGGTCACTCATTGGTTTGACATTACTAAAACCATCATGATGAATTCCTCATGTTTTTACCTGCATTTGTGCTATCTTATTTTCCTATATAAGATCATTTGATAGCACAAATATTTGCACTACTTTGATCACCTCCAATATAGATAGATTCATCATGATTTATGGATGACCCATCTGGTTCTAATTGAGATGTAATGTTTTCTTTTGAATGTATGCATACTAATAAAAAACATTTATCTCAAAAAATAGTTATCTCAATTAATTTTTCCAAATTTAATGGAACATTTTTTTAAGTTATTTTTTCTAGATTTAATAGAATATTTTAAAGATTTACAAAAAAGTCAATGTTGTTGAAGTCCTTGTAATAGAAATGTTCCAAATTTATTGAAATATGTGTAATTAGAAGAAAGTGCTTATTTTGATAGTCTGAATTAGCTAGAAAGTAGACTTCGAAGATAGAATACATTTACCTTTTCCACATCTGAATTAGGCTTCTTGACAGGTGACTAAGCTTCTCCATACTTGAAAAACGTATTTCTTGATCTAACTTGAACGCTAACGGACCAAGCTCAAAGACAATTTCATAGTGATGCACATAAGCTGCCATCGATTCCAAGACATCAAATATTCTTAAATATTGTTGTTACAATGGTATGAGGAGGGAGGTGGGTGGAGGAAGATCAAGGCATCAATTATTATCAAATATTGTTGTTGTAGTGGTATGCGGAGGGCAGTGCATGGTGGAAGGTTAGGGTGATGGTATTGTAATCGAAACATTGAAAGAAAAAAATAAAACATTAAATGTTTGAAATTAATGCGATGCCACCAAGAGCTTTAATCCAGTTGAAACAAACACAATAGAAAAAATTTAGGACATCATGCTATTGAAAATATGCATGCCTTTAAAAGAGGCCAAATAAGACCTCGAATTCACTGATTAGTGGATAAAGTGGCTTTGCTCATATGATTGGTTGAGCAAACTATTTAGTTTTCTTTTGAATGAAAAATTTGAATAAAAAATTTAACTTGCATGTCATTTAATAAAGAATAGTAAGCCCATTCATAGAGTCCTTGCCAACATGAAAGTGAGGACATAAACATAGTATCTAAGGGATCTTATGGAAATTTCATAAGTCACGAGTAATCTAAGTGTTGAGTACCAAGTTATTTGTGGAAGTGGATGTCATCAAGCCTAATTAACAACTTCCCTTGATTACAAACCGAAGTGTAAGGAGCACAAGATTGAAGGGTATGTAAGGCTGCATGCTTGATCATCATCTGATAATGTCGACTTTGAATCATAGTAGCATAATTCAACTATAATGGAATTTTGTGTACAAAAATTTAGAACAATTTAGAATTCGTCGAATATTCTGTGTAGGTGTGATACGAATACGGGTTCCTACTAGTGGGCAATTAAATTTTGAAAATCAATTTTAAAGTCAAATTTTAATTATTTAAATACTATAAAATAGAAATAAAATTAATTTCATACTTCCTAACCATTAATCCTTCTTTTCCAATAAATAATTTTTTACTTTCTTATTAAAATAATTATTAATATCTAAATGTCGTCTCTCACAATATTTTTGTTTTTTAGATAGTAATTTTGGTTGTAAATAACATGTGTGAGATATACATTTATGGTATATTCTTGTATATTTGATTAAAATTAATATATATAAGAAGTATACTACCGTATTTTATTTGTATTGGATTTTTCCGTTACGTATTTTTTTCGTATCAGAACGTATTCGAATCCGTATTTGTACTCAAATTATGCTACTATGCTATGAATTAGAAGATGCAAGGTATGCAATCACAAACGATCAACATAGTTTATTTATAACATTAATGTACCAGCCACTTCATGTCTTGATATAATTGTATTTGAATCATTTTTATCTTTTATGAGAAGTTAATATTTTATCTATTTTGATGATGACTTCTTGCAAAGCTTATCCTTCATTGACCATAAATTGTCTTTGTTATTTCTATAATTACATATTCTAATATTATAAGTGTATGGATGCTTAAGAAATATGGGTGAAAGCAATTATCAATTAAAATTAGGTTTTAAAATATTAAATAAAATATTTTTATCAATAATCGACTTTGTTTAAATGTAGATTGGATGGTTGGGAGGAATGTTGTTATCTTCCCCATCCTAGTTCAAATATAGCTTTATAACACTTGTTCTTTGTAATGATTGTGGATTATGTAATTTGACCATACCTTCATTCTAGGGAATCACAAGTGTTGGCATTTATCGAAATTTTAATTATTATAATAAAATATTATTATTAATATATAGATGCGTTTAACTATAAGTGAAAGAGAATTATCAATTAAAATTAGGTTTGATTGACTTTGTTATTTACAATTAATTATTTTAATAAAACATTTTTTAATAGATGCCCACGAAATATATGTAAAAAGGAATTATTAATTAAAATAAGGTTTCGTGATACTAAATAAAATATTTATAAAATATGTATTTATCAATATTTTATTTATTTATAATATTTATTTGATAATAAATATAATATTTTTATTAAGGAACTATCAATTAAAAATATTTTATTTGTTACGATGAAACCTAATTTTAATTTTAATTGATTATTCCAAATCACTAAAATTTCATCTCTCAAATATGTTTGCGTGTAAATTGTATTGTAATTACTTGGTTTAAGAAACTTCATGTTTCAAAGATTAGAAGTCGACATGTATTTAATTTCATTTTATTTTTTAATATTATGAATTTAGTATAATTAAATTTATTTAAAATTACTTTATAAATTTTTATTTTATTTTATAAATGAATTTTACACATATTCAAAATATGAATAATATTTTAATTGACATAATTCATTATTTTTTAACATTTTATTCATTAGTTATTTATGATTTAAATATGATTTAAATTTTTTATTTTTGTTCATAACTTCAAATATGTTTTCAATGAGATAATGTTTTTAATATTTTTTATTTTTATTTATTTTTTTAGTAAAAAAAAAAACCATCAATTCAAAAATGAGATATAGATAATTTAAAAAATCATAATAAGAAACAAGCAGATTGTATAGTGGCTAAACAAAATATTAAGAATAAATATAGGTTAATTCATGTTAATATAAGCTTTAATGATTATAAATATGGAATGCTTATTGAAACTTCAATATTTAATAGAACTCAAAATATTTATAAATGAAGATCTCATTCTAAAAGTAAAATTGAATTAAAAAAAGAAGTTTGAAAAGGTAAAAATAAATAAAGAGAAGAAAAATGAACAATAATAAGAAATAGAAAAACTATATATTATATTGTAATTACTTAATCTAAACAACTTCCTTCAAGATAAGAAGTCATTATTGATGAAGATGACGATGATTAATGTCCACTCACACCAACTTTGATGTATCAGACCTTAAGAAGGTTATTGCTTGGTTTGCTTTAAACTTTTGTTCCTATGCTAAAAAAGCTTGGTAAGAAGCTTTCCAAGCTCACTATAGTTTTGACAAGTTAGGAGGTTAGCAAGGTTTGTATTATAGAAAAAAACTATGAAACTCATATCTAATGTGAGTGTAACCAGGGAAATCTAAGAGAAAGTGATTTTCATCATCAACACTCATAGACTCACAAAGATGGAAAACCCTTTCCGCCCACGGAGTTTTGGGAATAGACCAACGCCTTGTTTTGCTATGAAGCTCATGGGAGTTCGTTCTAATATTGGCTATATTATTTTTCTTCTTTGAATTAGTTACTATCGAGAGATATTTCAGATCTTCCAAATTAGGGTTAATGACCTCCTTGTAGTATCTTAGTTTTTTCTTAACCGTTAAATTTCTCTCGCACCACAATTTCTCTTTAATCTTAAAGGTAATAATATTTTTGGCATTATCAATATTCTCTAAAGTGTCATTTTCATCAATGCCCCAATGGTCTAACCAAGCCATCATATCTTTACACCAACTCCGTTTGAGGCGTAGTTGGTTTTCACTTGAATTTAAAGCAATTTTAGGAATTCTCTCATTTCCCATGTTTTTTATCTTGTGCTTGTACATCAGGTACCTAGTCATAGCCATGCTCTCGATGGGGGAAATACCCACTTCTATGAGGAGAATAGGATAAGGCATATTGCTTTTAATTTTGAGATTATAAGTTATAAACCGCTTCTAGATTTGCTCAATATTTCTCCAAGAATTTCTTGAAATGTTGCACCCTCATACTTCAAAAACGTATAAGATAATAGGGATAACAAGAGTTTCAAAGAGGAACTTTTTTTTATCCCACATGACCACGTTGGTTAATTTACAATTATTTTCAAGACCAAAATAAGCTTTCCATCCTCGATTAATTCTTTTCTTAATGCTATGGTTCCAATTGACCTTGTGATGAATATCAATTCTAAGATATTTGTAAGAAGTAACTTCCTCCAGTTTATTGTTATCATAAATAAAAATTTTGTAGGTGTCTTTCTTAGATTTTATAATCATAACTTTTTTCTTGTCGGTGTTAACAGACATACCCATGTTAGAGCAGAAATCTTTGAGAATTTTTAATTTTTTATCGAGATCAAAGGAACACCTTGACATAAGAACAATACCATCAGCATAAAGAAGGAGGATGATAACTATCCTAGCTAAGATCATGTCGGCACAACCTGCTTCTTCTAAACATCTTTCTTTTTTATCGATGTAAATGCCATAAAGGGTAGGGGAAAGGGGGCAACCTTGCCTAACTCCAATATTACAGTTTATATTCGTTGACCAAACCTCATTATTCTTAAATTTGGAAATGACTTTTTCGTATAACCTTATCGCGACATCTCTCAACTCAAAAGGAACATTAAGCTCCTCTAGCTTATTCCATAGGTTATTTCTAGGCACTGTATCAAAAAATTTCCTAAAATCCACAAAGACACAAAAAAGGTCAGACTTAATATTACGACATTCCTCTGCAATGATCCTAAGCGTAACAAGGTGGTTTTTGGTTTAATGATTCCTTGTAAAACATGCTTGGCATTTATCGCGCTTACCTTCCATTTCTAGTCATCCGTTGATCTTATTTTCTAAGATAATACCATATAACTTGTCTAGCAGGGATAATCATAATGGTTTGATAATTAGAGGGGTTATTTTTATCGCCACTTTTAAAAATAGGAATAATGAGGCTATGAGTCCAAGGTGTAAGGATCCCTTGCTTGACCGCTAGATTAAAGACTTTGTCGATGTGTAAGATGAGGACAGACCTCCCAATTTTTAAGATTTCTGCTTAGTAGCATTCAATGTCTTTGGCTTTTCCATTTGCTAACTGCTTAACCCCGAAATCTATGTCTTCTAATGAGAAAACTTCTTTCGCTATAAGAAGTGTTTGAATCTTATCTTTGATATCCGGGGATTCATAAAGCTTTTTAAGATAGGAATTCCAATCTTTTAAAGCAATCTTATTATCTTCTTTTGTTTTGCAAGCTAGAATTTTCCTCTAGAATTTCTTAGGAGCCACCTTGGAGAAGTGTAAGAGATTTTCCTGTCATTTACTAAGATAGTGCCTTTTTTTTCTTTTAATTAGGGTTTTGTAGTGATTTATATTGTCCATTTTATCGACTCTGTAGTATCTTGCTTAATTTATTTTCTCACATTCTTACACTCTTGACCATACCAAGGGTTGGTTCTACTATATTTCTTTTGAACTGAGACTTCAATAGAGAACTTGCTAATGGATGACGAGAGGGCTGTAGTAAAATTATAGTAGATATTTTATATATTCTTAATAATAGATAAAGGAAACAAATCATTTTTTAAATCATGGAGAAAAATATTGGTTTTATTTTTATCGAAGATCATGTGCTTTTGGAAATGATAGTTTTCCTCTTTGGGATTGCTATGCATGGAATTATTGAGAGTTATAATTAAAGGCCTATGATCAGAATTAGGGTCATGGTCGTTTAATATGTCAAAATCTATTAACTTGTTGCATAAAGTGATATTAGAAATAACATAATCTACCACACTACTCCCAATTCCATGAATACAAATCATCGAGCTAGAATTTGGCCATTTTGTTAGTCTGTTGAAAATGATAAGATATTGAGTACTACAAAAATTGACCAACTTAGAACCAAATAATGTTTTACCTAGATCTTCAAAACTTATTTTGTACCTATTAGCTAGCCCAAGGTCTTCATCTAACCAAAGAGTATTAGTATTGGAATAATTGCTTACAAGAATAGCTTGGTTACCCGAAGTTCGGTCATTGAAGTCACCCATCAAAAGGATATTTCCTTCCTTCCTTAGACTAGAAATTACATGTTCTAAACCATTATAAGGACAATTTTTATCTAATTTTTTTTTTTAATACAAGTTGGAATTAATAGGGGAAAAATAACAAATGGCTATGTAGGTTTTTTTCTCATTAATGTGTGTGATATCTATCCAAATAAATTGGTTGTAAGGGTATTTCTTATAAATCCTAACATGAGGGGACATTTTCTTCCTAATGTAAAAGGCTATAGCTCCAATGTCTTTGCGACATGAACATTTATTCCATATCGACCAAAGGACATATCCACCTATATCAGGGACCTTGGATTCCTTGTGCTCCCAATTTTCAACCAATAATATAATATCAATTTCACTTGGGATCCAACTTAACTTGAGGCCTTTGCTTCATGGAAAGCATCGACAGTTCCAGGAGAGGATCCGGAGTGTGTCAAATTTCTATTTATTACTATTTTGGTTTCTATCTCGAATAACAACTTTATTTTTTCTAATTAATGTCGATTTTCCCTCTTTCCTAGCTTCTTTTACCTTTTGGACCTCCTTTCTTAGTTCGTCCTGATCCTCTGGAATGTGGTCTTCATTTATAAATATTCTCTAGCCTTTCAAACTTGAGGTCTTACTAAGTATGTCATATTTTTGTTCGGTAGAGATAACCTTTACCCGTATTAGTCTTTCTTTATTCTCAATTAATTTCCCTAGCCTTGTTTCTTCGGTGAGACCGATAGTTTCAATTTGTAATCTATTGTGAAGTTATGTCTTGACAATGGCTAATGTATATCCTGTTCTACCTCCTCTTTTAAACCAAAAGCTATGATGTTCAAAGATATTTTGTTACGCTCATGGTCTAAAGCTATCAATTTATTCATTTCCTCTTTAATGGGTTTGATATCTAATTTAAATTCTATATTATTTAGGGTTAGGTTGTGATTTACTTTTTCCTCTAACTCTTTAATCTTATCTTTTAACTTAATATTTTCTACCGTAGGTGCATTGATATTATGAAGTTAATATCAATAAAATTATGTAAATTATTGTAAAAACTTATCATATTTTATTTTATTTCGATATTGAATTTTACAAATTTTCAAAATAATAGTAATAATTTAATCCACATAATTCATTTCATCTTTTAATTTTCATTGACAAATTGTTTATATGAATGAATTTTTGTTTCAATGAGATAATCTTTTTTCAAATATTTTCCATTTTGTACTTATTATTTTTTTAAGTTAAAAAAAAACAATCAATTCAAAAATGGGATAGATAATTTACAAAATGATAATATGAAGAACAAGGCTAAAAAATTAGAAGAAAAAACTAAATAACATTTTGGCTTTAAATAGTTTGGAGGATAAATTGGATATCAAACCAATCAAAGAGGAAATGAATAAGTTAATCCAATTTGAAAATGAGTGTATAAAAAGAGCCTTGAACCTTATAATATTTTTTAAAAGATGAGAACAAAGAGGACACGTTATCACTAGTTAGGGAAAAACTACAAAGTAAAATAAAATTTCAAACAACTTCTCTCTTAGAAGCACAAATGCTAGGAAAAATAATTGATCAAAAATATAGGCTAACTCATGTTGACATAAGCTCTAATGACCATAAATATGGAATGCCCATTAAAACCACAAAGTCTAAAAGGTCTCAAAATATTTATAAAGGAAGATCTCATTCCAAAAGATAAAGTTGGATTAAGAAAGGAAGTTGAAAAGGTAAAAGAATATAGAAGGGACGGAAAATGAGAAAAAATGAGGAATAGAAAAATGATTACTATGGATAGAGAAAAAAAAAAGATAACAATAAATAGGAATTTGAAACACTATGGATCCTCCCTTAGAACTGTAATGGATTTCCATCGAGCAAAGGTCTCATGTTAAGTTGGATCTTGAGTGAAATTCATATTATATCAATTGTTGAAACTTGGGAGCATGAAGAATCTAAGATCCTTAACATAGAAGGATTTGTCTTATGGTTGGTATGGAATAATAGATCCTACCACAGAGGAATTAGAGGCATAGATTATTACATAAAGAAGAGCATTTCCCTCATATTAGGATTCACAAGAAATATCCTTTCAATTCATATCCAATGGATGGAGATTTTAGATATCATACTTGGTTGAGAATTTGTTTGGTACCAAGCTAATCAAGATTTATAGTTCTCAATATCCAATAACTTTAATGGTATTATGAAGTGGACGAAATCCAACCAGATGACTTGTATCCATGGGTTAGGTAGTAGTGTCATAGATGATGTGATATAAGATATCCCCATATACAATAAAACAATAAATATTAGAATCTTAAATGATGGCATGAGCCCTACTATGATCCTTACAAGCACATAAGCCCCATAATAGATCATTATAATGGCCCAAATCACTTGATATTTAATAAAATAAAAGTCGATTCATTCTTATTAAGAGATTTAAATCACGAATTAAATATATACTAATAAATAAGGATGATATTGAAGACCTCTATCATAATTTTACCATAACCATCTCCAATTCCATTAACAAGTTCTTTATCATTATGTCATGTAGAAAGGAAAATAGAACGACCAACCCTTGGTATGATAAACAGTGCAATCATGCTAGAAAATTCATTATGGATGCCTCTAACACCTATCCTTCAAATACAACAAGATATATAGGTACAAATACCTAATTAAAAGGGGAAAATGTACTATATCAATAGAAAACAAGAGAATCTTTTGCACCTCTTTAAATAGATCCTAAAAAACTATGGAGGAAAATTCTAAGTCATAAAACTAAAGAAAACAATATTATTCCCTTGAGGGACTGGAATTACAACCTTAAAAATATTTAAAAATCCCCTAATGTTGTGGACAACATTCAAACTAAGGAATTAAAGGATACCAAGAATAAATCATAAAAATCGGTGGGCCTGTCCCCATCCCTCACATCCACAAGCTATTCAATTTAGTAGTGAATAAGGGTTTCCTTCAGCCCTGGAAAAGAAGCCTCAATGTTCCTGTTTTTAAAATCAACATTTAAAAAAACCCATCTAATTGAAGGACCATTATGATTAGCCCTCCTTTAGCCAAGCTATATGGAATTATTTTGCAAAACAAGATCAACATATGGATAGAAATTTATTGAAAAAGGAGCTAAATTCCAGGTAGGATTTAGGAGCTACCATTCAACTATGGACCACTTAGTTATGCTTAGGACCATTGCTGAGGAATTTCCGAATAATAAATACAACATTTTTTGTTACTTTATTGACTTTACAAAAACATTTGCATAATGCCCGGAACTCCTTTGTAATATATTAGAAGAGCTAAAAGTTCCCTTTGAGTTGAGAGCTACTGCACTAATTTTGTATGGGAACGTTATTTCCAAGTTTAGGAACTCTTAGGGAGAGTCAAAATAAATTAATGTTAATATTGGAGCCAAGCAAGGTTGTCCCATTTCCCCTACAATTTTTAGTATATACATTGAAAATATAGAGTGTTGTTTTGAAGATGCAAGTTGTGCCAGTACATCTTTGTATGGGATATTAATAATATTTCTTCTCTACACTGATGATATTATTCTTATGGAGATGAGTCCTATGATCTCAATGAGAAACTAAAAATTCTCAAGGATTTTTTCTCTAGTATGGGTATGATTGTTAACACCAACAAAACAAATGTTATGATAATAAAATCCCAAAATATCACTTATGATAATTTCATGTATGACAACAACAACTTGAATGAAGTCGATTCATACAAATATCTCAGATTTGATCTCCATCACAATCTTCACCCAAAATATAGCATTGAGAAAATTATTAATGGAGGGTGGAAAGCTTATTATGGCCTTGAAAACAATTGTAATTAGCAATGCTTTTATTTTAGGATAAGATGAAACTCCTCTTTGAGACACTTGTCACTCCTATTACCTTATATGGATGTGAAGTTTGGGGTTGCAGCATCTAGAGAATCATAGAGAATGATAGACAAAATACAAAAGTGCATTATAACAAATAATATCAAAATTAAATGAAATACACCATATCTTATCCTCATCATAGAAGCTAGTCTATCTCCCATTAAGAGCCTAGCTATGAGTAGGCACCTTATGCACAAGAAGAAGATAAACAACACACTAGAAAAGAGGCTTGCTAAGATTGCTTCATACTGTAGTCACAACAACATGCAACTTAAGCGAGGTTGATGTAAATATACCATGTCTTGGCTAAATTATTGGAGAGTCAAGGAAAATTTTACTCTACTAGATAGTGTAATATTATAAGTATTATTACATCTAAATTTAAGGAGAAGTTGTGGTGTGATAAACAATTAGTAGATGAAAGAAAATTAAGATACTATAAGTAGGCGATCAACCCTATTCTAGAAACTAAAAAATATCTCTCTATTTTAACAAGCATAAAGAAGAAATCAACATTGTTAAAATAAAAACACACTCTCATGAGCTCCACATTGACATATGGCATTGAAAAATCCCTAAAATGTTGTGTGAAGAAATAATTTGTAATCTTTGTTATAAAAAGAGGATCGAATATGAAAAACACTTTCTCATAGAATGCCCTACATACACCCATTAAAGCACAATTTCAAAATATTTTCTTTAATATTGACCTTCCTAACCCTTTAAGTGATCATAACTATGATGATATAAGACTACTTCTCTTAAATCTTTTAGAGCACATAAATAATTTTTTTAAAGAAGACCGAGTAATTTAATCACCATCTTCATCATATAAAATAACAAAAAATTATTATTAAAATTACTATCCAAATTTAAAATAAAATTATAAAAGAATATATAAAATAAAATATGTCAACATAGTTTAAAAAGATTATTATCATTAATTTATAAAATTAAAGTATTTTTATATTATATTTAATTTAAAAAACACTTATTATCATTAATTTGTAAAATTAAAAATATTTTTTATTATATTTAATTTAAAAATATTATTATCATTAATTTATAAAATTAAAAGTATTTTTATATTATATTTAATTTAAAAAACACTTATTATCATTAATTTGTAAAATTAAAAATATTTTCTATTATATTTAATTTAAAAATATTATTATCATTAATTTATAAAATTAAAAGTATTTTTATTTCATATTTAATTTAAAGAAAAATAAATAAATGAATGAATTTCACACATTTTCAAATAATAGCGAAGTAATTAATTTCACCCACTCATCTTTACCAATAAACCATCCATTGTTCAAATATTTTTTCTATAACATAATGTTTTTTATTACTTTTCATTTCATATATTTAATCTATACATGTTTACATGAGATAATAAAAGCTTTAGAATATTTTTTCTATAACATAATGTTTTTTAATACTTTTCATTTCATATTTTTAATCTCTACATGTTTACAGAAGATAATAAAAGCTTTATAAAAGAATTGCGATAAAATAAAATAAAATATTAATGTAATATATTTTAATTTATAAAATCAAAAATATCATTTAAATTTATTTTATTATTTTAAATAAGAAAGAATTTTCATATAATAAGAAATAATTTTTATATTAAATATTCTGAAAAGAAAGTATATAATTTTTGTGACACTAAGAAAGGATGAAAAACATTTGATATTAGAATGTCCTACATAAATATGCATTAGTTCTCAATTTCAAAATATTTGTAATACTACCCTTCCTCATAACTTCTATAATCATAAACAAATTAGTTAATTGCTTATCAACTTTTTCAAGGTCTAAAAACTAAACTTAATTAAGTGGATCATTTTATCTGTAATGCCCCATGCCCCATCTCTTGACATTCAGTAGTTAAAACTATAATGCAAATTAGCTTAACATTTTATCTCCTTATTATCTTTTGGACTCAATTAGGTTGACTAACATTATTGTTATATGAACATATGGACTCTTTATTTGTGGATAGTAAATAGAATTAACCATGTTATTCTATTAAAGGTCACGAATATGTTATTTCATTTGAACATGCAATTTGACTACAAAATATTGGCATGTGGATACTAATTTAGTTTGTACCTTGGATATAGAAGAATATAGTATATGATGTGAAAGAATTTACATGATTATATTTAAATATCATTTTACTCATATGGATTATCACTTGAAAGAGTTGGGTATGTCTATACATGAGTTTCATGTTAATGATGAACTATTCCACATGTTGATTGGCTATGAGATAGGTGGATTCCCATAGTGCCAAGGGGCACGAGATGCCTCAAGGACATTGGGAGGATAATGATGTTATATCAATTCTCATGTTATTTAATTGTGAATTCCAATATTTCTATGACTTGTGGGTGAGTGTGAGTTTTGATAGGAATTTGTGACTTTCCCAAGGTGGTTGTTCAATGATGAGATCCCTTAGAAGAGTGATGGAATAGTATGCTTGATGTAAGTTGTTGACCCTAGTACTATCACAGGGATGGAGAAATTTCTCACCGTTTATCCCCCAAAACCTAGAGTCGTTGAAGGGATGTGCTGCGCATGCTCCCCTAGATGTGTGATGACAACTAGCGGAGGCCTGGTGGAGAAGCTTGGTCGATGTAGTCCATGGACACTTCTGATTACGTGTTCTATATGTGGTTAGGTCGTGTAGTTGATGCCACAACATATTGCAGCAGAGGACGGGATGGTGAGGTCCGGAGATTGAAGTAGTGGTGATTAGGGGGTTGGAGTAATGATGGTATGGATGGGACCAATGATGGATTGGATGGTGTTTTTAATTGTTATTAACCATCATGATTATATGCTCAATTTCATCAATATGTTTACCTAATTCCATTTTATTGCTTTTGTAAGAATTATTATGAATGATGAATGATGCATTGTTTAATTGTTCTTCTATATATTGTTTGCAAGCATGTAATAATGATATATTGGGACCATTAAAAGTGATTAATTAGTACCCAGGCTTAAGAAGTGTGATTTGGCCATGTATACGCCATTTCGTGAGTACATTACTATGATTGGTCGATCCATGAATAAATTAATATGGGTATATTAGCTATTTGTAACTTGGTTGATGAATTGTTGAAAATATTACTTGTGTATTTAAAGTATGAGTTTGTTGACTTGTTTAATGTGTTTTAGATTTATATAAATTGATTGGATTATTGAATGACATATATAATTATATACAAATAATATAACATATGTCATAGTATAATACAGTATATGAAAACATCTTATTTGACGTATGTATGAGAGGATAATATAAATAAATGGATAAATATGATTGCACAATTTTTTAGAAAATAGTTTCCATAGTTGCATTTATGATAGTAGCAAGAAAAATGAGACTTTGCAACCATGTTTATTAATATTTTATTTATTTAAATCAAATTGCTATCTTTTTTAGAAGATAAATTTATTGATTGTTGAATATTATTCTATTGGAATTTATTGATGGATGAGGAGGAAGATGAGGAATTTTCATATAATTAGGAGACTTGATATTGGAAGAAGGGGAGTTCTTTTCTCTTGAAGGATATTTTGGTGAGAGTTTTCTACGGATGGGAATTTTGGATATTTTGAGGGATAAGAAGCTTGGAAGTGTTGGAAGAGTTTGAGAAATCTTGGAAGATTGATACATATCCTGTGAGTGCATTATTGTTTTGTTCTGTTCTCCGGGGTCAAGCCATGGATGGCTTCTTGGGGCTAGGGAATTGGCTATGCCCCTAGTTGGTTGGGAGGTAAAACTATGGTTTCGCTTTGGGGAATGAAGATGAAAGCAACTAGAGGAGAAGATGGAAGCTTGCTTTAGTTTGGACTTCATCACCATTCTTATATAGAGGTATTTTCCTTTTGAGTTTAAAATTGTTTATATGTTGTTGTAACTTTCTATATGTTGTTATGGTTACATGATGCTTATATGTTGCTTAGTTATACAGTTAAGAAATCCACCATTTGAGCTTGTATTAACACTATTATACATTTCCACAATGAAAATAAAATAAAATGTTTAATTAGATTAAAATTTATAATTCCAATAGAGGCATTACACATGGTATGAGAGCATAGGTTCGAATGCTCGAACCTTAAGGGCCTAGATGATGTCACGATAGAAACAACAAGAAATTTGAGAAAATATAAGTTTCTTATGGAGGGAAGGATTTCGAAGCACAGATCAAAGAACAGAAATTAAAACGCCACAGTAAATATGAAAACTAAGAAACCTCTAACCTTAATGCATAGAATTTAGATTATGCAATGGAAACTAGAACATGTCAATGTCATTGTTTAGTTAAACTCCAATCATATAGAAGAGGAACAACCATCGAGAATTAAGTAATTCAAAAACTCTGTAAAAAAAAACCTGTTTTGTGCATGGCCGTATTATTTTTTTCAGTACAGCAATATAATTTCTTCAAATGCATTTCTTTTGTGTTGAAAAATAAAATACATTTAAAATTGTCGATGGAAATCTTTATAACATCACACAAATTCTGCATCGAGAGAGAAAAAAAATAGTTCTTCCATTTAAGTAATATTATGACCACCTTTTGAGGATCCATATCATTTGGCTCATTGGAAATCACGACTCTAGGGAACTTCCTTGCCCAGACTTCCCACTGATAGAATCCTCCATCCTAGCATTTTGCAATGCATCCATCCTTCCCAACCGATATTGAGTTTAGATGCTCTGTCGTGTTAGCTCTCTTCTTTCTCGTTGTGTTATGTTGTAGTTATCGATCCAGCCTGGATTATAATAATCTGAGTGTAAGCGTCTTTTGTTGCCATCCTAGAGAAGCAAGGCTTGCTTAAAAAAAAACACAAGCTCAATACTTTGTCAATTTTGATAAGTTTTTGACAAACCTTTTATAATATCCAGCTAATTCCAAGAAGATTCTTACCCCACTGCATTCTTAGGGGGTGGAACACTATATAGATTATATCTTTTTGGATCTGACCGGAAAATGTTGTGCTTTCCCATATGCTACACCCTCCACGCCTCGTTGATGACAAAAAAAAATAGAAGTAAAAATTCCAGCCCAGCCCAGATCGACTCTTTCAACTCTGCCTTGGGAAGAACTCGACTCAAGATTTCCCAATAAAATTTGGCAAGACATCTATGCACCATAATCTTAATAACATTGTAGTATGGATGCGCATGCCTCGCCAGGTGTAGAGTTTTACAATGGTGTAATGTATATGAACTTTTATATGGAGTTTTATATTGTAGAAAAGAACTAAAATCCTTCCAACTAATTACTTTATAAAAGGTAACGTCTCAGGATTGGCTGAAATTTTCAGTTGACACTCGATATTGTGCGTTTAATTTGGTATCCATGCAAATCGTGGGAGTTGCCACGGGGTTACTAGAGCCACTATGGAGCTGGTGTAATGCCAGGTACATCCACATGTAAATGGAAATCTTAGGTCAATTCATATAAAAATATAATAATAGTTGTTACCTTCCTCTATTTTAACTCTATAAACCATGTTTCACAAGCTCTCATTTATAGAAGAAAACAGTTTGCCACCCCTCAACATTTCACCTTTCCATAGCCAGGGGTACTCGGTGTTCATAGATAAATAAAATATATTAGGCCCCAGACCTAACTAAAGTTGTGGAAATATCCAATACGCCACCTTTTATCTCTGAAATTTCCCCCTTTCCATAGCCAGGGGTACTTGGTGTTCATAGATAAATAAAATATATTAGGCCCGAGACCTAACTAAAGTGGTGGAAATATCCAATACGCCACCTTTTATCTCTGAAATTTCCCCACTTTTCTGGAATGGTGAAGTAACTTTTTGAGGGATATACATCGGGAGTAGTCCTTGAATAATGATGGTGCAACACCTAAAAGATGTCCTTCAACCTTCTGACTTCCAAACCAATTAGAAGTCACATGACGAGTATAAAACGCTAGAGGTAACATTAATGATGTGGAGCTCCAGGTAATATTAACGAGAGAGATCCCCGTGTTTAGTTATGTTTTCATGGTACTAATTAATGGTCAACGAATAAATCTAAACACTTGAGTTGAATTTCACTCCATTATGAAAAGTATTTATGGATGAAAACTAGTTATCACTAGGGAGAGTGTAGTTAAGAAAAAAAATGGTTGATTATAATCACTAACATAAATGCGGAATTGAAACTAGAATATAATATTTATTATTATTATGTATTAATAATTATTTTAAAATTATATTTAAATGAATTAATAATTATTGTAGAATTCTACTAAAATGATTAAGGAAATAAGACTCACATATATTGTATTATATTTATTAGACCATGCTTGAGATGTCAATTTATAAATGTATAATAGCCACAAGTTTAGTTTGATTAAGTGTATAAAGGTAATCATAATTGTTAAGTGAGATTAGAAAAACAATGTTCATTATATCATTGGTAATATTATTATCGATAATCGATGTTTATTTTCAAAAAAAAAAAAAAAAAAAAAACCGATATTTTTGTTATTTCATATTGAAATAAAAAAAAGTACAAAAAAGATTATGATTAGATCATGAGCAAATGCTCATGCATACAGGAAACAGTTTCTTAGAAAGCTTCTAAAGTCGAACAAAAACTGGTGCTAAAAAAAAACAGTCAGTGAGACTCAAATACTATCAACACCTCTATCATAAAATATTCTTCCAGAAATGCAAATTAAGAGATATCTTCAAAAAACCAAATAGAACCATTGTAAGTGAGAAGACCATCCTCCCACTCTTCCTAGTGTAGAAATCAAGTCAACCACCTCACTGTATTCCCCGTATATGTGATCAATAGAAAGATCCTAGAACGGACTCATTAATTAATGCTTTAACTCTATCACTCCAGTGTTTGAGTTGGATAGTTTTCATGTAATATAGATCTTTTTCCCAATTTACAATTAAGAGTGAATCTCCAAAAAAATTTAAAGTCTTCAATCCACACCATACCGTTGCCTTGAAGATGCCCCATAGACCCACAAGTTCTGCTTTAGAATTACAACCACCACCACCAGAAATATAGAAATTAAGAATAATATTCTCGCCACAAGCGAGATGGAAACCAACACCACATTTTTGGTCAGTTGCAGCACCATCAAAACAACCGTGTGCTACTTTGTTGTTGTCGAACTTTCAGTGTAAATACTGTCATGTCCCCATTTTGACCCTTGTAATATTTTGGGCTATAATGTAAATATTGTATACATATTATGTATGATTCCTAGCGTGGAGCTCAAGGCCAAGGTCTTGCTAGTGAACGCTTGACTTTGAAGAGGCAATTATTGGATATTATGCTACCCATGTGCTAGTGAACCATGGGGATTGTAAATATGCATTTTAATAAAAATGCCCACAACTAGCTATGCAATGCAACAAGAGATGGGGGCATGATGTTTACAAAGGAATTGGGAGGGAAATATTTGAACCCTTGAGCCAATCAATTCAAGCCAAGTGTCAATGAGAGAACCCATGAACCCTCAACTACCCATGTTGACTTTTGTGCCAAATCATTCATTTCTCCCAAGAGTTGGTTGAGGTAGTTAATGCCTTGGGGAATGGAGAGGTATGGCTATCCAAATTCGAGTATGGGAAAGCCACCCTTCCTAGAAATTCGTGTTTGGCTTCTTGGGCAAAAAAGGAGCCATGAAATTGCCCCCAAGCCATTCCTCAACCATCAATTTTGCTCTCTCACGAGTTGGGAGTCACTTGGACATTTTCCCTCCACATTTTTTTTTGTTTTCCCTCATTCTCAGCTAGGAGAAGGGTGTTTTATGTTGTATAACAATGGGGAAGAAGGGGAATCGATTTGGGATTTAATAGAGGCCATTTTGGGCCACTAAATGCTCATAGATCTGTGGGAGAAAATGGTTTTCTTCCCTGGGGCTGATTCTCTCTTCCCACAATCCGTGTTGGGTGTACAACGATTTGGGGAAAAGCCATAGACCCTATTATGTGAATCCCATTATTGAAATGTGTATCCATGCCCAATTTTTGAATTTGTTGTGTGTAAAATAATGTTGGGGATGAGATGGGTATCCATTGATTTGGCTGTGTTGAGCTTGAGAGTCCATTTTCCTTGTAGATATCATGCCCATCTCGGGGGTGGTCTCTGAGTGCTGAAAGAATATAGGATGGGCAGTGTAGTGCTCTGGTTTTTACAGCAGAGCACTATGTAAAATTTTCAGAGTAAATTTTTCTACGTATTAAACTTTATCAAGTGTATGGAAGTAAATTTCTAACAATTACTATGTGCCTAAATGATATTTAGTGTACTGTCCTGTTTTCCATCAACCTTACATTCGTAATTAAAAATAAACAAACATATCATTATTTTCTTTTCAACAATCATGTTCCAGCATAGGAATATGTTTCACAACTTAGTAAATCAGTAAATAGCAAGTTATGCATGTTTGCAGTAAGATTTAGCATAATAATCGAATAACGTAAATAACAAGGAAATTACCTGATGCTGATGCTAACCGTAGGTTGTAGCAGGTTGTATAACCCCTTAGACAGCCAAAATGAAGTGTCCACCCTACCGACCAGCTATTATCTTGCTGGCCCTTGGAAATCAAAGGATTTCCAAGCCCCCGAGCCCACAATCTGATAATCCCGAGAGCAGTCCTCTCTTCGGTTCTCCAAACTTTCTGTTCTCCCAACTTTCTATTCTCCAAACTTCTTTTCTTCCCCCCCCCAAAAAAAAACCTCCCTTTACTCCAAGCTCTCCCCCTCTATATACTTTCCCTTCCTCGAGAATATCTTGGGCTTACTCCACCGCCCAAAAATCCCCCTCTCGAGCCCCTCAACATTTACTCCTATCACCAGTTCATTCATACACGGTTCTTTATAAAAATGTATAATTAATTACTCTCATGGAAAATTTATTTGGTTTTGGATTGACGGTCGTAAGTATTTATTACGGTGGGAATTATCACCCAAATGTTATCCATTCGGGGCAAGGTTTATTAATTACAAGTCTTTTCACCAAACCTTGCATTTATTGTTATTAAGGTATTTAATAAAATATTATATAAATATTTGACCCCTTTCAACTTGGACATGGCGTGTCCTAAGGGTCTACCTTATCCGTCGAGATCACTTATCTTGAGATTTAAATTCTACGATTCATATTGAATAATTAAATATTAATAACCCATTTTCCATCACATCACGTTCATTCCAAAAATTGTTATCCTATTATGTCTAATTTTAGAAATGTAAAATAATCATATTCTAATCATTCATTAATCATTATTTACATTTTATCTATTTTGCAATTGTTATGACATGGGTAGTAATATTTAAAATAAATTTTAAGTAATAATATTAATTAAATCCCCATAAGGTAACAATAATGGTGAATTTTAATAAAGAGGTCTTTTACATCATTTTTTTATCACATGAGTACCCTAACATCTATATAGTATCGTCGTTCTTCTAAACAAAGCACCCTTAAGTGTTTAAATAACCTTACTAATTAATTAGACAGCACCATTACCTTATTACAACAATTCTCAGACGACAATGTTAACTGATGACACTTGTCTCAATTGTATATCACAACGTTTACCAACGAGTAATGCATAGCTTAATTGACTTGTTTTACACATCTTAGATAACTTTATATCCATTATCTGAATTCAGTCAATACATGATTAACCTAATTACTTATGACAACTTATACATTTATTCAATATGTTAAGTGTTTGTATATCGATACTAGTGTACATGTGCAAGGTGTGCATGCGTGGCCAGTGTATGCACAGATCATAAATGTACTATAGACAAACCCCATCCCGCCTATGCATACCTGCTAACTAATAGTAGTATTTACCCCCATGTAGGAGAACAAACATAATATATATATAGTAGAATTACTTCAACATTCTCAATTATTTAACAATTAGTTCTTTACGATTTCACATCATTATCTTTATCTTTACATTAGTTTAATCAATCATGTACAAGGAAGGGTACCTACTACCACTAACTCGGAATCAAGGAATACTAAACCCTCAACAGTACTAACTAACACATCCTCCCATCATAACCTACATCCAGCATCCTCCCTATCCTTCCTCTGCTAGTACAAAAGTGGATGTCGGACTCACCGATCTGACCACATAGAACTTGAGAGCGATAGCGTCGGCTGAACAGCGGACCTATCCTCCCATAGCAGGCATCCGACCATCGTCATCACAACAACATGGGGAGCGTGTCTCAGCACGGCCCTCCCACGACCTCGGGTCTCATGGAAACATAGGGTGGGAAACACATCCATCCCTCTCAACATACTGGGCCTACGCCCTTATCAACTCATACTTTGCTGCTATCAGGATTATCAGTTTGTGTTATCGTATCCTCATTTTGGCTGCTAAGGTTTGCTGTATGAACATGTTTTTCCTTTCCAATATATATCAGATCAAGTAACTGGCTATCCCATAGCCCTTGTGTCCTGTAGGTTAGTATTTTGCAAAATAAAATTTTATAGAAAGCATTTCCCATTGATCGCCAATTGATCCATGTTATCAAAATCATTTTATTTCATGTAACCTTTTTAGCTCATCATAGATGCGTATGACATATAACACTTCAATAATTCATATAAGAAGATGGTATCCACGTACCGAATCATATATTTCACATTTCATTAATGAAAACATATAAACATATACTGTAATCGTAAAATAAAGAAATCATATGATAATCATGACATCATAACCGCATAACATAGTAACATCATAATCATGGTGAAATCATAAAACAGAGTAACATCATATAATGAGGTCCAATATAGTTTACTCAGTCGAGCTGAGTTCAACAGAATATATAAGAAATAAAGTATGGTGTATCTAACTAATAAATATGCCGAAACAAAATATGGGCGTTACATACACCCACCCTTCGGGAAACTTCGTCCCGAAGTTATGGTCAAAATAGTGAGGGAAAATCTCGACGCATGGTCTCTGCGTCCTCCCAGGTAGCAGACCCTGGGCTGTACTTGTCCCATTGGACCTTAACTTGGTCCACATGGCAACTACGGAGCTGTCGAACCCTACGATCAAGTATACGTAATGGTTCGACCCTGAAGGTTCCCTCGTACGAGACCTGCAATTCCTTCCAATGAATTTTGTGAGTCTCATCAGCTATGTAATGTCGTAATACAGAAACATGAAATACATTATGAGTTTTATGCAAGTGGGGGTGGCAGCGCGAGACGATAAGCAACTGGTCCGATTTTCTCAAGAATCTCAAATGGACCTATAAAGCGAGGTGACAACTTGGTACCCTTCCCAAACCGAATGGTACTTTTATTTGGCCTGATGCGAATAAATACACGATCCCCTACTCCATAAGTTCTATCTGATCTGTGTGCATCAGCGTAACTCTTTTGCCTATCCTGTGCTTCCTTCAGCCGCTGCCTAATCTGTATCACTTGCTCCTCCATTTCCTGAATCAATTCAGGCCCAATTAAAACTCGATCCTCTAACCTGTCCCAACTAAGTGGTGTCCTGCACGACCTCCTATACAATGCCTGATATGGCGGCATACGGATGGAGATGTGATGACTATTGTTGTATGCAAACTCCACTAAAGGAAGATATTTCTCCCATTGTGTCTGTTGATACATAACATACATCCTAAGCATGTCCTCCATCACTTGATTCACCCTCTCTGTCTGTCCATCTGTCTCGGGGTGATAAGCTGAGCTTAAGTTCAATTGTGTCCCCAATGCTGACTGCATGCTTGTCCAAAATCTAGAGGTGAACTTAGGGTCTCTATCAGAGATTATCTTCTTAGGAACTCCATGAAGATGTACAATCTCATTTATGAATACCCTTGCCACATCTGTCACATCATAGGTGTCTCTGACTGGAATGAAGTGAGCACTTTTGGTCAGTTTTTCAACTACCACCAAAATAGCATTATGTCTCAGAGATGTGAGTGGTAGTCCTACAACGAAGTCCATGGAAATGACTGCCCATTTAGTCATAGGAATATCATGCGGTTGTAGCTTGTTGACACTCAAGGCACTTTGACACAAAATCCACTACATCCATCTTCATACCTGGCCAGAAGAAGAGTTTCTTCATGTCAGTATACATCTTCTTCACCCCTGGGTGCGCACAGTAATGCGATCTATGGGCCTCTCTAAGGATTGTTTCCCTGATATCACCTTCCTTAGGAACATACATCCTTCCCTGATACCGCAACAATCCATCTTCCTCGAGATGGTACCCATCATACTTCAATTCCTGTTCCTTTCCATTTTGAATAGCTGAGGTTACTTTTAGATACCAACTATCACCTAATAGTTGTCCTAGTACCCTTTCCCTCAAGTCAACCTTCAAGGGAATTAAGGAGAAAAGTCTCGTCCTTCGGCTTAGAGCGTCTGCCACCACATTCTCCTTTCCTTTGATGTAAGAGATACCAAAGTCATATTCACTCATGAACTCACTCCATCGCCTTTTCCTAGCATTCAAATCCCTTTGGGTAAAGATGTATTGCAAGCTCTGATGGTCTGTTTTAAGGGTGAAGCTTCTACCAACTAGGTAGTGCCTCCATAATTTTAGTGCCAACATTACTGCTGCCAATTCTAGATTATGCGTGGCATACTGCTCCTCATGAGGTTTCAACTTTCGAGATGCATAAGCTATTACCCCACCTTCCTGCATCAACACCGCTCCTAATCCTTGCTTCGAGGCGTCGGTGCATACCATGAAATCTTTATCCATGTCTGGTACCCGCAAGATCGGTGCACTTGTCAACAATCTTTTTAACTCTGTAAAAGCGGCATCGCATTCATCGGTCCATTCATACCGGATTCCCTTGCGTTGCAAGGTGGTAATAGGTTTTGCAATTTTAGAAAATCCTTCCACAAACCTCCGGTAATAGCCTGCTAACCCCATGATGCTGCGCACCTCACGAGCATTCCTTGGAATTGGCCAATCTTCAATGGCCTTTACCTTTTCTGGGTCTACAGAGATCCCTTCACCTGAGATGATGTGCCCCAAGTAGTGAATCTCTTTTTGGAAGAAGGAACACTTTGACAATTTACCATAAAGTTTATGTTCCCTTAAGCATGTCAAGACTAACCGCAAGTGTTCCTCGTGCTCCTTCTCATTCTTAGAATAGATAAGAATATCATCTAAGAAGACCTGAACAAAGCGGTCCAAGTATTTTCGGAAGACCCCATTCATGAGGCTCATGAATACAGCTGGAGCATTGGTCAAACCAAATGGTACCACTACAAACTCGTAATGCCCAAATCGAGTTCGAAAGGCAATCTTAGGAATGTCGCCTTCCTTGATCCTCAACTGGTGATACCCTGATCATAAATCAATCTTTGAGAAGACTGACGCACCTTTCATTTGATCAAAGAGGTCATCAATTCTTGGTATGGGATACCTGTTCTTCACTGTGGCCTTGTTCAAATCTCTGTAATCTATGCATAGTCACAGAGATCCATCCTTCTTCTTAACGAAGATCACTGGTGCTCCCCACGGTGAGATGCTAGGTCTAATCAGTCCAAAATCTAGCAATTCTTTTAACTGGATCTGTAACTCACGGAGCTCTGGAGTTGTCATTCTATAAGGAGTTTTTGAGATAGGTTCTGCACCAGGTTTTAGTTCGATTGTGAAATCGAGCTCTCTTTCTGGAGGTAGTCCTGGTAATTTCTTCGGAAAGACATCCTTGAACTCGGAAAGCACTGGGTAAGAATTCAAGGAAGGTCCTTTACTATCGCTCACGGCCTCCACTACGAACAACTGGCATCCTTGTCTTAGGCACCGCTTAGCTTTCACCATAGAGATGAAACGGAGGGATACCTTCCTCTTCAAGCCTTGGATTTGAATTGTCCTTCCCTCGTCATCGAGGCACAACACCTTCTTCACATAGCAGTCTAAGAAAGCTCTATGGCATTCTAACCAATCCATGCCAATAATGAGGTCATAAGTCCCCAAATTGGTGACATAAGCATCCAACTTAGTGGTGCAAACTCCTAAGTCAACCTCACAACCTCTCACTTTAAGACCTACTGGTTGCTTAGCTCCTGAAGCCATTTCAACCAGTTTGAAATCATCATGCTCGTAGGCTGCCAACCCACATTTATCTAATGCAAATGGTGAAATAAAACTATCAGTTGCTCCTGGATCAAACAAAATTTTAAGTTTGACATTGTTTACTTTACTAGTGGATTCTACAACGGTAGACTGATGTTCTGCTTGGTGGTTATGAATCGCTGCATGAATCCGATGACTGTTACCCGAACTATCCATGGGTGCTTTTCCTCTCCTGTGCCTGCTGCTTGACTGACCCTTGGGACAGTCTCGCTGGAAATGAGGACCTCTGCATCCCCAACAAGAGAGATTGGGAGGGGCTTGCATGTTGCTCGAAGGAATCGTCTGAGATGAGTTCCTTCCCCTGGTTCCTCTAAAACCCCTTGCTCCTCTATAGGAACTTCCCTGTGTACGTCCCTGGCTTTGGTGGGTTGCGGACGATGCCTGCGAGATTGAGTTAACTGAAGTATTACCCCTCGGTGTGAACCTGTTACCATAAGGAGGAGGTCTAGATTGTCCTCCCCTGAAGTAAGGACGTGACGCCTTCCCTGAAACATATTGATTGGTTCCTGTCAACTTACTACCTCCTTTTCCATCTGACATATCCGCTGCATAACGAGCATACTCAACTGCCATGGCAACTGAAGTTGGCTTCCACATCCGCACCGCAGCTCTAATCTTGTAGTTAAGTCCATACACAAAATGCTCTACCTGACAATCATCTGCATCAAGGTAAGGAACATATTTTACCAGTTCCGTAAATCGAGATTCATACTCCTCCACCGTCTTGTCTCCCTATACTAAGGCATGGAGTGCACCTGCCTGTTCTTCCTTGTAATAATTTGGCAAATACTTCTTGTGGAACCTCTCCTCGAACAGTTCCCAAGAAGTTGTAAGAGGAGTAAGGTGCAACTGCTTCTTGAGGTCTGACCACCAATTCAAAGCATCACCTTTAAGCTGAAAGACGGCCATCCTAGCCTTGGAACTAGATGTGTACTCATTCAATGCGAAGCATCTCTTCATGCCTTCCAGCCATGCTTCGGCATGCTTACCGGGTCGTCCTCCTGAAAACTCTGGAACCTTTATCTTTTGCAACTCCCTCAATATGTCCTGAAGCGGTTCCAGTCTTGGGCCATGTGCCCTTTCAGAGTTCTCTCGACTCACTTGAGTGGTTTCCACCTCGACGGCCCTTTCCGACTGCCTATTCATCGTGGTCATAATAGCCTCCAAAGACCTAATTATGATCTGCATTTCTGGTGTTGAGGTTGGTTGTGGCGGTGTTGGCGGCGACGACGGTGGCGGAGGGTGGCGGTGACGGGGGTCGACCTTGACCCCGACCTCGACCTCTGCGTGTTGTTACCATGATAGTTCCTGAGTTATTGCAATAAAATCATATCCTTAGTTGTTCAATCAAATATACGCGGAACTAAAATGTAGGTATTCATACACTTATACTTATGCGTAAGAAATAACTTGCATCATGAGATAACAAATTGTCAAGATTAGCGCAGTAAAATCTATAGTCGTTTTTATTTAAACAATCTTGTCATGGTGTTCAGCTCGTCATGCTGGTCTTAATGGTGTCTTGTTTTTGAGATTTCGGGTCTCTTTCATCCCTTCGACTAGGAGTTGAAATCTCGGAAAAAATTTTAATATCTCTATTTTAGTTAACCTTAAATGTTACCCTTTAATCTAAACAACCTAATTAACATTAATTGTTAAACCTCAACCAATCATAGTTAAGTTTAATACTAAAAATTAAAATTCCTATAAAACATATTTTTAACAACATATGTTTATAACCAAAAAGGAAAAAAATAATTTTTATAATACATATATTCTAATCAAAATATGAATAAATTTAAATTTTATAAAACATATATCCTATGAGAATATATAAAATAATTTAAACTTTAATATAACCTATATTATGACAGAAAAAGTAAAATTAATTTTATATTACATATATTCTAACAAAATGTGAATAAATTTAATTTTTATAAAACATATATTCTATGAGAATATATAACAATAATTTTAAACTTTAATATAACCTATATTATAGCCTTCTATATATATATTTTACAAACTATATACAAAATAGAACATAGATTTACAACCGTAGATTTTTACCACGCGGCCTTTCACCGCCATGCAAAGAGCGAGTATGCATGAAGGACACGCGGTCTCTCCAAGCAACCCACCGCCCTCGGAAAGTGGGGGAAACCCTAAATAGAGTCAATCCCCAAGGCGCGGCCATTTTCACCCTCTCTCCTGGAGTTTTAGCTCTGCAACTCAAATGCAAGCTCGCTTAGAGTTTCAGAAAGGAAGGAGCTCTCCATTTTTCTACCACAGAACACTACCGTCAGACCTGCTATTGTAAAGAATGAACGGGATTTACCCTTTCATTTTTGGTGTTTTATGGCTATTACTGTCCCTGTTATGTTTCCTTTCTGCGAGTATTTCATATCCTCATTGCTTTATTCTATTTCTATTTGTGGCAGTCCAGGGAAATCGAACCTGGGTGGTGGATTGGGGAATTTTCAGTCTCTTACGTTCTCTATGAGCTCGGGTTCTCAGAACAGCTCGGCTAAATGAATAATATATATATATTGTTAGCTTTAGAGCTAGGCTTTGGCTTGCGATAAGGTAGCTTGATTTCGTGGACTGAAGTCTTACTATTTGGAGATTAGGTGATGCTGTCGCGGCCCCAATAATTTTTATAAGGAACAAGAGAAGGTAGGTGCGTGAGTGAGCCTGGCGCTTGGGTGTTGGATGTTTTCCGTGGCTGCAAGTCGTGGAGCTTGGCCTTCTGGCCGGCCAATATTTTATGAGAACAAAGGGAAAGGAAAACGCTTGGGCTTGGTGCTTGGACAATGGTGGCGTGCGTGGGCTCTAATTGGGCTTGGCGCCTGCTCACATTCAAATGTCTCAGTGCTAAGGCTTTTGTATTTCCGTTCTGAAGCTGAGGAAAAGAAGCTCTGTGGCTTGGCGGTTGCAGTCGTGGTCGTGGGCTCGTCTTCTACCATTTAGCTGGCAACGCTTCATGTTGGGTGCATAGACAGGCTTGGCAGGTGGCTGCCGACAATGCTCTTGGTTACGAGCTCGGGCTGGGCACGAAGATTCCTTTGATCTCTCGTCCAAGCTCTCGTCCATGGCGCTTTGAAGTGTGGAGGCTATGCGGAGAATACTGCTAGTATAAAATATTATCTCTGCAGCTGCCCAAAAAAAAACAAAGGGTCTCAGTCTCTCCCAGGTTTATTACGTATTTATTAAAGAGTCAGGAGAGTTGGCCCTAAGCACCGAAAATATGGACAGATGTTATCGTAAAATCCAACCAATTAACTCTTGTTCTTGATTTTGCATGCGTCCTGTTATTCGACTGTTTGGAATGCCCCTTTTGTTTTTGCAGGCGCTCTGTTATTCGACTGTTTGGAATGTACCCATTTTAATAGCCCGCCCAGTTAGACGCAGGTCTCCAGTTCAATTCCAACAAGGTGAACTACCAGCTACAACCACAAGAGTTATCTGGTTGCCGACATTATTTAGTACGCATTGGAATTAAAAAAAGTGGTTTATTATGTATTATTAATGATATTCATTTTTTTTTTTATATAGCTGGTTATGTATATCATGTATTATTACTAATTTTCACATTTCACATTTATGATAGGAGTCATTGCTGAGAGATGAGAGTTCTGTCAGACTCGCTATTACTGATATGCCGAACTATCGACTTTCTCCTCCGAGCTTTGTCGACTATTACCTCTCGTATGCACCAGTATGCAGTGGTGCATTCATTCTGGCGATAAGCACAAAATCCGCAAGATGAACTGTGGCTTATAGTGGGTGAACAAGGTAAATGACTGGAGCTCGACCTCTATCTTGACTGGTGTATACCTCCTTGCATACTCCCTTTGCTCTCCATTTAGCTTTTATCATTTAAAGAATTTGGGTTCTTCACTAGGCAGGCTATGGCTACTCCCATTTTTAGAAACCGTAGTGGCAGCTTTGGCGATTCGTATATTTGCTTTGTCGGGTCCTGTGATTGTTGGAGGTGAACTTTGAGATGATTGCCAGCCCATCGATGATTTTCGCGGATGAACCAACAACTGGGCTAGATGCTTCCAGGCAGAGATGGTAATGGAGACATTTCGACGACTTGCTCAAGAAGGACATACAGTAGTATGTTCTATTCATCAGCCTCGAGGTTCAATCTACACAAAATTTGATGATTTAATCTTGTTATCAGAAGGGGCAGTTGTATATGCTGGTCCTGCGAAAGAGGAACCTTTAGTCTATTTTGCTGAGCAAGGTTTGTCATCGGCAAACTCCCTTTTAATTATTTTGCATCTTTGTATTTATGTTATTTTTGGAGTTTCTTTTCGTATAGTGTTTGTTCAAATGTAATAGCAGGATTGACTATCATAGCTATTGGGTTCCTTCACCATACCCTGAAGCCATGGTTAAATTTCACATAAAAAAAAAAAAAAGGATTCAGCTTTTTGCTCACTAAAACATTAACGACAAGGATACAGAGAAAATACGTGGGAATGAGAACATTTAAAACTTCAATTCTGAATTTAAGATAAAGCAAAGGCAGGGATTGTTAAAGTTTCTGATATTGATTGTTGGAAGAAAATAATATTGGCAAATAAATTCTAATATTTTGAGTGCTTCCATTTGGGTTGCCCCACACTAATAAAAAGTGATTGTGTGAGATTTTTTTTTTGTCTCTTCTTTTTCTTTTTTTTCTTTTTTAACTATAGATTTTTTTTTTTGTCTTAAATTCCTTGCTACCTAAATATTTAGGCTCCTTGATTTTCGTTTGCACAAATTTTACCCAAATTTATCACTTCTAATTTGCTCGGTTAGTTATCAATTTTAACCCAAACTGTCCTAAAAGGAAAAATATTGCTAGCTCGTGTTATTTTTTTTATTTCTAACTATATTTGCTCTATTTATTTTATTTCTAAATATATTTCCCATATGTATCTATTTTGAAATACAAACACATGTATAACATGGAGTTTTCTAACATATCCAGATTTTCTAATGGTGTTCCAATTTGTGTTCGTGCAGGTAAAAGAGGCTAAAGTTTGGTGCTGTTCATACCTCAATTTTATCCAGGTTTATGTCCTAAGTTCTTGTAGGTTTTAACATCTTGAATCCTCACAATGGTTTAGGCGTGTGCAGGCCCGAAAGGTCTAAAGTGTCTGAGCCTTATGCTCTAATACCATCTGTAGTGCTCTGGTTTTTACAGCAGAGCACTATGTAAAATTTTCAGAGTAAATTTTTCTACGTATTAAACTTTATCAAGTGTATGGAAGTAAATTTCTAACAATTACTATGTGCCTAAATGATATTTAGTGTACTGTCGTGTTTTCCATCAACCTTACATTCGTAATTAAAAATAAACAAACATATCATTATTTTCTTTTCAACAATCATGTTCCAGCATAGGAATATGTTTCACAACTTAGTAAATCAGTAAATAGCAAGTTATGCATGTTTACAGTAAGATTTAGCATAATAATCGAATAACGTAAATAACAAGGAAATTACCTGATGCTGATACTAACCGTAGGTTGTAGCAGGTTGTATAACCCCTTAGACAGCCAAAATGAAGTGTCCACCCTACCGACCAGCTATTATCTTGCTGGACCTTGGAAATCAAAGGATTTCCAAGCCCCCGAGCCCACAATCTGATAATCCCGAGAGCAGTCCTCTCTTCGGTTCTCCAAACTTTCTGTTCTCCCAACTTTCTATTCTCCAAACTTCTTTTCTTCCCCCCCCAAAAAAAAAACCTCCCTTTACTCCAAGCTCTCCCCCTCTATATACTTTCCCTTCCTCGAGAATATCTTGGGCTTACTCCACCGCCCCAAAATCCCCCTCTCGAGCCCCTCAACATTTACTCCTATCACCAGTTCATTCATACACGGTTCTTTATAAAAATGTATAATTAATTACTCTCATGGAAAATTTATTTGGTTTTGGATTGACGGTTGTAAGTATTTATTACGGTGGGAATTATCACCCAAATGTTATCCATTCGGGGCAAGGTTTATTAATTACAAGTCTTTTCACCAAACCTTGCATTTATTGTTATTAAGGTATTTAATAAAATATTATATAAATATTTGACCCCTTTCAACTTGGACATGGCGTGTCCTAAGGGTCTACCTTATCCGTCGAGATCACTTATCTTGAGATTTAAATTCTACAATTCATATTGAATAATTAAATATTAATAACCCATTTTCCATCACATCACGTTCATTCCAAAAATTGTTATCCTATTATGTCTAATTTTAGAAATGTAAAATAATCATATTCTAATCATTCATTAATCATTATTTACATTTTATCTATTTTGCAATTGTTATGACATGGGTAGTAATATTTAAAATAAATTTTAAGTAATAATATTAATTAAATCCCCATAAGGTAACAATAATGGTGAATTTTAATAAAGAGGTCTTTTACATCATTTGTTTATCACATGAGTACCCTAACATCTATATAGTATCGTCGTTCTTCTAAACGAAGCACCCTTAAGTGCTTAAATAACCTTACTAATTAATTAGACAGCACCATTACCTTATTACAACAATTCTCAAACGACAATGTTAACTGATGACACTTGTCTCAATTGTATATCACAACGTTTACCAACGAGTAATGCATAGCTTAATTGACTTGTTTTACACATCTTAGATAACTTTATATCCATTATCTGAATTCAGTCAATACATGATTAACCTAATTACTTATGACAACTTATACATTTATTCAATATGTTAAGTGTTTGTATATCGATACTAGTGTACATGTGCAAGGTGTGCATGCGTGGCCAGCGTATGCACAGATCATAAATGTACTATAGACAAACCCCATCCAGCCTATGCATACTTGCTAACTAATAGTAGTATTTACCCCCATGTAGGAGAACAAACATAATATATATATAGTAGAATTACTTCAACATTCTCAGTTATTTAACAATTAGTTCTTTACGATTTCACATCATTATCTTTATCTTTACATTAGTTTAATCAATCATGTACAAGGAATGCTAAACCCTCAACAGTACTAACTAACACATCGTCCCATCATAACCTACGTCCACCATCCTCCCTATCCTTCCTTTGCTAGTACAAAAGTGGATGTCGGACTCACCGATCTGACCACATAGAACTTGAGAGCAATAGCGTCGGCTGAACAGCGGACCTATCCTCCCCTAGCAGGCATCCGACCATCGTCATCACAAAAACATGGGGAGCGTGTCTCAACACGGCCCTCCCACGACCTCGGGTCTCATGGAAACATAGGGTGGGAAACACATCCATCCCTCTCAACATACTGGGCCTACGCCCTTATCAACTCATACTTTGCTGCTATCAGGATTATCAGTTTGTGTTATCGTATCCTCATTTTGGCTGCTAAGGTTTGCTGTATGAACATGTTTTTCCTTTCCAATATATATCAGATCAAGTAACTGGCTATCCCATAGCCCTTGTGTCCTGTAGGTTAGTATTTTGCAAAATAAAATTTTATAGAAAGCATTTCCCATTGATCGCCAATTGATCCATGTTATCAAAATCATTTTATTTCATGTAACCTTTTTAGCTCATCATAGATGCGTATGACATATAACACTTCAATAATTCATATAAGAAGATGGTATCCACGTACCGAATCATATATTTCACATTTCATTAATGAAAACATATAAACATATACTGTAATCGTAAAATAAAGAAATCATATGATAATCATAACATCATAACCGCATAACATAGTAACATCATAATCATGGTGAAATCATAAAATAGAGTAACATCATATAATGAGGTCCAATATAGTTTACTCAGTCGAGCTGAGTTCAACAGAATATATAAGAAATAAAGTATGGTGTATCTAACTAATAAATATGCCGAAACAAAATATGGGCGTTACAGGCAGGGACCTATGGTTTGGTGGAATGTTGCAACAACATAGCTAGTTGCTTGGGACAACATTGCAGTGAGATAAGTATATTCTCTTATGTCTATTTCTTCTGCATTGTTTTAATTTATGGATGGTTGTTCTTGATATGCTGGATGCATGTGGAGAAGGTGTGTGGATGATGCCTTATTCCGCTATGCATGTTTGCTTGATTTGAATCTGCACACATATGCATTTTATTTGTAATGCAATTGTTTATATTTATGTGAATCATGAATGTTAAAATGGGCTAATTTTTATAAAAGCCCATTTTTTTAGTGCCATGTTCCCTTACTTGCGTTAATATATGGGAGGGGACATGACAATTACCTTGTAACCTTCTTTGATAAGAGAAAGGGATTTTTATAAATATGGAATAGTTTCCAAAAACTGAAGAAAGCATGCTTTTCATCTGGAACAGAGTTTTGAAAGATACAAGCGTTTCTCATTTTCCATATTGTCCATGCAACCAGACCTAGGAGATTCTTTAGATGAACAAACTGTTGTTTCCACCTCCTATAAAAACCATCCAATGAAGAGTTTGACAACACCACCGAGATATTAAGAGCACTACAGATAATATTCCAAATATTTTTGGAGAAGTTGCAATGAAAAAACAAATGATCAACAGATTCTTCATTATTTTTACATAGAATGCAACTATTGGGGCCTATATTCCCTCTCTGTTGTAGCTTATCCCATGTTAGTATCTTATTATTGAAGCAAATCCAAAGGAAACATTGACTTTTAGCAGGAAATTTCCACTTCCATAATGGCCCATACCACCATGCCCTGTCACCTTGATGATTTTCTTCTGCAATTGTTTGATATGCATAACTCACTGTTACCTTCGCAGAGATCATATTTTTTTACCAGATTCATTAATCTTTTTCCTCATTCAACCGAATTCCATTTAATTGAAGCATATTTATATAATTGTTCCATTCATTGGTCGATCTGCCAACCAGACCCAAATCCTTTATCGTCAACCAATACGAAGGATCAGGAATAAGAAACTTGGACCTTTTCAATTGGTTTAGTGTAAGTAGACTATACTCATTAAATAAGTTTCTTGGATCACTAGACAATTTATAGCTTGTTTCCATCCCCATAATGGGATCAATTTCGACTACAATGTCTTCACCATTTCCTACCTACCGAGATAGGAATATACAGATCCAAGGAATAACATTCATGAAACCTTTCTAGATTTATGAAGCATTCTGATAACTTCCAGAAGGTTACCTGAACCATTTGTATATATATATTTTGATATATCTAACATGGAGTAATCTTGACCATAGACTATCCCCCAAAAGACCCCTCTAAAAAATCTTAAGCAATAAAGCAGAATTGAACCAGAATATTTGTTTACTGTTCCATCCACCCCAATTCTTTGGAAGGGATAAGGATTCCTAGTTCGCTAGGTGGTAGTGACCCCTGCCACCATTACCGGACCATAAGAACCTGAACATCAATATTCTTAGATTATGCAATACTTTAGATGGTAATTTTGCTAACATCACCCAATATACCGGAAGGATGAATAAAACAGACTTCAATAACATGAGTCTATCACCCAATGAAAGGAACCTCATACACGAGATATTAATTTTCTTTTCAAACCTATGAATCAACCACCTCCAATCGTTTATACCAGAGTTGTTAGGTTTTATATGATAACCTAAATATTTGAAACAATCGTCTAAAATAGAACATTTATATGGCAGAATGTTCAGAAGCTGATTGTGCAATGTGTTCTCCGCTTGGTTGATAGAAAGTGTCAATTTGTTCATATTAACTTGCATCCTCGTGGCATTACAAAAGATGTCAATGAGTGCCGAGAGAGTCTGCCATTCCTCCAATACTGCCAACCCAAAAAGGATAACATCATCGACGAAAAGAAGATGAGAAATGGATAGAGACTTACCAAAAGAGATTCCTTTGATTTTAACTTCATTTTTTGCATTGTTTATCAATCTACTGAGTCCATCTATCACCAACAAAAACAAAAATGGGGACAATGGGCATCCCTGTCTTAAGCCCCTGTAAATTTTGAATAAATTGGTTGGATTTCCATTTATTAACACAAAGAAGTTTGCAGTACGAACACATAGCATAATCCATCTGACAACCATCCATGGTAAGCCAATCTAAAGTAGAACAAACTGAAGGAAATCCCAATTGACCTGATCGTAAGCTATTACAAGATCAAACTTGAGAATTAGAGATTTTTGTTTTCTGATTTTGATCGAATGAGCTACTTCCTGTGTGATGCCCACAACATCCAAAATTTGTCTGTTGTCTAAAAAACCAAATTGTTCTAACTATAAGCACTCAGAAAGCTTCGGTTTGATTATGTTTGCAATGATCTTTGTAACCAGCTTGTAGACCAAATTACACAGTGCAATAGGATGAAATTCATTAAAATACTTAGGTTTGTTGTATTTTGGTATAAGAGTTTTAAAAAGTCACATTCAAAACACCCGCCAGCCAGCCCTCCGATCTCGAAAATTCAACCATTTGAAGAATATCTTGACCCATAAGATCAAAGACATGAACAAACAACTCCACTAACCAACCATCTGTTCCAAGGCTTTTGTCATTTTTGAAAACCTTTAAAACATCTTCAATTTCTTTCAAGGTGACAGGCTTTCCAATATCTTCACCTTCTTTTGTTGTGAAGAAATGTGAGTACAAATTTATAACCCTGAGTTGCTCATCAATGTTAGCAAGTTTTGGATCTTTAAATAAGTCCTAGAAATGTTTTGCAGCCATTGATTCCAAATTATTCTGATCACAAACTTCCAAACCCTCTCCATCTTCAATTGACCAAATAGCATTTATGTTTCGATTATGCGAAGCAAAATTATGAAAAAACTTAGAATTTTTGTCTCCAAGTTCCACCCATAGTGCACGGCGTTTTATCCGCTAAGTACTTTCCTCAATTCTCAGTATATCATCCAAATTTGTCTACAGCTCCTTCAGCAATTGTCAATCCTCTTTAGAAAGAATCCCGTCCATGTTTAGTTGATAGAGTTGCTTTATCTGTGCCTTGACTGTCAACATCTGCTCCTTGTTATGATATTTTTTCCTCTTCTCCCATTTCTTTGTAATCTCCGTTAAACCTTTTAGTTTAAAAACAAATGCCTCCATCGGATTTAAAACTTCTGGAACCTCAACACTTGTCCAAAAATGAGTTACCAATGCACAGAAATCACCATCTGAAAGCCACGTACTACTAAATTTATAGGGTGTGCTGCATTTGTATGATAACTTATCATTTTGAAGGAAGATGGCATGATGATTAGATAAGAATCTATTAAATTTGAACGCCACCTCCTGTGAGATAAGAAAATGATCCAATCTCTTGCTAATGCACATGTCCCTACACGTTTATTACACCATGTAGCTCCCATGTTTCTAGGGACTACATCAATGAAATGAACTTGTTCAAACAGATCAATGAAGAAATCTACAGATTCATCCACCATAGCATTTTTCCCCCATACTTCAGCAGCAGACAATGTCAGATTTAGGTCACCTGCCACAATAAGATTTTGAGAATTAAGGATGCCCGAGGCTTCTAGGGCCGACCAAAAGTTCCTATAAGGCCCATATAAATTCAGTATTGATAAGTCAAAATTACTATTAAGAAAATGTCCTTCTAGAAGGATCCCTCCCATTGTATTGAAAGGTTTGAAAGCTATAGTTCTAGGATTCTAGCCAGATAACAAACCCCCCGACACACCACTGGAGTCCATAGCACAAAGATACCAATCTGGAAAATGTTTGGGAAAAAATTCCACCACCACATTCACCGAAACCATTGTTTCCTGAATGAAAATACAATTTAGGCTATAAGATTTTAAGAAATCGACCAGGGTTCTAGCCTTCTTTACCCCACCGATTCCCGGAATATTGAAGGAGAGAAAATACATTAAGCACCACTCTCAAAGGACTCAGCTTCTCTAAGGGTCCTAGGGGTGGGACAAGACTCTGAAGGAGGCGTAAAAGCATTGAAAGCATCCAGTCATTTAAACAAAGGGATGAAAACATTATTTTCCAATGGATTTTTTGAGGGATTTGTTTTCCTAATTGTCACATTCATGCATCGAATAGAAGGCATACATCTACATCTGCAAAAATGGGGTTTTTTGAAAATAAATCTAAAGGGGCTTTAGTAATAGACAAAATGGAATTGGGAAAGGAATTCAGGTCAACCTCCTTGACCAACTCAAACCCTTTGACCTCAACACTAGATGGATCCATTTGTTGTGGTGACAAATGTGAAACAGGTGAAATTAAAGGAACAAGGTCATTAGGGTTAGTGGGAACCTTAACCGATTCAACATCAGATTATGAAAAAATTCCATCTAAAGCTCTAACCCTATCCTGTGCATGAGTAGTAACCATAGCAGATAACAAAGATGGTTCAGTTTTAGACTAGAACTGTGTCGGGTACGAATCAATACCAAAAATATTTATGTTTACAGGTTTAGAAGCTGATAATTTCAAATCTAACGCCTTTTCCATAAATAAATAGAATTCTAAATCCCCTTTGGTTATTCCCTCATACATGGAGTGTTCATAAGAAGACTTACCAAATTTTTCAGATGTATCAATCAGTGGAGAGACAGATGGACAAGGATCAACGTTGACGAAAGGGAATGCCTATTCCTATGAAAAGGACATCGATCCTTGACATGTCCAGTTCCACGACAAGAGAAACACCTGAAAGGAATGTTCTTGTAGTCTAGCAGCTGCTTATAAACTGTATCACCCCAGAATATATCTACGGTATCCGGGAGGCCCTTCTTTACATCAAATTCGACCAACATGGATGCAACTTGTTTATTAATACCGAAAATCAAGTTTTTCTCCATCCTAATGAACTTTCCTAGAGAGTTTACCAAACCCTCAAATATTTTCTCAGTCCATAGTTCAAATGGGAAAGCCGACAGGATTACCTACAGGTGCCTTCTGTGCATGAACTATGTTTTTGGGTTAAAACTCGAATTCCATCTCTTTAATAAGCCAAATGCTATCCAGTATAGTGGAAACAAAATATTCACTGGGTAAAATAAAATCCACCCAACCATTTGAAAGAAGGCTCTTCCTCAAGGCTAAACCACATATGGGAGTCCAGTTGTGATTCACCCAGTCCACCAGCTCCAAATGTGAAACCTTCGTACCCTCTATATTACCAAACACTTCCCTCTTCGTCAACATACTAACTGTATCCAAGTTATCAGATCCATCAATAGTGTAGACAACAGCTTCATGTGTCGGTTTCAGAGTTTTTAAAACCCCTCTTGCCCTAGTCGTCACACCAGAACAAGGTTTCTGATTCCTATGAGAATAGGCCCCCAAACTAGGGATAATATCGTGGTCATGAGCAAGATTCAGGTCTTTACCATGTAAAGTGGACTTCAAAAAAGTAGCATTTAACCCTGCGCCATAATTAAAAGCCAAAATATCCAATGCTAGCTAAATGCCACTAGTACAGAACCAACTGCAACCTTCAAAAAGAAAATGCCAGCTAGAAACCCTTACTGCAAATGTGAAAGTGGGAACCCCCTACTAAAGATACAAGAAAACCCTAGGCCCGCCAGTAAACCAAAATGACTAAATGTCAAATCAATTGTGGAGTAGATACGGAGACGGTTTTAGTAGATTTTGTATTAGTGTTATTACAAATGTTATAGTATATAAATAAATAAAAGGGTATGGAACCTTTAATAAATAAAAAATATATATATGTATAAATAAATTTTATGATATAACAAGGGAGATAGAAACATAGCTTCAAGTCCCTGCCAAAGCTAAAAGCGAAACACGAGAAAGTTGCTATGCCACCAGCGAATTGTATATGCATTTTCAATAAAGACCTTAGTTTCAATAGAGACTTGAATATTTTGGAGCATGCATCATGCATTAAATTAATAGTATTTAATTTTCAAGTATAAAGGTGAGAACTTTCCAAAATGGAATATTTCATTAGGAAAATAGTTTCCTAAAAACAATGATAAAGATATGTGGATTACGAAAATACCAATCCGGTCACCAAAAAATAGGAAACAAATGCGAGGTTGCAGAAAAGATTTCATTACAAAATGATATGTGGCTTACGAATATACAAATTCTTCCTTTACTTATTAGAGTTGTTACACGTCCTCAACATGCATTAATCTTTGAATTGCGATAGAATATTGTTTCTCACTTAAAAAAATTTGTACCCAGAACATTATTTGTATTCAAATTTTATGCTAGAATTATAATAAGACAGGGACTTGTCAAGCACTCTATTTGCAGATAAATTAATACCAAACACACAGAGCATATGAAATTTATTGTCAACCCGAGAAAGTCTTTTTATTTCAAAGGATAAGTGCACAATATATGCTTAAACACAAAACCATTAGAAGTGAATACTCTTATCTTTTATCATCCATGTTCATCCCAAGAATCTATGCAATCCCAATTGCCTTCTAACTGCTATACTATAATTCTTTTCTATTATGCATCAAGAAGAAATGGTATCAGATCTAATCAACAATTACAAAAAGGAAATCTCATTTGCATTCCAAATAATCACTTGTCTGATCTAATCGAGCTACGAATCATAAAGCATAAACTGAACATTACTCTAGAATTTCAAATGAAAGGGATTGAAGCAACTGTTCTAAGAAACTGAATTGCAAAATAGAAATCAATCCACACATAATAGGAAAGCTAAATTGTAAGAGCTCCTGGGATCACGTCTCAACTGTAGGATGAACACGACAGTGTGAACAGAAATTAAAATGTGTAAAGCAATCCTGATTCAGTCGACTGTTATTCTATACCATTCACCAATCTCACAGAAATGTAATCTTTTACTGAGAAATCCACACAATAAATATTGCTGCTGCGTGCAAAAGAAAGAACAAAGCATCACACAACGAGAAAGATAAAATCCTAATTTAACTCAGCAATCTCTGTGGAAGACGGGCCCAGTCTTCACACAGAGACGTTGGTTGGACAACACCCTCTTTAACTCAGAAGTAACCCCTTATATTAACAGAAGAATGAGTACACAGTTTGGCTTGGCTGCTAATACCAAATAAATTAATTGTTTGCTGTCCAACCCTTGGGTCGAGGCAACTCCCCATATTTATACATACAAATTGTAACATCTAATCCTATAATTGGGAAGCCATGAAGATCTCTGATCTTCAGGCGCCCTAAATAATCTAGCTGTTACAATGCGTGGCAGAACAGAAATATCCAAATATGAGAGAGTTATTAATTGCCCCAAGAGTGACAGTCCTTCCAGCTTACAGCTGGACTCGAGCAGCGACATACTTAAGATAGCAATTTCTGTTATAGCTGCCCTGTCACGACTGTGCCTTGATTGATGATTCAAGCCCCAAGGAACCTTCTACAAGGAACAAACATCCCTATCTTTATGACTTGTTCAGCCCCGATCTTCCTGCAATCCATTTGTCTCAACTACCTTCATAAATCGCAACATATTAGCACAATTTGAGAGATGCACAGCTTTAATTATCACAATCATAAGTATTAATACAATAAAACAATAATCGGCCATACCTTGGTAATTTGGGGAATAAGATAAGGACAATAAGTCTAATTGCCAAGATAATTGGTGTAGGACAAGGGCAGGGAAGATGATAAATGATGATCAAAAAGGGCCAATTCTGGGCTCAACAGGACTTGTATAATATATAGCAGGAAATGGGATTGATCCCTATCCTGCTGCAATACTCAAGAAGACAAATATTGCTGCAGCGTATTTCGACAACTATATATGCAGCATTGTTTTGGAGTCCTCATGACTGTGTTATAGCAATATGAGCTGTGGTAGATAGTACAAATTTCACTAAGATATTTTTTCTCATAGTTTTCATTGTTTGCACTCAAAGACTAGACCTCAGTTTGGGTGGAAGTTGCACATATGCTTAGATTTTAATGTTCTATGCATTAGTTAATTTATCTCTACCTACAAGAAAGGATGGTGAGAAGTTGGAGGACTCAAATCAAAGGTAAGATTTCTTTTTCCTACCATGCACTTACAAAATAGTAAACCAGATTATCACAAAACTAGTATATGAAAGAAAAGATTTCAAACCCGAGAATATACATAAATAAATATGGATTGAATAAACTTCCCCATTATTTTTTTTATAAACGATTGAACTCATCTTTGAAATTTATCTACTCAGAATGTGGGAGGCACATTCAACAATTTGATAATTAAAACTATCAATAAGATAGAATGCATGATCCATTAACTATATAAGACACAACCAAGCATTGTTTCCTGGGCATTTGCGCTTGTTCATTACAACGCATCACAATATTATCATCATAATATTCCTTACAAGCAGAGTTGGGCATGCACCCACCCACATCTTGTGCTTGAATTTTTACAGGTGAAGCATAAGAATAAAATTATTGATAAGTATGTTGTCCTACGCCCTATGTCCCAGCTCACGTTTTGAGCTTAGAAAATCCACATACAAACATTCAATTATTTGCAGATCAAACCGCATGGTCTCGTCCTAGGCCATTATAAAATTTGTCAAGGTTTGAGCCTTAGGACCTGTAGGTTTTAAAAACCTCACAGAGAACAAAGACACCCATGGAAGAGTTTATGGCTCTTCTTGCAGCCCTAATTTGAGGTCAAACCTCAGGGTGTCCACATTAAACAATAATAACATAAATAAATTCCAATTAAGGAAGGTTCTCACGACCATGTCCAAGGAGCCATTCACAACAATTAACTAAGAAATTCTTAAATAAACATCCTAATGTCGAACCCTGAAAGTAAAATTCTCCATGATAAACAATTCATCAAATAATAATCGATCCATAGGTAGTACAAATAATCCACATTCCATTCTCATTATAAATTCATAGAGAACAAGAAAATTGATTTTAAATGTAGGCAAATTCAGATTCAATATTTCTAGAGAACCTCTACATAAGTTGCAATCTAATTGTAAGGAGGATTGATGCAACTGGGTATCTTGATATGTCTCAACAAATTCAGCCATATATTGTCTAGCTTGCATAGATGAGACCAAAATCAGAATATACAAGCATAATAATCTCATTTCGGCCACAAAAATGTCATTTAAACTATCATGGAAAATGTTTTAAAACAACCCTTGGGAAAGCAAAGAAGTAACAAGTTTTAACGCATACCTCTAAAAGATCATACTCAGTTTCTCCACTTGTGCTGAGTACAAAAGCACATGCATATTTATTGTCAAGATTCCTATCATTTAGGTACCTATGAACCTTAGCAAGAAATTGTTTCCTCACATGAGGACAAATGTCCTAAATCCAAGACAATGAACATGGAAATTATGTGTGTACTTAAGTAGAAATAATGATCACTGCAATTCATCCAGTATAAGGTATATTATATTTGAGACAAAGTATGTTTTACATTCATTTTAAATAAATGACATGACTCTGAGAGATACACATGGAAAAACAATAATTAAAGCATTAGCAATCACCTGTGCAATTTGCAGTGTCAAATGAAAAAGATGGGGATTTATATGATAGTCCCACTGCCTAGAAAGCCACAAAACTATGGAAACTGGACAATTTAATGGATCATTTAATGTTGAGACATTAGATTATTCATTAGATCAACTTTATGTGGACTTCAATATCCCTAGACTTTTAGGCTCATAGAATGTTTGAGGTGGAAATGATAAAAGGCGGGAGATGCATTACTTTGGTGGGAAATGTTTTGCTAGAGACACTAACAATAAGGTTTCCTATCATGATGTGGGTAGAGCTCAAAAAATGTTGTTGGGGAATTTCATTCAATTGGATATGAACGAGAGATGAAGATTGGTCAATAATACCCTCAAAAGAAATAAGGTATAAAAATACAGCAAAGTTTGAAATCCATTGTTGATCAAATTGTGGAGAGGATGCTTTGTGACGAACATGAGATGTAATTTCTAAGATAAAAAATAAAATGAGAACTTAACTAACAAGAAAGAGGAATAGACCACATGTATTGAACCTTCGTGAGAAAGGATAAAATTTAGCCAATGAAAAATATTTTTTGGGAGTCTGTGGCAAAAATTAAGCAATTCATCGCAAAACGAGGAAAAAGACAAAGGGGAAGACTAAGAGAAGCCCGCTTAGAGGTCCAAAGCTAATCAAATGAGACCTTCATTCTAGGTTAGAACAAAAAAATATATTATTAAGAGTTTAGGAGGGACACTAAAAGGGAAATTCTTTTGTGTTTGTGAGTTCACAATACACGTGTGTAGGGGTTCCTACTCCATATTAGTTCGAGTTCATGTATATACAATGAAAAATAAAATCTATATACTCATCCTACTTGCATGTCTAGGTCACGATATTATACTACTCGATAAAAATTTAATACATTTATAATACCATTATTTCACTCTAATCTAATTAGAGTCCAATTAGTACATAAAGTGTCTTGTGTGGATTATTTTGTAATGTTTTACACCATTGATAGTGACAAAAGGTGGTAGATTACACAAAACATGAATTAACATAGAATTGTTTTGCTAATCTTCTAATCACTTTGATCTAGGATGAAAGTAAATTTTTCACTAATGGATGAAAGTCACTTTGATCTAAGATGAAAGTAAATTTTTCATTGGTAATAAATGGTCATTAATCTAGTCAGAAAGTAATTATAATACGCGCTGGTGCAAGGTAATGATACCCAATTATGACACGTTAGTTGCAATGACATTATGGAAAAATAGAAATATTGTCATTAAAATCAATTATTAGAGGTACCTACAAAACTTTTTCCGATTAGGTGTAAAAAGATGAAATGTAGAAAAATGGATGACCTTCCAGAATATATTTAACTTTTATTTATGGAAAGGTGGTATAACCTCCCCAAAATGTCATTATTCGAAGATTGGTATGTTATTTTTTTTCTAAAACATAATGCACATGTTTTTGTTGACCCACCTGTTTGCTATGTAAATTTTCAATTTATGAGAAAACAAATATGTAGAGGCATAGGCAACAGACAAATCTTGTGCGGAGCTATTTTTCCAAAATTTTAAAAGTTAATTTTATATTTTTTTTAAATTACCAAAGTCAGTGAATCCCTAAAAGGACATGGTCAAGTTTTGATCCACCATATCATGGTCTAAAAATAATCAAAATACTTTTTTTTTAAAGTTGTAGGTATTTTCGTACTCTTTTGCGGGTTCTTTTCCGTTTTCGAAATAGGTAATCCAATCAAAAGTTATAGGCCAAATAAACGACCTATTTTTTTTACAAATTTGACATGAGTGCAGTTAAAAATGAATTAAAATTAGAAAACAACAGATCTATTCAAAAATTTTATATTTAGAATCTGCACACAAAGCTCGACAAGTGTGTGCAATTTCCTCTGCAGTGCACTCATGGAGCATATGCGGAACTAGTTGTGAAAAACATGAAGTTACAACATTTGATGTGTTCTGCCATAAATCAGAATGAGCCTCAAGGTGCAATCCGAAGCTAATTCCAAGCCTGCAAGGGCGCCAAAAATAATTTGAATTTAGATACGTGTGCGTGCATATGTGGTGTGCATGTGTAACTGTGCGCACGTGTGTCTATAGGCACGTAGGCAGATTTACATGCATGCATGTGTAGTTGCGCATGCGCGTTATTTGCACACACATTTTATTTTTCAAAAACAAGGTATCCCTTTATATGTTTTCTTTAATTTCCTTTCTCATGATGGTGATGAGGATGGTGATGAGGATGATGATGGTGATGATGAGATGATGATGATGACGATGGTGATGGTGATGAATATGTTGATGATGATGATGATGGTGATGAAGAAGAAGATGATGATGATGGAGATGTTGATGAGGAAGGGGGAGATGACAATGATGATGAAGATGTTGATGGTGGTGGTCATGAAGATGTTGATGATGATGACGATGGTGATGAAGAAGATGATGATGAAGAAGATGATGATGATGGAGATGTTGATGAGGAAGGGGGAGATGACAATGATGATGAAGATGTTGATGGTGATGAAGATGGTGATGATGATGGTGATGATGAGATGATGATGGTGATGGTGATGATGATGATGGTGATGATGATGATGGTGATGAGGATGAAGAAGATGATGATGATGGATATGAAGATGTTGATGATGTGACAATGGTGATGAAGATGATGATGATGATAATCGAGAAGATGATGATGGAGATGTTGATGAGGAAGGGGGAGATGACAATGATGATGAAGATGTTGATGGTGATGTTGATGGTGACGATGATGGTGATGATGTTGATGATGAGATGATGATGATGATGATGGTGATGGTGATGAATATGTTGATGATGATGATGATGGTGATGAAGAAGAAGATGATGATGATGGAGATGTTGATGAGGAAGGGGGAGATGACAATGATGATGAAGATGTTGATGGTGGTGGTCATGAAGATGTTGATGATGATGACGATGGTGATGAAGAAGATGATGATGAAGAAGATGATGATGATGGAGATGTTGATGAGGAAGGGGGAGATGACAATGATGATGAAGATGTTGATGGTGATGATGATGGTGATGATGAGATGATGATGGTGATGGTGATGATGATGATGGTGATGATGATGATGGTGATGAGGATGAAGAAGATGATGATGATGGATATGAAGATGTTGATGATGTGACAATGGTGATGAAGATGATGATGATGATAATCGAGAAGATGATGATGGAGATGTTGATGAGGAAGGGGGAGATGACAATGATGATGAAGATGTTGATGGTGATGTTGATGGTGACGATGATGGTGATGATGTTGATGATGAGATGATGATGATGATGATGATGGTGATGATGATGAAGATGTTGATGATGATGACTATGATGATGAAGATGATGATGAGGGTGATGATGATGTTGGTGATGATGATGATGATGTTGGTGATGATGATGATGATGACAGCGATGGTTATGGTGATGAGAATGATGATGATGAGGATGTAGATGATCATGGAGATGTTGATGAGGAAGGGGGAGATGACAATGATGATGAAAGTGTTGATGGTGATGTTGATGGTGATGATGATGGTGATGATGATGATGATGAGATGATTATGACGATGATGATGGTGATGATGATGAAGATGTTGATGATGATGACGATGGTGATGAAGATGATGATGAGGATGATGAGGATGATGGTGGTGATGATGATGATGATGACGATGGTGATGAGAATGAGAATGATGGTGATGATGATGATGATGATGGTGGTGATGAATATTATGATAATGATGATGATGATGATTCATATGCATCATCATCACCATCATCCTCATTATCATTATCATCCTCCTCTTCATCATCATTGTCATCTCCCCCTTACTCATCAACATCTCCATCATCATCATATTCATCATCATCATCATCATCATCTTCATCACCATCGTCGTCATCATCAACATCTTGATCACCATCACCATCACCATCATCATCATCATCATCATCTCATCATCACCATCATCATCACCATCAACATCTTCATCATCATTGTATCCTCCCCCTTCCTCATCACCATCACCATCATCATCACCATCAACATCTTCATCATCATTGCCATCTCCCCCTTCCTCATCAACATCTCCATCATCATCATCATCATTGCCATCTCCCCCGTCCTCATCAACATCTCCATCATCATCATCATCTTCCTCATCATCATCAACATCATCTTCATCGCCATCGTCATCATATTCTTCATCCTCATCACCATCACCATCATCATCATCATTCATTAACTTGATGATGATGACGATGATGGTGATGGTGATGAGGATGAAGAATATGATGACGATGGCGATGAAGATGATGTTGATGATGAAGAAGAAGATGATGATATTGGAGATTTTGATGAGGAAGGGGGAGATGGCAATGATGATGAAGATGTTGATGGTGATGATGATGGTGATGATGAGATGATGATGATGATGGTGATGGTGATGATGATGATGATGATGGTGATGGTGATGAGGATGAAGAAGATGATGATGATGGAGATGAAGATGTTGATGATGATGGCGATGGTGATGAAGATGATGATGATGATGATGGAGATGTTGATTTGATGATGATGGAGATGTTGATGAGGAAGGGGGAGATGACAGCGATGATGAAGATGTTGATGGTGATGATGATGGTGATGATGATGATGATGAGATGATGATGATGATGATGATGATGGTGATGATGATCAAGATGTTGATGATGATGACAATGGTGATGAAGATGATGATGATGATGATGATGATGATGGTGATGATGATGATGATGATGATGATGATGATGAAGAGGATGATGGTTATGAGGATGATGATGGTGATGATGAGTTGATGATGATGATGATTATGATGATGATGATGAATATGTTGACGATTATGATCTTCATCATCTTCATCATCATCACCATCATGCTCATCATCATCATCGTCCTCCTTTTCATCATCATCTTCATCTTCATCATCATCATCACCATATTCCTCATCATCATGATCTTCATCATCATCACCATCATCATCATCATCGTCGTCGTGATCATCATCATCACCATATTCATCTTTATCATGATCATCATCACCATTTTCATCATCATCATCATCAGCGTCATGAGGATGATGATGATGATGGAGATGAGGATGATGGTGATGAGGATGATGATGATGATGGAGATGAGGATGATGGTGATGAGGATGATGATGATGATGGTGATGAAGATGGTGATGATGATGATCACGATCATGATGGTGATGATGATTAAGAAGATGATGATGATGGAGATGAGGATGATGGTGATGAGGATGATGATGATGATGGTGATGAATATTATCATGATGATGATCATGATGATGATCATGATCATCAACATCATCAACATCATCATCATCATCATCACCATCACCATCATCATCCTCATCACCATCATCATCATCATCATCATCGTCGTCGTCCTCCTCCTCCTCCTCCTCCTCCTCATCATCATCATCATCTTCACCATCATCATCATCATATGCATCATCCTCCTCATCTTCATTGTCATCTCCCCCTTCCTCATCAATATCTCCATCATCATCATCATCATCATCATCATCATCACCATCGTCATCATCATCTTGACATATTCATCATCATCATCTTCACCATCATCATCGTCATCATCATCATCATCTGCATCAGCCTTCTCATCCCCATTGTCATCTCTCCCTTCCTCATCAACATCTCCATCATCACCCCTAAACACCTAGAAGCAATTAAATGCACTTAGGATTATGGGTTAGAATGGGGCCTAAAGGATTTTATGGGGGAGGGGCTTTAGGAATAAACTGACACATTTACATTTGCTGGGTAATAAATGCAGTGAACGTTACCCATCGAACTATACAACGTTCAACAGAGGCGCACATGCTCTAGAAGTGCGCACGCACCCCTTGGCGAGTGTGCATCCCTACTGAAGATGAACCTTAGAAAAACACCCACACTCTTCTCCTACATTTTCTCCATGCTTCATTGCATTTTCTTGTCTCTTTTCATGCATAGTCCGACAAGCATCACCATTTAATGTTGAATTCAATCACCATTTGGTGCTTCCTTGATCATTTGGATAGAATACACAAAATTTGGGGCTCTATTTGGCTATTTGGATTGAATACACACCTCTTGGCCTCTATTTGAATCATTTGAGTGAATACACAACAATTGGACTCTATTTGGCTCCTTAGATTGAATTCTCATGCTACTTGGACACACATTAACTCTTCTTACATATAGTGGACACATCAAAGGATCATTTTACATTTGAAGCAAAGAGCAATCATAATCCTTGAGGTATGGTGACTATTGTATCTTGTTAAATGTATTTTAGTCTTCATTCACTTGTTTGAATGGCATCTATTTTGGTTTTTCTTCATGAATGGTATGATAGATCTATTTTAGTCTTCTTAATCTTCAACATAGACAATAAAAACATCTTACCAAAAAAAACTACAACATGTACCAATCAATGCTTTCAACCTTTCATGAAGATATTAAAAAAAATTTACTTGCATCACCACCAATAACATTTCATAATCACATTCCTCCATCTAGTAGACAAACATTTGTTGAATTCCTCATGGTTTCACTACAACAACTCACACAAACACCTAAACAATTGAAAACTATTAGTCTTTTGGGGCTATTTTCCCTCATCCATACTATGAAAATGAAGTGAGTATGAGCTTTTAAGATTATATGAAAACATTCTCACTAGATGTTGTTGTACATGATCAATCGCTACATCGAGCTTTAATAATCATGCACATCGAGTTTTAATATCTTGCTTGTTGTTCATTCTTGCAGGGGTGATATTTTTGTTTTTCTAAAAAGCGCATTGAATATGGGCAATAGACGTAATAATAAAAGAAAGTCTAGAAGGAACCTGCTACCCCTTGAAAAGGCCCATGAGATAAGAGAAAATGCCAGGTTATACATGCAAAACTGTAGAAATCAAAATGTTAGTGCCTTAGATCCATCAACAAGCAATGACGAAGTGGTTGAAGTCAATCAAATTTTTCCTGATGTCGAGTATGAAGGGATGGATGTTGAACAAGTTCTTAATTGGAAACCTCCCCAAGAAGAGCACACACATGGCGAACACACTCCCTTGCAGGACCAATTTGTGAACGAAGGGCCATAACAAACCATTGACGAGACTCGTACTTCCTTGCCGACTCCCTTGCCTTGACTATCAACCGGACGATGAAGAACTCCTAAACGTATTCCTGTGGATGAAAGTTCATTTTCAGGACTTGAATGTAAGATGCCCAAACGCACTATTGATTTCCATTGTAGCAAGATAATCAATGATTTTTTTTAATCCAAAAGCGATGCAGCAAAATTTCAATTGTTTCTTGCTTTGTTAAACTCACATTGTCTAGCTAATGTTAGGAGAATTTTGGCCATAAAGTTAGTTAGAAGTTCAAAGGCCAACAATCATGCTGTTAGAAATCTACAATCTGCATTTAATTTGATTGGAAAAACTTCTCGTACAAAATATTTAATGCGGCCCATTGTGTATTGTCGGAATCGGTTGTAGACAAATCCACAAGGAAACGTTGCCTACTATCACACACATGTAAAATATTTAAAGTAGATAGAAAGACTCTTCAAAAGTATTCTGCAATTAGAGAAAAACTTGAGACCCCAGGCCAAAACGATTGTTGGGCCTTTGTTGGTAGGTTACCTCATTCAGACATGAAGCTCATTGATGCTGTTAAAGAACTAGTGCAAAAGTTTTGGCAGGATAACATTAGATCGTCATCAAATCAAAGAGATGTTTTAAAGTTGAGAAAGGGTGTTAGGGGGGGTGAACCCCATGTCAATCACTTCCTTGACACGACACAAACAGAAATCTATGAGAGGTTCAAGAATGAGCACACACAATTGAACTTGGACCAAAGGTCCTTTGAAAAATGCAAACCCTGGTATGTTAGAATTTGCATTGATCGCAATACATGTTGTAGATACCATGTAGAATTTGAGTACTATTATGATACATATAGACATATATTTTATGGTTTGCATACTAACATTGTGCAGGATTGACCATCATTACAACCACCGAATGCATCCAGAGAATTTATACATAGCATAATGTGTCCAAGACCTGAAGGACAAAAATATTATAAAAGATCATGTTTATATGGGACATGTTCCAGTTGCAGTGGATTTGCATTATTGAGCCGCTGCATCCACGCAACCGCGGAGCACGAATTTGGGAGGATGTCAGTAGAAATGCAGAAATTCCAGTACATAACATATCAAGTAGATAGTTCAAGGGAAAGCAAAAAAATTGCATTGGTGAAGTCACAGGTATCTGAGTTTACATACTTTCATACTGTACATGTTGAATTTGTACATATATATTCAGATTGAAAATGTCACGTTGTATTAATGCCCTTTGTTTTGTGGCACCAGGTACAAATTTGCAAATTCATGAAGGAATTCTACCAAAAGACTGAGCAGTATGTACAACACATCCATGTAGCATGATGACAGGATGAACAGTAAAGACAGTGCAGGGACACCTTTCCCAATGGCACAATATTGTCAGTTGTGAACATTGCAAAAAAATACACCCTACAGCCACAGAATGAGATTCAAATTCAATACTACCATTCATACCAAGTTAGCATAATGGTCCATATCACGTATAGGCACACGCTAGAGAGCAACAATGACATGAGGATAATATTGAAAGAGACCAACATCTACATCAGTGATGACAGGTACCACAACCTGCATTACGTGTAGCATTGCTTCAAAATTCTCTATGATTAGCTGAAGGAGAGAGGTACATAGATGGATCGACATTGGATATGGTCAGATGGTTGTGCAGGCCAATTCAAAAATGCACGTGTATTCCAGTGGTTGAGTATTTTGCACAAGACTTATGATGTGCAGCATGTATGGAACTATTTTGAGACCGAGCATGGAAAGGGAGATCACGAAGAGGCTGGAGCATGTCTCAAAAATTCCCTATGAAGGGAGGAGATGAGGTGCACGAGAAACCCTCATATTCAGGGTGCAAAATCCATAGTTTGATGGTGCAAAGAAAAATTTTCAGATAGAGGACATGTTGTCAGAAATTTCTAGAATGTAGTTGATATGGATCGATTGCGCTCTTATAGTTGTAGTACTGTGCAAGGCACTCATGGATTTCATTTGGTTTGAAACTCAAACAAACCCTTATTTGAAATATGGACACAAAAACTTGCTTGCTTTTGTGGGTCTTGTAGCAGTTGTGAGTGGGATGAGTGTGAATCAATGGATTGGGTTGATGAATGGGATCATGTATCACTTGCAGTGGACCCACGTGTAGTTCTTGAAACAATCCAGTTAGAGGAATGCCAGTCCTCTATTTCGAATGAATATGATCATATATCTGATCTTGTACAACCAGGTAAACATTTCTGCATGCATATCCCGATTCCCTCCTTGTTTTTGTAATTATCCAAGTTATCAAACCACTACTTGTTGGAATATAACCTTAAAATGAATTTTTGCAGGACACATCTATGTAGTTGTCACCCCGACAGACAGTGCAATTGGGACAAATTATTGGTTGCCACAATGCACCTAGGGGAAGCAAACCCTCCTCGCATCATTAACTGATAGTGAAGGCATTACCTTTCCGACTAGCTCAATGGTTGTTCAAGGGGAATATCTTACATTAGATGGAAAGGGACCAAAGAGCAATGGCTACACATACATGGATGATAGACGAGGGTCACGGGTGTATCACTTTACACACTTGATCGTTGGAACAAACATCCAACTACATACAATGTCAACGAAGTCATCAAACAAGGTACGCTACTTACTACCTCATGCAGAGCATGAGAGGTTGTTCGAGACAATAAAAAACCGAGAGGATCCAAAAGGCCTAATTAACTGAGGTAGATAGTATAGCCATGCGATTGTTTATTCATGCATGATTAATGTTATTCATGTTAGATAGTTTATTTGATATCGTTATCTTATATCGTTTATTTGATGTTTGAGTTATGATTAAGTTATGATTTATAGCCACGTGATTGTTTATTCATGCATGATTAACCCTAGAAGCACTAATATAACCCTATAAACATAATCTAGCCCTAGAAATCCTAGAAAGCTAAACTAACCCTAGAAACACTAATCTAACCCTCAGAAACTAATCTACAATCCTAGAAACCTAATCTATCCCTCTTAACCTAATATAGCACTATAATTTGTGAACCACCACACGTACCCTCAACGCTTGATTTTTTGGAGGTCGACCTCCCACCCCACATGTTCTCTTCAAAAAAATATGCTCTCTTGGTTTTACGCCCACCCAAACTTCATCATCATCATCATCAATATCATCAACATCTTCATCATCATCATCATCATCATCATCATCATCAACGTCTTCATCATCATCACCATCTTCATCATCATTGGCATCTCTAGGTTCCTCATCAACAACTCCATCATCATCATCTCCATCATCACCATCATCATCTTCTTCATCACCATCTCCATCATCATCACCATCTTCATCATCATCATCATCATCTTCATCACCATCACCATCATCTTCAATGCCTTCATCATCATCACCATCTTCATCATCATGGTCATGTCTAGTTCCCTCATAACCATCTCCATCATCATCACCATCTTCATCATCATCATCATCATCATCATCACCATCGCCATAATCATCAACACCTTCATCATCATCACCATATTCATCATCATTGTGATCTGCAAGTCCCTCATCACCATCACCATCATCATCACCATCTTCATCATCATCATCATCATATTCATCACCATCGCCATCATCATCAACGGCTTCATCATCATCACCATCTTCATCATCATCACCATCTTCATCATCATGGTCATCTCTAGGTCCCTCATCAACATATCCATCATCATCATCTTTATCACCATCACCATCATCATCACCATCACCATCATCATCAACGTCTTCATCATCATCACCATCATCATCATCATCACCACTAGTGCCCGGTGGATGATTTTGCAAATTTTACCCCCATGTGCAAGAATTGCACTGTCCCTTATTGAGAAAAACCCTAGTTTCCAAGATGGATGTACAAGGTGACACCGAGGCCATGCGACCAGAGGAGAGGGGCACCCCTAGCACTATCCTGGCATTCTAAATTCAAAGGAGTTGACGGTTTGTCAATCCGAGCCACGGTTGTCATTCTATGGCTCATTTTGTCTCGCATCCAAAAGGCCTTCAGGGACACCTGCTCAATACCTTCCAGGGGCATAAAACTCCAACCGTTAAACAAAACTGAGTTTCAAGGAGTCCTGCAAGTGTGTCTAGGTAGGTTTCGACTAGGAACGCTGGCCATAAGTGCCCAATGGATGATTTTCCAAAGTTGACCCCCGTGTGCAAGAATTGCACACTCCGTCACTGAGCAAAACCCTAGTTTACAAGATGAACCTACAAGGTGAAACCCACGCCATGGGACCGGAGGAAAGGGGAACCCTTAGCACTATCTCGGCATCCTGAATCCAACAGAATTGCTGGTTCATCGATTGGAGCCACGGTCGTCATTCTATGGCTCATTCTGTCTCACCTCCAAAAGGCCTTCAGGGACACCTGTTGGGTACCTGCCGAGGGCATTGAAATCCAAACGTGCAACAAAATCGGTTTCTAGGGTGCCCTGCATGTGTGTCTAGGGAGGTTCTAGCTGGGAACGCTAGCCATAAGTGCTCGGAGCATGATTTTCCAAAGTTTATCCCCGTGTGCAAAAATTGCACACTCCCTTAGTGAGAAAAACCCTATTTTCCAAGATAGACGTACAAGGTGACACCTGGGCCACGGGACCGGAGGAGAGGGACACCCCTAGCATTATCTCGATGTCCTGAATCCAATGGAGTCAATGGTTCATCGATCGGAGCCATGGTTGTAATTCTATGGCTCGTCCCATCTCGCATCCAAAAGGCCTTCAAGGACATTTGCTGGATATCTTTCAGGGGCATACAACTCCAACCGTGCAACAAAAATGGGTTCCAGGGAGTCCTGAAAGTGTATCTAGGTAGGTTCTGGCTAGGAATGCTAGCCATAAGTGCTCGGAGGATGATTTTCTGAAGTTCACCCTCATGTGCAAGAATTGCACACTCCCTTACTGAGAAAAACCGTAGTTTCCAAGATGGACATACAAGATGACACCGGGGCCACAGGACCGGAGGAGAGGGGCACCCCTAGCACTATCCCGGTGTCCTAAATACAACGGAATCAATAGTTCATCGATCGGAGCCACGGTCATCTTTCTATGGCTCGCTCTGTCTCGCATCCAAAAGGCCTTCAGGGACACTTGCTGGATACCTGCTGGGTGCATAGAACTCCAACCATGCAACAAAATTGGTTTTCATGGAGTCCTGCAAGTGTGTCTAGGGACGTTCCGACTGGGAACGCTAGCCGTAAGTTCCCGGCGGACGAGTTTTCAAAGTTGACCCTCGTGTGCAAAAATTGCACACTCCCTCACTAAGAAAAACCCTAGTTTCCATGATGGACCTACAAGGTGAAACCAAGGACATTGGACTAGAGGGGAGAGACACCCCTAGCACTATCCAGATGTCCTAAATACAATGAAGTCCACGGTTCGTCGATCCAAACCACGGTCGTCATTCTATGGCTTGTTTTATAACCCAACATCCTAAGAAGGTTGAAGTTGTAATGCAACAGCTCTCTAGTATTCATCCTGAAGATCTTTTGTTTATGTCTAAGATAAAGAAGCTCTGAGTTCGTGAGCTAGAACATATCGATCTTAACAGGATTTATACAATATCTGTTTTACGAGAAACTGACCTTAGAAATTCTCATAGCAATGACAATGGATCCTTCATTTTGAATTTGTTAGCAAAATAAGACCAATTTTTGACAAAACAATGTAGTTATTACATGTGGACGCAACAGTTTCCCGTGGAAAATGAGTGTAGGGTTGAGCAGAGTAAATATGTTGGGAAATGAGCTATTACATTAGCTTTTTCAATGGGCGAGCAGCTTACAGAAGGAAATATGGCGGCTGTAGGTATCTATGCTTTTTTTTCGACGAAAATTGTAACAGGATTTCCATTTATAATACAACCATATTTTGTTTTGGTTTCGTCAAGAGAAAGTATCATTTTCAATAACAAGTGGAACCAGGGAATCCTTCATTGTGTTCCATTAGCCTTTTGTTCAGCATTTTGTGCTCTCATAAGTGATAAATCACCTCTATCATCGAAAACTTAGGTCTATAGGTACCTTCCCTTTCATATTCCTCGTTATCCACAGCTAACACAAGTTAGAGATGCCATTCACACCCAATTGAAAGCTGAGGAGGTGGTTTTATGTGACGTCAGCTTTGGGAATAAACGTTTATGTAAACCAACAGAAGCTCGGACAATATTCCCTGCTTTTAAACACATTCTGGATAAAGCAAGAGGACAAGTTCATCAAAGCGACTTCATTCATCTATATTCTCGTAATGTACACATAGTCCATCCTTATCTTGATAAACAAGAGTTTTATAATAGCTTGAATTTTTTGGGCATGGTTATCTCCCTACATTCGGTTATCTGATTGGTTGACAAGATTGCCTGAAAATCAGTACATTGAACTTCTTTGTTTTATTGTTGAGAATTAGAAGGGATTTTCAAGCCACCTACAAAACGCTCCTTTGTTGAAATCTGTAAGTTCTTCCAATGACATAGATTTTGCTAGTGTATCAAATGTTGTCGTACACAGTAGAATTTATCTTTCGTCAAAGGACTTGCACATATTGTGGCTGAACAAATGGTTTAGGGAGCTTGGAAGTGCCGCCAAATATTATTCCATGCATGAATCTACCCAGAAGGAAATTATAAATTTAGATCCTTGAGAATGCCTGAATCTACCCAGAAGGAAATTATAAATTTAGATCTTCAAGAAGGTGAGAAACTATATCAGTGGTTGAATCAGTATCCTAAAATTACAGAGGTTTCTATCTCAAAGTTTGTTGAGCGGCTCCTAGATGTAGTATCAGACTCAACAAACAGTAAACTTGTTATCACCATTGCACATTTTTTGCACTATTCATCTACAAATAACTACGTCTGGCCCAAAGAGCTTACCATTCTTTGCAAGAATCTTCCCCTAGTATATGAAGGTCACAAAATCATTAGGGTACGAGGCTCTCTGAAGTTTCTCCAGCTTGCATCCACGAGTAATTGGGCCAAGTTAATTAAGCCAAGGTGTCTCTGAATGGCCCTGGGGTGCCCGACTAGAATGCCTGTAGCACCCGAGCCATGGCTCAGTTCATCAATCCGTCGGTTCCAGTGGGTCCAAGATGCCGGGCTTCAGCTAGGGACCCCCCCATAGCGTCCCTCGAAGAACCAGAAGCGGTGCCAATGGGCCATCTCCGGAGCTAGGTTTTTGCTCAGTGAGGGCCATTCCAAATTCGCTCAAGGGGGGCATTTCTCATCCAAAGGCCCCCGGGCATGCATGGCCACTATGGACAGGTCTACAATGGCCACATTGACCTGTGGAAGGCAATAGAATCCAATTCTGCTAGCTTGTTTGGGTTACGTGGCCCCGGAGCAAATCCTCCAAGTGTCCCTGAATGGCCCTGTGCTGCCCGACTAGAATGCCCGTAGCACCCGAACCATGGCTCGGTTCGTGAATCCGTCGATTCCAGTGGGTCCAGGACATCAAGTTTCAGCTAGGCCCCACCCCACATCATTCCTTGAAGACCCAAAAGCAGTGCGAATGGGCCATCTCCGGAGCTAGGGTTTTGCTCAGTGAGGACCATTCCAAATTCGCTGAAGGGGGCCATTTATTGTCCGGAGGCCACCGGGCATCTATGGCTACCGTGGAAAGGTCCACAATGGCCATGTGGACCTATGGGAGGCGATAGAATCCAATTTCACTCGCCGGTTTGGGTTCCATGGCCCGAGAGCAAATCCTCCAAGTGTCCGTGAATGGGCCGGGGGTGCCCGACTAGAATGCCCGTAACACTCGAACTGTGGATCGATTCATGAATCTGTCGATTCCAGTGGGTCTGGGACACCGGGTTTCAGCTAAGGGCCCCCACACAATGTCCCTTGAAGATCCAGAAGCGATGCCAATGGGCCATCTCCGGAGCTACGGTTTTTGCACCCCTTCAGGGACACATGGAGGATTTGCTCCGGGGCCACGAACCCAAACCAGCGAGCGAAATTGGATTCCATCACCTCCCATAGGTCCAAGTGACCATTGTGGACCTATCCACGGTGGCCATGCATGCCCCCGGGCCTCCAGACGAGAAATGCCCCCCTTGAGCGAATTTGGAATGGCCCTCACTCAGCAAAACCCTAGTTCTAGAGATGGCCCATTGGCACCGCTTCCGTGACTTTGAGGGATTATTTGATGGGTCCCCTAGCTGCAAACTAGCGTCCCAGACACATCAAAATTGACAGATTAGCAAACCGAGCTATGGTTCAGGTGCTATGGGCATTCTAGTCGGGCACCTCGGGGCCATTCAGGGACACTTGGAGGATTTGCTCCAGGGCCACGGAACCCAAACCGGAAAGTGAACTTGGATTCCATTTCCTCCCGCAGGTCCACGTGGCCTTTGTGGACTTGTCCATGGTGGCCAGGAACTCCTAGGGGCCTTCGGACGAGAAATGGCCCCCTTGAGCGAATTTGGAATGGCCCTCACTGAGTAAAACCCTAGCTCCAGAAGTGGCCCATTGGCATTGCTTCCAGGTCTTCAAGGGAAGCTATGGGGGGGACCCTAGTTAAAAACTGGCGTCTCGGACCCACCGAAATCGACGGATTCATGAACCGATCCACAGTTTGGGTGCTACGGGAATTCTAGTCGGGCAACACGGGGGCATTCAGGTACACTTGGAGGATTTGCTCCAATGCCACGGAACCCAAACCAGCAAGCGGACTTGGATTCCATCACCTCCCACAGGTCAACATAGCCATTGTGGACCTATCCACGGTGGCCACGCATGCCCAGGGGCCTTCGAATGAGAAATGGCCCCCCTGAGCGAATTTGGAATGGCCCTCACTAAGCAAAACCCTAGCTCCGGAAATGTCCCATTGGCACCGCTTCTGGGTCTTCGAGGGACACTATAGGGGGGGGATAGCTGAAACCCGACATCTCGAACCCATCAAAATCGACGGATTTGCGAACCGATCCATGGTTCGGGTGCTACGGCCATTCTATTCGGGCACCCCGGGGCCATTCAGGGACACTTGGAGGATTATATTGTGAATTGTGTTTGGTGATAAAGGATTTTACTGTGGATGTGCATTTTCTGATGGAGCTAATTCAGGTAATTACTAAGTTACAATTTTAGTAGTCATTTTATAATCTTATATGTTTTCTCTAATTCCATGGTAAGATTAGTGTTTTGTTTTTGGTGCAGAATGTGGAGGACAATGACTATGAACCACATGTGGAACCTTCGTTGGAATTTGTCATCGCAACTAAAGATGTCGCTGGCTAGTGTTCCCAGTCATAACCTCCCTAGACACACTTGTAGGACTCCTCGTAACCAAGTTTTGCTGCACAGTTGGCGTTCTATGCCCCCGGCAGGTATCTAGCAGGTGTCCGTGAAGGCCTTTTCGATGCGAGACGGAATGCACCATAGAATGACGACCGTGGCTCTGATCGATGAACCGTCGACTCCATTGGATTCAGGATGCCGAGATAGTGCTACGGGTGCCCCTCTCCTTCAGTCCCGTGGCCCGGGTGTCACCTTGCAGGTCCATCTTGGAAACTACGGTTTTGCGGAGTGAGGGAGTGTGCAATTTTTGCACATTGGGGTCAAATTTGCAAAGGCGTCCACTGAGCACTTTTGGCTAGCATTCCCACCTGAAACATACCCAGACACACTTGAAGGACTCCCCAGAAACTGGTCTTGTTGCACAGTTGGAGTTCTATGCCCCCGGCAGGTATCTAGCAGGTGTCCCTGAAGGCCTTTTGGATGCGAGACGGAACAAGCCATAGAATGACGACCGTGGCTCCGATCGATGAACCGTCGACTCTGCTGGATTAAGGACACCAGGATAGTGATAGGGGTGCCTCGCTCCTCCGGTCTTGTGGCCTCGGTGTCACCTTGTATGTCCATCTTGGAAACTAGGGTTTTGCTCAGTAAGGGAGTGTGCAATTCTTGCACATGGGGGTCAAATTTGCAAAATCATCCACGGGGCACTTGTGGTGATGATGATGATGAAGACATTGATGATTATGGTGATGGTGATGGTGATGGTGATGAAGATGATGATGATGATGACGAAGAAGATGATGATGATGGAGATGTTGTGAGAAGCCTAGAGATGACAATGATGATGAAGATGGTGATGATGATGAAGATGGTGGTGATGATGAAGACGTTTATGATGATGGTGATGAATATGATGATGATGATGATGGAGAAGATGATGACGATGGAGATGTTGATGAGGAACCTAGAGATGACAATGATGATGAAGATGGTGATGATGATGAAGATGGTGATGATGATGGTGATGGTGATGAATGTGATGATGATGATGATGGAGAAGATGATGATGATGGAGATGTTGATGAGGATGATGGAGAAGATGATGATGATGATGGAGATGTTGATGAGGAACCTAGAGATGACAATGATGATGAAGATGTTGATGATGATGATGATGATGACAGTGATGATGATGAAGACATTGATGATGATGGTGATGGTGATGAAGATGATGATGATGATGATGGAGATGTTGGTGAGGATGATGGAGAAGATGATGATGATGGAGATGTTGGTGAGGAACCTAGAGATGACAATGACGATGAAGTTTTTGTTGATGATGATGATGACAATGATGATGATGAAGACGTTGATGATTATGGTGATAGTGATGAATATGATGATGATGATGTTGGAGATGTTGATGAGGAACCTAGAGATGACAATGACGATGAAGATGGTGATGATGATGAAGATGGTGATGATGATGAAGACGTTGATGATGATGATGATGATGATGATGATGATGATGGATAAGATGATGATGATGGAGATGTTGATGAGGATGATGGAGAATATGATGTTGATGGAGATGTTGATGGTGATGGAGAAGATGATGATGATGTTGATGTTGATGATGAAGATGATGATGATGGAGATGTTGATGATGGCACGTACTTGTAGCAATGTGTAGATAAAAGTCGGTCAACATGAAATACTCATGCAAGCCAACATGCACAGAGCGTTGATCATGTGAAGATTTTAATTATTGGCAATGGCATTTCGCATTGGATTTCCATTTCATCTCCTCCCTTCAAACTAATTTTTTTTACGTTTTGAATTTTTACATTGCCCTTGACATGAAGTTTTAGTGACAAAATAACCCCTCATCAATGAAGTTAGAATTAAAAAAATATCATTTAATAATTTTTTTTTATTAAAGAATAATTTGTGGAAGTTAATGTTTGACCACATGTAATGCAAGAAAACAAAACTTTCAATTTGAACACGTTGCATTAATGGTGTAATTGAAATTGTGACATTCTTTTCCAAATGACTTGGCTTTAAAGACCAGATAAATATAGTATGCCCTTTATAGAGGCTATTCATTAAAAAACACCTTGCTATTGAGACTATACTATGATGTTCTCCCCTTCCTTAGTCAAAAGAAGATTAATAAGGTTATTTTTCCAAGTTATAGGATGTTTTGGATTTATCAACTATTATTGCATGTGAACTTGCATTCGTACCAAACAACAACAAATCTTTCACGGAAGTGAATTTGTCTATGTGAATAGATAAGTGAAAATCTTTTAGCAACAAGACCTATAGATTTTAACTTGGAAGTATTGGAAATGTACAAAGTGGGATTGAGAGGCTTGATGGTGATTGTAGTAGTGGGCATGGTATTGGTGAGAATGATGTCGTGATAGTGAAATTAAACATTAAGATGGTGACCATAGAGCTTGGATCCTAGCCTAGAAACATGAGAGCCTAGCTTAAAAACCCTAGTTGGTAGCGTAAACCCTAGTTTGTATTCTAATCACACTAAAACCCTATTATGTAGCCTAAGATCTAGCCCTAAATTATAATACATATAAAAATTAAATCATTTTCATTGTACATGTATATCCATGTGCATACATTTGAATCCAAATCACTATACACATATATGCATAGTATCTCATCTATATAGCAAGGGTCCATCATCAACTAGAAAACCGTTGTACCTAGCACCAAATACCTAATTTAGAAACCTAATGGTTTGAAATTGGTTGTACCATGAAGATTTTTATATGGTGGATATGCACACCTATGACAACCTTCTCAATGGATGGAAAACGTAATATTATCATAAAATTAGTAAATCTTAGTCCAACATGTAGTAATGCTTACATGTTCTAGTGTTGATGGCGCACTAATGGATGCATGTAACTTGATGAGGGTGTATGTGTGACTCCATCGATGTAATGCAAGTCCTAAATGTCTTTAACAAGTGTCTGAGTGTCCAGTAGATGAATTAGGATGTCCTAATACACCTCAATCCCTTCCAGACAGAATTCGAAAGCATTTGGTGTATTGGGGTAACAAGTTGGTGTGTTGAGGTGGATATAGCCTCATAAATACACCTCATAGTAGTCATTTATTGTAATGTCAACTATATGTTTTTAAGTCAACGTGTCTACATAATATTAGATCACTATCACATAATGATAAATTACGGAAGTCCTAATTTTAAATGGTAGTGGATGTGATGGTCATCAAATCAAAGGTGGCTATATCCATGAGTGAGAATTAATGAGCTAGCTATACATTGTGCTCAAGGTTGTCCTATTTGTATGGTGACAATTGATTATGAAATGATTCCATAACTTGGTTACTAATTTGTTGCATGATCTTAAGTAGACAAAATGGTCAATATAAATACTAGTGACGACATTTCATTATGTAGAGTATGGACATTTTGGATCTCATTATGTAGAGCTATTAAAAATCATGTTGGATCTCATTTTAACCTTTTGACAACAATGGACATTTTCTATTTTCAAGTATTCTTTTCCTAGTACTCAAGTTCCCAATATATATCTTATGTGCCATGAGGTGTGATTTGTCCATCCATTTATTCCGTTTCTTTTTTAGATTAATTCTCACACATGATTTTGTTTCAGTTAGCCTATGTTTGTAATGTTGTTTATAATGTTTACTTAACATAGATACCATTACAAGATTTTACATGTGGAAAGATAAACCAAGCTGAACTATGATATCCAACTTCTCTTCTAAGATATAGGTAAGCTTTAGGTTGATTCACATTATTGACTAATGCATGGACATCATTGGTACCAAAACTTAAGACCGCATGCCATGGACGGATAGAAGTGAAAATCAAAATTAGACAACATCACATCATGATACACACAACATGAGACAACAACATTAGACAACAAGATACTAATATAGACAACATCGATATAGATCACATAACTGAAAATCCATGTACATCAAGGCGACAAAACTCATCAAAACATATACAATTCCTAGAAAATAGTGTAACATGGTTCCCAATGTATATACAATGGCAACTTGTGCCCTATAGAAAATGCGCCAACTTATGCCATAGATCCAAAATACATGGAAACTCATGCCGTATATTCAAGGTACATGGAAACTGGTGCACAAAAGTGTCACATCATGGCTAATGTACATAACATGGTGTGTCAAGCATTGTGACCACCCTCGTCACTCCTAGGCGCATCTCCAAATTCGATCTTCCTACTTTTCAAGCTACCGGTGCCTCGAGTCTTGCTCTGTATAGGACTAGACCGTCTCTCTAGGCTCTGGAACAAATGATATAAGATGCCGTCATTTTCAAGCATTTGCAACATTTACCACATTTATAAAACAAATGTAGAATTCGAATCTTAAATAAATCACCTTTGATACGAGTGGGAAACGTGAACCAGGTGTCCTGGATCTGCGGAGCCTCTTAGCAATTCCAGCCTACAACATTTACAACAATCATTTCATTGAAAAGTAATAATTGCTTAAATTAATTTTTGTTAATGCATCAAAATATTTTCATAAATTAGCTTGATTCTCACTGTGAACACCTCCGATGATGGACATGGCTGGGCTTCTGGGCTAGTAGGTGGAGTAGATGGCTAGACAACCAGCTCTGATGCAGTCATGGGGGGGGGCGCAGATGTAGTGGCAGCCACTACAGGTGCAACCACTAGAGATACAGATGAGGATACTGGAAGAGTAGATGCCACAATAGTGGCGGGAAGTGGGGATGATATGGTGGGAGAAGACATGGTGGTATGGGGTGGAGGAGGATGTCATGGATGATGAACCCCTGTCGGTTGTACAATAGAGGGTAGCGAACGAAAAGGACTAGGGGGGGTGTTAAGGGATGGTGCATGGGAGGGAAGTCCTGCATGGAGGGAGGATGATGGATGAATGGGAGGTTGTGTACGGAGAGGGGAAGGTGGAAGGAAGAGGGGGTGTGGACGAATGGGGGAGGATGGATGGACATGGGGGCATGTATAAATTGGGGAGGATGTATATACGAGGGGGTGTGGACGAGTGGGGGAGGATGAATGGCGGGGGGAGTATGGCTGGGGACGGGGGGTGGATGGAAGGGAGGGGTTGGATGGAGGGAGGGGTCTCGATGGAAGTGAGTTGGCGGACTCATGTGAGACGGTGGAAAAATGGGACTAAAATGGGGACCGACAACTGTTAGTGGCACCTACATATACATTTTTAATATCACAATTTAGTAAACAAACAATAAATTAAACCATAGTAAGTCATAACAATTCAAATTAAAAGCGTGCTTATAACTACACATTGTACATGTGTATATGGTGATCTTCCAATCCCTGGTGGGGATGGTTGATCACCGTAGTCAGGGAACACCCGTGGACATGAAAATGCATGCGTGTTATGAACATGTTAAACAAGTCATTATTTAAGAAATCAAGATATTCAAAAACATTTTATGAACTATCAACGTGTATGCCATAAATATAAATACTTATGTAATATAAATGACATAAGTAATAACAATATTGTGTGAGGTGCTGAAAATACCTCCTTGTGAGGTGCCACAATTTCTGTTGCAGCTGCCATTGCTGCATCCAGGTTGGGATATCCTACATTCTCCCATGTTGGTGTATCAAATCTGAATAACTGTACATTGAAATAATAGTTTAAGTAAAAAAAATATACTTTAAAAATACTTTACAAGTTATCAAGTGATGATTGAAAACACATTAAAAAGTTGTTGACCTAATCCATATAATAGCCCTTGATCGGTCCAGGTCAAGTGTGCCTGCAATCGGGACAAAGATGTGGCACTGTCCTTGTTGAACTGGAATTCCCAGCATGGCTACCACCGACCACGGGTCTATCTTGGCCCTGCACCTAGATCTCTATCAAGGTCACCCGACCTCTCCACTGTAGTTGCTGCTAAAAAGGAGGTGTGTCTAAGGAGTCCACGTGCAACATTCCTCATTGCCTGTTGGATTTGATAAAGCTTGTGGGGTAATTGAGGTGGTTGGGGAGAGGGGTTGGGGTTGCGCCTGGGAGCCGGTGGCCCTCTGAGTGGGTTCCTCCTAGAAGCAGTTCGATCTTGGGCAGAGCCATTCCCAACACCCTGGAACTCAATTATATCAAAATAGTTGACATGTAAACCGAGGCAACACTCAACCCACAGTTGGCGAAAGAAGTACTATGGAACCTCCCTATTATTACAGGGAGGTTTATCGTAACCATGAACCACCTTTGCAACCAATTGTCCCTCCACGGTTGGTAATGACACCAATCCATGCAGACACATGGCTTTCTAGTGTTCGGTGGTTGGTTTGTTTTCGTATCGGTGAACATACTGTATAAGTGAGATTTTGTAATGTTCAAATATTTTATTGCTTCCTTGGAGATGCCCATGGAGTAATATTCCCGCATCCTAGCTCTAAATTTAGTCATGTCAGTCAATTGCTCGTGTGCATGGATGAGCGAGTCAATTGAGCTCTCAATTGACATGGCAAGAGACAATCGAGATGGATCCCCTGAGTTTCTTAGATCTTGAGTGTGCACTTGCATTTCATTTACATAATGGTTAAGGTCATCTTGTTCAAAATTTGGTTGGGGATTTTGGTTTTTTTCAGCATTTGGATTTTGTTCATGGTTTTCTTCGCCATTGGGTCCAAGGTTTGGGTTTTCTTGTGTTCCAATGGACTCGGGGTTAAAATCTTGTTCACTCATTATCTCAGTTTACAATCTGCAATTGAAAATTGGTTTATTGTTTTCAAAATTTGGGAATTATTAACAATTAAATAAACAAAAAAAATAAAAAAAAATTGACAAAAAGAATGAATAAAATGAAAAAGGAAACTTGATATTTACCTATCAATTGATGCGTTGATGAGTTTCTCGGTGAATTTGGGTGGTTTTGGAGTGGATTTGGCCTCGTATGGTGGTTGAATCGACACGTACGCGGGAGTGGAGGTCGCGCTCGGGTCCAAATGGCAGAATGGGGCATTATGCTCTTTCTTTTTTTTTTAACAGGGGCACGTGCACACCACAGTGGCACGCACGGGCCAGCCACGCACATGCGCCTCGGTTCGGTACTGAACCTAGCTGCGCGTGCACGCTGCCTTAGGTGCGTACATGTAATTTTTTTTTGCTGCTAATGCGTCCCCATTGCAACGGATTTGGGGACCATCTTTGTGTTCCCGCCCATACCATACCTATAACCTAGATGTGAGATGAAAGTCAATTCCTCATTGGTAGTAAATGGGCATCACATGATGGAGTTTTATCATTAGTGCAAAATTTATTATAATATATTACCCTAATTTAAAAGATAATTTAAATAAAAATACAAAGTCATTTTAATTTTTGTAAGTTAAGAAAGTCTTAGTTATAAAATTTTCTTATAAAGAGATTAAATTATATATTTATAAAAATTATAACATGATTAGAATGAAAATTGCAAATTAAAAATCAAATTGTAAATTAAAAACCAATAAACTTAATCTAAACAATTCAAAAATCTCCATTATACAATAATTACAAATATTCATATTTATCTAAGGTTTTTAGTTTAAAAATAAAACAAATAATTTATTACATAAAATTTATTTATTATCTTTTAGTTTAAAGAGTTAAGTCTAGAATTGCAATAATGTAGAATTTAGATGCCCAATCAAATAATCATTTCATAAGTCATGATAAATTTGTATGTTTAACATGATTCATTTTAGATTAATGAAATTGTAAACATCATATTTTAAAATTATACAATGTAGTTGGAATAAGGATATTAAAAGATATTGAAATCCATTTTCACATTTAGAAATAATAATTTCTTTAATCTAAAATTATAATTTTAATAAAAAAAATTTATTAAAATTTTTAATAATAATAAATAGGAAAAATATAAATCATAAATTTTTAAAAACAAATTTCATAACTTTTTTTATAATAAACAAATAAAATCTAAATTAAAATAATATTAAACTTGACTTATTCCAAAATTTGAAAGTAATTAAAAATTAACATATCCACTTTAAATTACTTAACATCTTCTTTCATTTTATTACAAGACATGTAGTTTGTGATGAATTATAATTATATTTATTATTACATTTTATAAAGTATTATTCATTTATTAGTATTTATTTTCTTTGAATTCAAAATTTGATGCTATTTTTTTTAGAAGTTGGATAAAATGTTTCTTAATATATATATTTTTTATGTTTAGAAAATGACATTTTGAATAAATTGTACTAACAATATATATAATGTTCATGCTTCGTTGGACAGATCGAAAGATAATGGAGGTGTTACAAAATATCCAGTAGATTCATTTGTGGTTGACTGCACATGTTAATAAATTCAATTAGAAATTTATACTGAAATTATTGATATGGTAATGTTACTACTGATATTACTTGTAAGAGTAGGCATATTTATTCTAAGAATGAATAGAACATACATTTCATAAACTGTCACGATCGATCCCGACCAAAGAAAATACTTTTAATCGATAGACTATCATTTTAACCAAAGAAAAAGATGAAAAAAGGTAAATCAGGTGACAAGCTGTTGAAATGATTGACGATGAAACGCTAAAACCCTGTGCCCCGGCACCTGAGACTATACGAGTGACCGTTGCATGCGGTGGAGGTGCTTACCAAGTTACCTGGCCAAGCGGCTCCTGGCGATAAACATCTGGTGCTTGATTCTTGATGCATTTGCATGAGAACCCATTAGGTAAGTCATTCACAAGCAAAGCCTGTTACAGCTGCAGAACTCTCATTGTTAGCTGATTGAAAAGCAGTTCTCCTTCCATTTCTATCTGATTTTGTCGAAGTAGCAAGATTGAGCCTTCGGACTCATAAGTAGGTGATGATATTTAGTGTTATAATATCATCCATGGTGAACCATGTTCAGCCATGTTTAACCAAAAAGACCTTTCTTAAAGGTCAATTATGGACTGAGATTAACCATGGACTCAATTCAACTATGGATTCAAGTCAACCATTGTCGAAGCTCAACCAAAGTTAAGCTTAGGCAGCCAATGTCAACCATGGTCAACCAAAAGTAAACTATGGTTGATCAAAATGTCAACTATCGTCAACCAAAGTAAAGCATGGTTAACTAAAGTCAACCTTGGATTGACATCAACCATGGATTGAAGTCAACCATGCCTAAAAGTTGACTATGGATTGAAGTCAACTATGGATTGACGTAAACCATGGATAGATGTTAATGGTTCATTGAAGGCAACCTTCGATTCAAGTCGACCATGGACTAAAGTAAACCTTGTAGTGAAGTGAAAGAAACTTAAAAGTAAACTATTACTTGATGTCAACTACACATTGAATTCAACCTTGGATTGAAGTGGAATATGGATTGAAGCCAACCTTGCTTAAAAGTCAACTATGGGATGAAGTCAACTACCGATTGAATTCTAGCATGGACTAAAGTCAACCTTCGATTGAAGTCATCCTTAGTTTGAATTCAACATTTCTTAAAAGTCAACTATAAATTGAAGTCAACATTTCCTTAAATTCAACTATGGTTTGAAGTCACCCCTGCTTAAAAGTCAACAATGGTTCAAAGTCAATATTTGATTAAAGTCAACAATGGATTGAAGTTAGCCATGCTTCAAATTCAACCTTGGATTAAAGTCAATTGTGGTTCAAATTCAATTGTGGATTAAAGTCAACCATGGATTGAAGTCAACTATATATTAAAGTTAGCCATTGATTGAAGTCATTAATCTTAATATTGTTAATGGATTGTAGTGAACCTGAGCTAAAGTCAATTTTGGAGTGAAGTCAAGCATGGATTGAAGTCAACCTTGGGCTAAGGGAAACCTTAGAATGAAGTCAACCTCTTAGTCAACATTGGATTGAAGTCATCCTTGAAGTTAACCCTAGAGTGATGTAAACATTGGATTGAAGGAAACCTTGGATTTAAGTCAACTAGGGATTATAGTCAACCTTGGATTGAAGTCACCCTTGGCTTGAAGTCAACCTTGGATTAAAGTCACCCTTGGATCGAAGTCAAACATAAAATGAAGCCAACTTTGGATCGAAGTCAACCTTCAATAAAAAAAAAACTACAGAGTGAAGTAAACATTGGATTGAATTCAACCATGGATTGAAGGCAACATTGGTTTGAATTCAACCTTGGATTGAAGTCAACCCTCAAATGAATTCAATCTTGGATTCAAGTTAGCCATGGATTGAAGTCAAAATTTGATTGAAGTCAACATTGGAATGAATTCAACCATGGATTGAAGTCAACATTGGATTGAAGTTAACCATGGACTGAAGAAAACCTTAGATTGAAGGAAACCTTCGATTGAAGTCAACCATGGATTGAAGTCAACATTGGATTGAAGTCAACCTTTCTTAAAAGTCAAATATGGGTTGAATTCAAATATGGATAAAAGTCGACATTGAATTGAAGTTAACTATGGATTGAAGCCACCATTGGATTGAAGTCAAACTTGGATTGAAGTCAACGTTACTTAGAAGTCACCTATGGATTGAAAGCAACCTTGCCTAAAATTCAACTGGGGATTAAAATCATCCCTACTAAAAATTCAAACTTGGATTTAATGGGTTTAATTAATGGATTTAATATTATTATTAATGGATTTAATATTATTAATGGATTTAAGTAAAACTTGGACGAAGTCAACCTTGGATTGAAGTCAACTTGGCTGAAGGCAACCTTAAACTGAAGTCAACCTTTTAGTTAATGTCAGATTTAATTCAACTATGAATTGAGTTCAATCATGTATTTAGTTCAACTTGACCTTGAATTCAACCTTGGATTGATGTCACCTTCGGATCAAAGTTAACCATGGAATAAAGTCAACCTTGGATTGAAGTTAAGCTTTCTTAAAATTCAACTATGAATTGAATTCAACTATGGATTGAAGTCAACTTTGGATTGAAGCCAACCTTTCTTAAAAGTCAACTATGGATTAAATCAAACCAGAAGTCAACTATGGTTGATCAAAATGTCAACCATCTCAACCAAAGTAAAGCATGGTTAACTAAAGTCAACCTTGGATTGACATCAACCATGGATTGAAGTCAACCATGCCTAAAAGTTGACTATGGATTGAAGTCATGGTTGTATTGAAATCAACTATGGATTGAAGTAAACCATGGATAGATGTTAATGGTTCATTGAAGGCAACCTTCGATTCAAGTCGACCATGGACTAAAGTAAACCTTGTAGTGAAGTGAAACTTATTTAAAAGTGAACTATTGCTTGATGTCAACTACACATTGAATTCAACCTTGGATTGAAGTGGAATATGGATTGAAGCCAACCTTGCTTAAAAGTCAACTGTGGGATGAAGTCAACTACCGATTGAATTCAACCATGGATTGAAGTCAACCTTCGATTGAATTCTACCTTTCTTAAAGGTCAACTATAAATTGAAGTCAACATTTCCTTAAATTCAACTATGGTTTGAAGTCACCCTGCTTAAAAGTCAACAATGGTTCAAAGTCAACAATGGATTGAAGTCAGCCATGTTTCAAATTCAACCTTGGATTAAAGTCAATTGTGGTTCAAATTCAACCATGGATTAAAGTCAACCATGGATTGAAGTCAGCTATATATTAAAGTCAGCCATTGATTGAAGTCATTAATCTTAATATTGTTAATGGATTGCAGTGAACCTGAGCTAAAGTCAATTTTGGAGTGAAGTCAAGCATGGATTGAAGTCAACCTTGGCCTGAAGGAAACCTTAGAATGAAGTTAACCTCTTAGTCAACATTGGATTGAAGTCATCCTTGAATTTAACCCTGGAGTGATGTAAACATTGGATTGAAGGAAACCTTGGATTTAAGTCAACTAGGGATTGAAGTCAACCTTGGATTGAAGCCACCCTTGGCTTGAAGTCAACCTTGGATTAAACTCACCCTTGGACCAAAGTCAAACATGGAAAGAAGCCAACTTTGGATCGAAGTCAACCTTCAATAAAAAAAACTACAGAGTGAAGTAAACATTGGATTGAAGGAAACGTTGGTTTGAATTCAACCCTGAATTGAAGTCAACCCTCAAATGAATTCAATCTTGGATTCAAGTTAGCCATGGATTGAAGTCAAAATTTGATTGAAGTCAACATTGGAATGAATTCAACCATGGATTGAAGTCAACATTGGATTGAAGTTAACCATGGATTGAAGGAAACCTTATATTGAAGTCAACCATGGATTGAAGTCAACATTGAATTGAAGTCACGCTTTCTTAAAAGTCAAATATGGGTTGAATTCAAATATGGATAAAATTCGACATTAGATTGAAGTTAACCATGGATTGAAGCCACCATTGGATGGAAGTCGAACTTGGATTGAAGCCAATGTTACTTAGAAGTCACCTATGGATTGAAAGCAACCTTTCCTAAAATTCAACCACGGATTGAAATCATCCGTACTAAAAGTCAAACTTGGATTTAATGGGTTTAATTAATGGATTTAAGTAAAACTTGGACGAAGTCAACCTTGGATTGAAGTCAACTTGGCTGAAGGAAACCTTAAATTGAAGTCAACCTTTTAGTTAATGTCAGATTGAAATCAACTATGAATTGAGTTCAATCATGTATTTAGTTCAACTTGAGCTTGAATTCAACCTTGGATTGATGTCACCTTCAGATCAAAGTTAACCATGGAATAAAGTCAACCTTGGATTGAAGTTAAGCTTTCTTAAAATTCAACTATGTATTGAAGTCAATTTTGGATTGAAGCCAACCTTTCTTAAAAGTCAATTATGGATTAAATCAAACCTTGCTTAAAAGTCAACTATAGATTGAAGTCACCCTTTGATTGAAGAAAACCATGGATTGAAGTCACCCTTTGATTGAAGAAAACCATGGATTGAGCTCAACCTTTCTTAGAAGTCAACTATGGATTGAAGTCAACCATGGATTGAAGGGAACCTTTCGTTAAAATCGACCTTGCTTAAAAGTCAACTATGTAGTGAAATAAACTATGGATTGAAGTCAACCATGGATTGAAGGAAACCTTGGACTAAAGTCAACCTTGGTTGAAATTCTCCCATGGATTGAAGTCAACCTTACGTAAAAGTCAAATATTGATTAAAGGCACCCTTGGATTGAAGTCAAAACATTAATTTTAGTGAACATTTCCTAATAGTCAACTATGGATTGCACGGATCGACTTCAATCCATGGTCAACAATGAGATGTCATCAACCATGGTTAAACGTACTCAACCATGGTTAACCAAACTGAACCATGCCTACCAACATTTAAATGTCATATAATTTTTTTTTAATTATTAATAGTATTAATTGATTTAATTTAATTTAATTAATTAATCAAATTAAATTAAATAGTATTATTATTATTAAATAATTAATTTATTATTAATTAATTTAATTTATTATTAATTAATTTAATTTAATTTAATTTAAAAATAGTATTATTATTATTAATTAATTTAATTTAATTACTTTCATTTAATTTAATTTAACTTAATTTTTGTTATAAAAATAAATGCCGTATAAAAATATTTTTTATTAATATTAAATTTATGATTTACTAATATTAATTAAAATCATTATTTCATAATAATAATTATCATAAAAACAGTAATTAAATTATTTAATTAATTTAATTTAATTTAATTTAATTTAATTAATTTAATTACTTTAATTTAATTTAATTTAATTTAACTTAATTTAATTTGATTTAAATTTAATTTTTAATATGTTTTTTTTAATTTAGATTTTAATATGTTTTAATATTTTTATTTAATTTAATTTAATTTAAAAAATTTAAAATTTTTTTAATATGTTTTAATATTTTTATTTATTTATTCTTAACTTCATGTATTTCTTTTATTTTTATTTCCAAATAACATTTTTATTTATTTATTATTTTAGTTATTTCTTCAGTGAGCGAGTTGTCCACTAGCAACAACCACATTTTTAAATTTGGTTGATATTTGTCGATCAATGAATATCAACCACTTTTAAATGTGTGGTCATAGTTGATATATGCTTTAAATGTGGTTGTTGCTAGTTAATACTTAACAAATACAAGCTAGCTTTGGCGTTTCTATGCTCTCAGTGCTCAATGTCTGCGTCTCTAAAAATGTTTGGAATCCACAATTTAGAGACCTTGGGTTGTTTAGGGGTATTTTTGAAACAAATGCAGAATTCTAAGGTTTGGTTAAGGGAAATGCAATGGAGATTCAGAAACCCTATGTCTGTAAGTGTGTATTTTTTTAGGGTTTCAATTATAATTTTATTTTAAACGTTATTAAGAAGTGCAAGAATTGATTGCAGGGTTTGGTCTTGTAAATTACTATATGCTAAGGAGGGAGTCTGCACATCAACTTGAAAATTTGATGCCCTGTGCTAATAACATGCAAATTGCTACCCATTTTGTGTGCTACCGGTATATAAATATGGCACTTTTTGTATCTGTTTTTATTTATTCCTAACCTTTCGTAACTATCTCTTCTGGTCCATTGTCGTGAGTGTGTATCTCTGAAAGATGCTAAGTATGGAAACATTGCTATTGATTTCAATATTGGTGCTACATATCAACATATAAAGTTGACTGGACCCTAAGATGACTGGACCCTAAGATAGGTTTCTAGCTACAAAAGGAGAGAGGAAGCCATATAGTTTCTTGAAAAAACTACACAAAAGAAAAATGCATCTCCCAATAAGGTAGTCTCAGAAATAAGCTTAAATGCATTTGAGATGGTGGAACCAATATAATTATAATAATAGTAATAGTAAATCCACCACTGAAGATTCCAAAGATAGCACGATTTATTGTCGTTTCTCCAAAGACCAGATTCTATACCAGTTATTAATGTCACTGTTAGTCTTGAGACACCAATATGAATGAGCACCTATCACAAAACTAAATGCAGTGTAACCTTGGATATTTCCCAAAGGTTATACTTATTCGATCTCACGTGAAAAATTGGCTCACTCTTTCATACCAAAGAGAAGTTTTTGTGTTTAATAAAGTGCCACTGGGAAAGGTAATTTGATATCTGTGTAAATTCTCCCTCGAACTATTACACAAGAGGAAAGAAAATGGTGAAGTAATTCAAAGCACTGGAGCCATAGTGTACAGGCATCCGCCTTCCCTTTCCACAGTCAGCTCGATTTCCAAAACATTGATTTGCAAAATCCCCCGTTGTAAAACCTCGCCAAAAGAGTACTCCAGTCTCTCTATACTGCATACATCACACAAACATAGAGAAGCTACTAATTATATAAAATCTTTGATGTTATTCTACACTGATAAAATCATATCTTAATAAATATTTACCTGGGAAAATAACACATCCTCAATACTTAGAGCTTCCCCAGATCCAAGGCCAATGGCCTCCTCTCCAATGGAGGCCAAATAGAATGAAAACCTACCTTGTCTATGTGCTTCATAAAAGATGGTATCCATAACTTGAATAATCACCATGTCACTATACATTTTTTAGTGTGGATTCTTTGTAGATCTGTTTATAAAAATAGAACCAGTATGTCTCAGTATAGAATGTGACAACGAAGAGTTAGAATATAAGCAAGTACAGAATCACACATATCAAAATGCGCAGAGATATCATGTATAAATTATCCATCAACAACTGCTAGGTAAATGGGTTTACCATAGATAAAAAAAATTGAAGTAACAAACCTCTTCCAAATCAGTCCCTACAATCTGGTGACCATGGTCGTCTAAAATCCTGTAACATGGGGCTGTTTTATACGCTGTTTCGGATAAAAAATCCTTATGATATGTATATCCCACCTTTCCCATTCCAATATCTTCAAACTACCCCATCAAAACAGATAAAAACAAGAGACGTAACAATAAAAAACTGATAGATATATAGGTACCAATATGGAGAAGCTGGTAAAGCAAGCGTCCATTTCAGACCCATTCAATTGAATCTCTTGGAGAAAAGATTGAAAGAAATAACTGAGTTTACTTAACATAATACCTTACCTACCTTTCATGTGTTTCATCCTCCAATTATATAACTGGCGTTAGAGTTCGAGAATGTCTATGATATGGTGCCCATGAGATTGTTGAAAGACAACATCTGTATGATACATGGCAAACGTCTGTATTCCTATAGTCCCTGCTAAGGCAGGCAAGGACTAATAAGGGAAATTGAGGTGTAAAATAAAATAATATATAAAATAGTAGTAACATATAGTGATATGTTTTAAAACCATACGAATATTATACAATAACAAAATATAGTGGTGAACAAAATTAATTACGATGGAAATTAAAGTTTCTATAATATAGTGATTTAGAGTTATAAGGAAGGATTCATCTTAATAGGCGAAATTAACACAATAAGAGTTGGGAAGTATAAAGCACTTATTACATAATAATATTGGAAATAGTATTTGTGAAAGATAATGAATAATATTAATAAGTTGCAAACAAACATATATATATATATAGAATTAATGTTTAATAAATATGTATACTAATATATAGTTTAATTGTAAAATAATAATGCTAACAATAACAATAATAATAATGAATATAAATATCTCGTTGGTTGGTAGGAGCACTGCCATTAAATAACTTGAATAATCCTCTTTTATTAATGAAAATAAATTATAGATTTTTTTTTCTCACTATAGTATTTTACTTAAATCTCACATAATTATATGAAAACGTTATGAGTACAAGCATTCAAAGTTTTGGAGTTATATATTAATTTATCCACTTAGTCATGTTTAGGGAAGAAGAAAAAAAAATCTATGAAATGATCAATTTACAAGGGGTTAGTATCGCATATGGATTAATGGTATAATTAGAAAAAGAATTATTTAAGGAGAAGCACTCGTATAATTTGTACATAGCTGGTAGGTCTATATTTATGACGTACATGTGTGATTACACTATGAGAAAATTTAGTCTTTACTTTATGGATGGAAGTGGCCCATGCGTTAAAATTGAAAGCATAGTATTTGGTGTATAACGTGGGGTCACTTGTGTGTAGGAGTTCTCTTTTCACAAGTGTTGACTAGTAATGTGTACTTGGTTGATATTCATGGAAACATTCAAGTTATTAAATGGTAAACCATTCAAGATATTGTTGGGATTTGGGTCTAATTCAATACGGTGATGAGAAAGTAATATGTGTTTATTAGAGAGATATTTAGTAAAGATAAAAAAAATTAATCTATGAGTCATAATGATACATCTTGAACCTAAGGAAATGTTATATGGGAGACAAGGTCCTCCTATGAACTGTGATATAGAAAATAACTACAATTTTGACTAAATGTTAACTATTGGGTGATAAAATGTATTTCATAAACCTTGATGAAGTTAGACCAACTGAATATATAACAAGTAAGATGTAATATAAGAGCACATCCCATGTGATAAAAGAAGTATTTAAATTTTATGGTATTGACATATTAATCATCATGAGAAGGTCCAATGGGACTAGTATGAGTGTGGTATTCTAATCGGAGGGCATAGGGACATTGCATTGAGATTTTTCCTTATGAATGTGAATGATCATAATTGCGGGATGAAGTTTCTTGAAGGATGGATGTATGTAATGCCCCATCTCTTGACATTCAGTAGTTAAAACTTTGATGCAAATTAGCTTAACATTTTATCTATTTATTATCTGTTGGACTTAGTTAGGTTGACTAACATTATTGTTATATGAGCATATGGACTCTTTATTTGTGGATAGTAAATATAATTTACCATGTTATTCTATTGAAGGTGACGAATATGTTATTTCATTTGAACATGCAATTTGACTACAGAATATTGACATGTGGATACTAATTTAGTTTGTACCTTGGACATAGAACAATACAATATATGTTGTAAAAAAACTTGCATGATTAGATTTAAATATCATTTTATTCATATGGATTATCACTTGAAAGATTTGGGTATGTCTATACATGAGTTTCATGTTAATGATGAACTATTCCACATGTTGATTGACTACCAAATAAGTGGATTCCTATAGTTCCAAGGGGCGCGAGATGTCTTCGACATCAGGAGGATAGTGATGTTATATCAATTCTCATGTGCTATTTAATTGTGAATTCCAATATTTCTATGACTTGTGGGTGATTTTTATTTTTGATAGGAATTGTGACTTACCCAAAGTGGTTGTTCAATTATGAGACCCCTTAGAACAATGATGGAACAGTATGGTTGATGTAGGGTGTTGACACTAGTATTATCAGGGGGGTGGAGGCATTTCCCACTGCTTATCCCACGTAACCTGGAGTTGTGGGAGGGTTGTGCTGTGCACACTCCCCTAGATGTGTGATGATGACTAGTAGATGCCTACTAAGGAAGCTTGGTCGATGTATTCGACCGACACTTTCGCTTACGGGTTCTAAATGTGGTTAGTTCGTGTAGTCGACGCCACAGTATATTGCAGTAGAGGATGGGATGGTGAGGTCAGGAGATGGACGTAGTGGTGATTAGGGAGTTGGAGTAGTGATGGGATGGATGGGACCAATGATGGGTTGGATGGTGTTCTTGATTGTTATTAACCATCATGATTATATGCTCATTTTCATCATTATGTTTAACTAATTATGTTTTATTGCTTTTGTATGAATTATTATGAATGATGAATGATGCATTGTTTAATTGTTCTTCTATATATTGTTTGCAAGCATGTAATAATGATATATTAGGAGCATTAAAAGTGATTATTAGTACCCATACTTAAGACTTGTGCATTGTCCATGCATACGCCAATTTGTGAGTACATTACTATGATTGGTCGATCGATGAATAAATTAATATGGCTATATTAGATATTAGTAACTTGGTTGATGAATTGTTGAAAGTATTACTTGTGTGTTGAAAGTATGAGTTTGTTGATTTGTTTAATATGTTTTAGATTTATATAAATTGATTGGATCATTAAATGACATATATAAGTATATACACATAATATAACATATGTCATAATATAATATAGTATATGAAAATATCTTATTTGACTTATGTATGAGAGAATATAAATAAATGGATAGATAGGATTGCACAAATTTTTAGAAAAGAGTTGTCATAGTTGCATTTAAGATAGTAGCATTAAAAGTGAAACTTTGCAACCATGTTTATTAATATTTTATTTATTTAAATAAAACTGCTTTTTTTTTAGAAGATAAATTTATTGATCGTTGAATATTATTCTATTGGAATTTATTGATAAATGAGGAGGAGGATGCAGAATTTTGATATAAATAGGAGACTTGAGATTGGAAGGAGGGGGGGTTTCTTTTCTCTTGAAGGATATATTGGTGAGATTTTTCTAGGGATGGTGATTTTGGATATTTGAGGGATGAGAAGCTTTGAAGAGTTAGAAGAGTTTGAGAAATCTTGGAATATTGATACATAGCCTACTAGTGCATCACTATTATATTCTCTAGGGTCTTAGGCACAGAGTGCCAAGAAGCCATTTGGATGGATTCTTGGGGCTAGGGAGCTGGCCAGGCCCCTAGTTGGCTGGGGGGTAAAACTGAGGTTCCTCTTTGGGAAATGAAGAGGGAATCAACTCAAGGAGAAGATGGAAGCTTGTTTCCATTTGGACTTTGTCAGCATTCTTATATCAAGGTATTTTCCTTGTGATTTTAAAATTGTTTATATGTTGTCGTAACTTCTTATATGATGTTATGGTTACGTGATGCTTATATGTTGGCCAATCATATAGTTAAGAAATCCACCATTTGAGCTTGTATTAACACTATTATGCATTTCCACAATGAAAATAAAATAAGATGTTTAATTAGATTAAAATTTATAATGCAAATAGAGGCGTTACAATATCATCATGGTAATCAAAAAAATAATTTTATGTCCTAACATTTCATTGAGTATATATTATGAAAAATCTCACATAAATACTTTTCTTGGAAACTTTGTTGTTAAGTAATTATAGTTATTGCACCTAGAGGCCCTTTCTGCAGCCCAAAGTGGATGAGATGTTGACATGGCACATGTCGACTCCAAAATTTTTTTTTTTTAAAAATGAAAACAAGTACATGTAGAATCAAATTTAAATTGGTTGGATTGTAAAATACATTTATATAAATATACTCCAAAATGTTGAATATCAAGATATATATTCACATAGATTCACAACAGAATCACTACATATGGATTAAGAATAACTATTTTGAACAAATGCAATTTTTTCCTATTCTGATGGAGAATATATTGATTATGTATTATTAAGTTAATTAATAGAATAATATGTTTGATATTAGTTTTATGATAATAGCAAATTATAATAATTGGGTAAATTGCAAGTATTTTACTTCATAAGTAGTTAATGAATGCAAATTTTGCTTATTTGTAGGATTTGTGTTATAGTTTACTACATTAAATAGTTTCCACTCACACAATTATATTTGGGTAAATAACTATTTTAATTCATAACTAATTAATTAATGCAATTTTTGCATATTTATAGGATTTATGCGTTAGCATTTACAACATGACTCCAAATTGGAATAGTTGGTGCCTCAGTAATTATAATGGAGGAAAACCTTTCCTCAAATTTAGGACCCTAAAATGAGTAATTTTTACATGAAGGGATTTGATCTCTCTCGACACTTGATAGAGCTAGAGTTAATATGAATCTATGCTAGTTATCGCTATAATGTTATAAGATATCTTATTACATTAATATATCTTTATCTTAATTTAAAATTTATTATTATTTCATTAAACTATGGACCACTTTGTTATGGGAAGTGTCATAATAATTAAACCAATAGTTTTTGTTGCTTTGTTGACTTAAAAAAAATTGGCACATTCCCCATAACTAACTTTTCAAATAGACTAGAATATATAGAATTCCCATTTGAGTTAAGAGTTGTGGTAAAGTTGAATGAGAATATTATTTCCATTTTTAGGAACTCTAAGGAATGGTCATCAGAGATTAATTGTAATATAGGATTCAAGCAAGGTTGTCTAATGTCCCCTATTGTTTTTTGTATATACATTGACATGCTAGAGCATTGTTTATATTATTTGGAAGCTCCACTCTCCCATTCGCTGCAACTCTCATCCATCTTTCATGCACACCATTCATTGCTTTCCTTCCTCCACCTGTAAACCTCCTCCTATATCCTTCTTTCAATCCCCCACCTCCATCTCCCTTACTACCATACTCCTCCATCCCCATATGCCACCTCCATAATCCAACACCTCCATTCATTATATGTATATGTATATGTATGTACATTATATGTATGTATGTATTTTAGGCCTTTATTACTATTGAAAAAATATTTTAATAATAAATCAGTAATAGTAATGATATCAATTTTATTTAAATAGTAGTTATCATTATTATTTTTATTTATTTTTTTAATAGTTGTTCGGCATCACCCCATTCATTTAATGCCCCCACATTTTCAAAAAAATCCAATCATGAATACAAGAAACATTCATAGGTAATCCGGGGGACCCCTCAAAGGTAACGAGGTAGCAAAAGAGGTAGTCACCAAGGTTGATAGCATAATTACAAATATTTTTCAAAGGGTATTTTCAAGTGTACTACAATAATTCAACAAAAAATATGATCAAAGATATGAAGAAATACTTTCATTCAAGGTCGATCTCGAATCATCAAAAACTAAAAGTAAAGGAATGATTAGCGCTAACTCATCTTCATAGCCTTAGTATTCATAAAATATTGATTTGTTCAATAACATTATACACAAATAGATATACCAAATTTGATTGGCAAGGACAATTGAGAGGGCACAAGATGGATTAATAAAATTGATAATTATCTCTCCATGCACCATATAGTTGATGATGATGACAAAACCAAGATTGCATCAATGAACATAGAGAAAACAACTTGTGACTAGTTCATGTGGTGTGACTCTAAATGTCAACGAGGATTGATGAGAGATTGGGACTCTAGAAGAATATGAACTCCTCACCAAACTCATGCGCTTACAACAAACAAGGATAGTGGATGAATTTTTTAATGAGCTCCATGTATTAGCCACCCACATCGACAACATATATGATAAACGCCTTCTACATGTTTCCATAACCACGTTGAAACAAAGCATACAGAATGAAGTTAAAGCATGAGAACCCAAAGATGTTGAATCAATGCATAAAAAGGACAAACTCATTGAAGCAAGGTAGATGTTTCGTAAGAAAACCCCTTATATTCAATTAGAAAAATCAAGCTCAAAGTATATTCCTTGTAACGAAAAGATAGATCATCATCGGATGCAAAGAAGGATAAGAACCCATGTTTTAAATGTAACACTCCTAACCGGACTCGAGGTCATAGATGTAAGGACTCCAATTTATACCTATGTGACAAACATCATAATAATTACCACAATAATGATGAAGCTAGTGATGTCTCTTCTGGCACATAAATGAACTCCGATGAATCCAAAATCCATAGCTCGAACGAGAAACCCACACTTTTGGTAGTTGTAATGAAAAATATTTCTCAACCCCAAACTCTTAAATTCCATGGCTTCATCAAGAAAACTAAATTTACAATGCTCATAAATAGTGTTAGTTCACACAACATTATAGATACATAGATATCAAATCCATTAAACATATCTAGTTATCCCACCTCATAATTTCAAGTCTCGATTCCGAGAAACAAGACTACTTCATGTGACAAAAATGTCATAAGGTAGAATTATCCATAAATTACTTCAAATTAAATTCTCCTATGTATGCTATGCCAATTGGAGGTGCAGACATTGTCTTGAGAGCCCAATGGTTAGCTATGTTTAGTACTATTGGGTTGAATTTACAAGAACAATTTATAAGGTTTTTTGAAAATGGGAGAAAGTACAAATTGTATGGAATCAACTACTCTCCTCCTCAAATAGTGTCTTCCAATAGATTGGAAAAAATGACTAAGAAGTGATCCCAAGCCTATTTTATACATTGTTATTCAATGGAGGGAACTACTAATGAAAACAAAAATGATGTCCCGAAGAAATTAGATAAAATTCTTGAAAAATATAGTACCATTTTTCAAGAACCTCCTCGTGGTATTCTCCCACCTTGTTCTAGAGATCACATCATAGAATTGATCCTAGGTTCCACCCCAACTAAAATAAAGTCCTATCGGCAGTCTCACCAACATAAGGAAGAAATTGAACACTTAGTTCAAGAATTATTGAATTGTGGTGTTACTACCCAAAGTAAGAGTCATTTTTCAGCTCTTTCATACTTGTTAGGAAAAAGGATGGGCCATATAGACTTTGCATTCATTATCTAGCATTGAATAAAATTACCACAAAGGATAAATTTCCAATTCCATTCGTGGACGAATTATTGGATGAGCTCCATGGAGCTAAATATTTCTCCAAGCTAGACCTAAAATTGGGCTATTACCAAATAATAATTCTAGAGAAGGATATTCCCAAAGCCGCCTTCTATACCCTTTGAAAATCCTCACAGCAGATCTAAGAGATGATGTATACCTCACAAGAGTAATTATGATTAAGTAGGAAAATAGAAGAAGAGTGAACAATACAGTATAATGAGCAACAGAATAATATGGTACAGTAGAACTCAGATATAAGCAATAATACTTCACACACACTAATTAATTAATCACAGTATGGACAAATGAATAGTACAATGGTAGAGAGGATTCGAATGCCTAAGGTCGCAATTCGAATTAGCCTCTCAGAGTGATCATAAGATCAATATAGTGTCATCGGAGCACAACTAGGTGTCCTCATGATCATCAGAGCACAACTAGAAGTCTTCATCATCATCAGTGGAGTCATCAATTCTCAAGTAACTGTCAACCATCAGTCAAACTAACTCTGGTAGGTGTAACTAAGTGTAACTGAGTGTAACTAAGTGTAACTGACTGTAACTAAGTGTAACTGAGTGTAAACTGAAGACAACTGGACTGGTAGGTGAAGAAGGGCAAGTTGCTCCCTAAAATCAAGGAAGAAGGGTGCATTAAGCAATTGGAGGGCTAAAACTAAATAATGAGAAGCTCCTGGGGGATGGCTAACTGAGGGATAGGTGCTGGACTGATGACTGCGATGCATGCAAACCCTAGAATGCATGCAAACCCTAAAGGTGCATGCATGACTGAAAATGTAAATGATCAAAATACTGGTGGTACTAGGATGGAGTATAGGAATATCCTAACATACCCATGAAGGTTTGTATGAGTTTCAGGTCATTCCCTTTGGTCTATCCAATGCTCCTACTACCTTCCAAGTAGTAATGAATGATTTATTTCATATGTACCTACATAAGTTTGTACTTGTCTTCTTTGATGATGTCCTTTTTTTATAGAAAAAAACTGGAATTCACACTTCAAGCACATAGAGACAACATTAAAGAGAGATAAGAAGTTCCATGCTAACAAATCTAAAGGTAGCTTTAGACAAAGAGAGATAGTATGTTTGGGCCTTGTCATATCATATGAAGAAATCAAGGTAGATCCAAAGAAGATTGCAGCAATTATGGAATGGCATACCCCCAAAATAATCACACCAATAAGAGGATTCCTAGGTCTTAATAGTTATTACAGAAGATTTATTCCGAACTATGCACAAATTTTGGTGTCTTTAAAAGATTTGTTGAAAAAAGATGATTTTAAATGGAATGAATAGGTTGAATCTTGTTTTAAAAATTTGAAGATTCTAATGACATCTACCCATGTTTTGAAAACCCCATATCTCTCCCCAAAAAATTGTCCTTGAATGTGATGTTTCAGGATCATGTATAGGAGCCATGCTCATGCAATATAATCATCCTATTTCCTTTGAAATTTGAAATTTAAACCAAATGAGAAAACAACATCTACATAGGACAAAGAAATGTTGGCAATAATGCATGCCTCGGTCAAGTGGAAGTAGTAGTTGTTGAGAGCTAAACTTCTTGTCAAAACAAATCACAATAGTTTGAAGTATTTCCTAACTCAAAAGAATCTTTCATCAAAACAAAAAAATGGGTGAGCAAAGCCCAAGTTTTTTATTTCGACATCCTTTATAAAAAGGGCAAGGAAATTTTGGTTGCAGACTAGCTATCAAGAAAACATGAAAATAACGCCATATAATGTGCCATTTCCATAATAATTCCTGGATGGATCTCAAAGGTATCCACACTGGATGGATGGATGGATTTCAACAAAAAAGACCCCTTTGAAGCCTTATATGGGTATCCACCTCCGAAAGCTAATGAATATGTTGTCAACAATTTCAAGGTTCATGGAGTGAAATATTATCTAGCTACTTCCGATCAGCTCATGCATACTGTCAAGAACTATCTCTAACAAGCAATGAATCGTATGAAGCAAAAATTCGATTTAAAGAGAATTGATCATGAATTTGAGGTAGGTGATTGGATGTTTGTCCATCTCCAACCATACAAATATACCTCACTCAAAAATTCAATCATACACTTGTTCCCAAATTTTATGGTCCTTATCAAGTATGGAAGCGAGTAGGACAAGTGGCATATGCTCTAGATACACTAAACATAGGGAAACTACATGGTGTTTTCCATGTTTCATGCTTAAAGAAAATGTTGGGCGCAACAACCCATATTCAAACATAGTTAATGTTGCTAGAATACAAAGGGAAGTTGGTGCTAGAGTATGAATGCATTTTAGAAGTCAAAGCTAGAATGCACCATTCCATATTAGTCAATGAGCACCTTCTTAAGTGGAGAACATTGCTAGAAGATGAATCTACTTGGGAGAATGAAGATTTTAGATTGAGGCATTTATCTTTACCACTACTTCGGGGACGAAGTATCTTATGGAGGGATAACTTATAATCAACTAAAATATTACTATTAATTATTTATTTTTGGTTGACATTGAAAAGACACAATGTTTGATTTGTTCTTTCATATTCTATATAGTGGTAAGGTAATAAATTGTAATAATCATCAAATTATTAATAAATATATTTAATCTTTGGAAAGTCTTTTCCATTGTGCTAACAAAAATTTTGTTGGTATAGTCATTATCCTTCTTCTCTACTCTAATGATATTTTTCTTATGGTGAAGAGTCCATATGATTTCGACAAGCAACTAACAATTATCAATGTTTTTTTATCTAGTATGGGTATGGTTGTTAGCACTGACAAAATAAAGGTTATGATAATCAAATATCAAAATATCACTTATGCTAATTTCATGTATGACAAACACAATTTGGAGGAATTGACTTCATACAAATATATATATCATAATGGTTTTTCACCGAAAGCCTAACTAGAACTATAGCATTGAGAAAATGATAAATGGAGGATGGAAAGCTTATTATAGACTTGAAAACAATTGTAAATCAATATACCTTTGGCTTTGGGATAATAAGAAACTCCTCTTTTAGACTATCGTCACTCTTGCTATCTTATATGGATGTGAGGTTTGGGATTATAGCATCTCTAGAGAATCTCGAGAAGGATAGAGTAAATCCAAAAGTACTTTATAGAATATAATCTCAAAATTAAATAAAATATGTGCTATCCTATCATCTTCATAGAAGTGAGTCTCTCTACCATTTAGAGCATTGCTATGACTAGGTACCTAATGTACAAGAAGAAGATAAACAACATGGGAAACAAGGGGCTTCCTAAGATTGCTTCATGCTCTAATCAAAACCATATCAAACTTAAGCAAGATTGGCATAAAGATGCCATGTATTTGGCTAAATCATAGGGGAGTCAAAGGAGGAGATCACTCTATGGATTAGTGATAATATTAAAAATATAATTACATCTAAATTTAAGGATAAATTTTGGTGTGATAAGGAATTAGAGGATAAGAGAGAATTAAGATATTATAAAGTGATGTAGAAGACATGGTACAAGATGAGAAGCATCTCTCTATTTTAACTAGTGTAAAGAAGAATATCTTGATTGCTAAAATAAGAACAATCTCTATAGTGAAATAGGGAGCTAGGCAATTCCCAAAATTTAGTGGGAATAAAGAATTTGTAGTCTTGGTTTAAATCTTTTCTAATAAGAAATAAAATTTTAAAGAAATCAAGTGATTTCTTAACATTTTTTTTTATGGTATGATAGAAAAACGTCTAGTAAACATTAATAACTATCATCATTATCATATTTTTGCTTTAATAAAATTTTAAGTTTCTATAAAAAAAAAAAAAAAAAAAAAATTTGTATAAAAACTCATTTTTATTTTTATAAAAATCATTTTTTATTATTCTTACTAAATTACATTACATTTATACATAAACCTAATCATCTTAAAAGTAACAAAGTAAAATAAAAAAGTAAAAATAAGTAGTAGTTAATATAACTCCAATAAAATTTAAATCCTTAGAGCGTTAAATAGAAATAAAAGAAAGAAAAATCTCTTCATTTTAAGTATATGAATTTATGCTAGTTTTATATCAACTTTCTTATACAGTGCAAATTAAAGTACAAAATGTAAATGAGAGGCACTATTAGTAGTTAACATAACTCCAATAAAATTCAAATCCTTAGAGCGTTAAATAGAAATAAAAGAAACAGAAAAATCTCAGAAATTTTAAGTATACGAATTTATGCTAGTTTTATATCAAGTTTCTTATACCGTGCAAATTAAAGTACAAAATGTAAATGAGAGGCACTATTTCACAAAAACAATACAGTGACAGAGTTTCCGCACAAATTAAAAAAACAATACAGTGACAGAGTTTCCAGCACAAATTAAAGTTCGAAAATGTAAAATATTATAAAATTGAAGTTCGAAAATGTAAAATATTATAAAACTGAAAGTCACTATTTAAAAAAAAAACAATAGAGGGACAGAGTTTCCAGCAATAAGTTCATGCGAACAGGCCAAGTCAAAGTAAAGTAATTGAAAGGATGAACATAACATATCGATTTACTCTAAGCTCCGGTTCTACGAAATTTGTTCTGTAGTCCAGGCAAGCGTTTAACAAACGAAATGAACCTAGATTTTGTAAGTGTTGTACATGGAGCTATCCGGAGTAAATCTACATATTTTTCCTTTTCCCTTTCTCTGCTTTAGCTTCACAGGATCTTCCTTCCCGCTCGTATAGACACTCCACACTGCAACATTTTCGGTCGTATGCTCTGAATTTCAGAAATTCCTTAAATAGAACAAGCAAAACGTTTTTTCTAACTTTTTCAATCGAAATTCCTTAAATAGAACAATTCTTTATATAAAAATAAATAATAAAAAAATCACAAATTCAAACTTTCTGGCATTGAAAATTACAAGATGTCGATCCGAGTTTAGAAATGATGGGTTTAGTGTGATGAAGTACAAGATATCTATACAATATGGAAACAGAGGCAGATTTAAAGATTCCTTTTGTAAAATAACATAGTTTTGGGGGTATGGTAGAGTACAACCTCAGCCTCATGCTGGAAAAGGGCGCATGGCGTCACGATCATGTACGGTGATAATAGCACTAGCAGCGGCTTCTGGTGTGAGAGAAAGACTGGTGCGGCGTGAAGGAAGAGGAGAAGTTCGGCAGACGGGGCATGTTGGGTGCAGGCGAAGCCATTCATCGATGCAATCCACGTGGAACATGTGACTGCAATCAGGTAGAACCCTAACAACCTCCGGTTCCTTATAATCGCTCAGGCAAATCGAGCAACACTTCTTGCCCTCCGCTTCTTCTGATTCATTTCCTTCTGCAGAGTTGAAAGATCGGCAAACTTTCTCGGAGTATGACATCTTGGGGAATGAATTCAAGGTCTCGTCATCGATCCCAATTTCCACGCCGTCGTGATCCAAATGGGAGGCATTAAGAGGGGCGCGGTCGTTAGCCCCGCCCGATGAAACAAGTAAAGGAACTGCGTAGCGTTTGCGTACGAAGATATATAAAAGTAACAATATGACGATTATCATAATCACAGTTACCAACGATAACACTACGCCATACGTAACATTAAGTTTTCCCTGAGTGGGTGTATTTGAACCTAGGTCCATCTCGAGAGATATTGCTAGCTATGGCGCGCGTCGGCTGTCAGACTGGATATTACACCGGCCGCAAAGCACTGAAGGATTTCTGGGGTACAATGCAAAATAACTAGATATGAAGCATTCTTGATCTATGGTCCTGATTACGTTGGTGACAAGGATGACGAATGGTTGTGCTTGAATTTTATCGTACTTGTTGGTTGACCCGGGAAATGAGGCACCACTGATGGAATCCTCGCCGATTTCGTGCTTTCCATCTTTCATGCAGACATATTTTAATAACAATTACATAGCTGTGGGGGTAGAAACGTTTAACAACAGCAATAGCAAGAAAGCGAAGTTTTGCAATGTATTCGGCCTCCAGAAAGTAAGAGAGAAAAATAGGTTCATTTACGTATGCATTGCGGACAATCCAGTTAGGCGTTGGACTTGTTCAAAACAAACACCGTCTCTCTCTGACAGTATAGCAATGGTTAAGTGTTCGCGGAGAATGAATCATGAGGATTAGTGGATTAATGATTTAAAATATTAATATCAATGATAATGATATTTGATTATGGTTACATTAGCTAAGGTTTACGATCTTTAAATATGGTTAAGTATATTCAACTATCGATGAATGTGGTTAATATTGGTTGACTATAGCTGTGCATGACTGTGATTAACATTGCTAGCTATGTTTCACTATTGCTAGCTATGTTTCACTATGATTGACCTCAGTCAACCTTCATTGACTAAGTTTGACTGACCAAATTTGATTATAGTGAGTTCCTAAAAACTGAAATAGTCATTTAACTTAATGATTTTTCCATAATTTAACTACATGATTTTTCTAGTCTGAATCTGTACCTCTACTGTCACAAATCTATCATGAAAAATTCTTTAGAAATAACCCTTCCATCCCTATTCATTTTTTATGTGGTTTCATTCTCCAAATAATCTTTGCGTCCAAACATGCCACATAAATCATTATGTAATATCATTCCCTAAACCGAGGCTCTGCTTCATCAGTGTTTTTCCTGACTGCCACATCAGATTTGTCATATTAGTTGTTCCACAACTAATATGAACTTGATGAACTTGATTGTATGATGGCATTTGCTTGACCTCATCCTGTATTATAGAAATATCAAGAATACGGAGCACAAGAAGGGTCATCATCCCTTCATTTATGAGATAAATGTAAAAATATTCAACTGTAATGTACCTACTCTAATACAAGGCACATTAACTCAAATCTTGCAAAATTTAAAACACCACAATAGATAGTAAAGTACAAAGACTAGCTAGTTGAATAGGAATTCAGGAATAAAATTTCAAACAACATTCTAGACTCTTCCTAAACCCTCCCAAGATGAAGTGGAGGAACTGATAAGGCTGCTAATATGATGAAAAACAAGCCAAAACTTTGTCAAAAACACTTTTATGGGTACTTCATGCCCGGGTAGACCCCTTGGGGTAAACCCAAGGGTACAAGCCAATTGTCCACAGGACTTCTATGGAAACCCAAGGAATATGGTGCTCACTAGAAGTAATAATACATGGGGTAGGATAGTTGTATTATCCCCAACCTACTGCAATGGAAATTCAGAATTTTGGTTAGCTAATTGGTGATTTGAGTGGGTTTGGGAATGATATGACAATTTAGGATTGTGTAATAAGGTGATTTTCAACTTGAGTTTAAGCGAGACTAAGGGTCACATATTTGAATTAAGGCTTGGAGGATGTTCATATTGAGCTTATATAACATAAGAGACTAACAAATCTTAAATTAGTGGAGCATAATACAGTTAACCAATTGATTTCTAGAAACTAGTCGAATTTCATTGAAATCTAGAGCATAGGAAGAAAATACACATGAATATAAAAACTTATGCATAAATGGAATTTAGATATGAAATAAAAAATTTCAGAGGACAGGAATTACATTAGAGATATGTGAATAGACCCTCCATGATAGTCTTGATACATCACATTACTCAATACATCAAATATTCCAATGAAAAGAGCATCAAACTCTAGAATTCAAACCAATTGAGTCAATAACTCTTATTCAGACTTTGAATCACCTGCAACAACATATGAACCTGAAAATAAATCACTGAGAATGGCTGGATGCAATATCCTCAATATCTAACTAAAGATTCAGTTAGCACAAGGACAATAGAAGATTTAAGAAGAAGAGAAGATTGAAGGCTTCTCCGGAAGTGATTTCTTCTTCCCAATGCTTAAACTCTCAAGAAGAAAATCGACCCAAGATTGAGATCAGATCTGGAAATGACATTAAATACCTATAATAAACCTAATGAGAGAGGATATATTCCTTCCTCCTCAAGCTCCAGCTGATTCCTCAACTAGATTGGTGACAGTAGGGGCACATCTCCCAACTGGTGACTAGGGGAACATATCCCAAGTCATGAAAAACTCACCAATCTCCAATTCCGAATTTCAAACAATGGAAAAACAATCCTTACTGGGTTTGCACCACCTTCTTTTATAAATCAATTGCATTCTTGGACAAGCTACCTAGCTTGTGGACCCTCAACCCTCATCCAATGTGCCTTCCTTAGTCAATTTTGGCAATTGTAGCTTTGTGTAGCTTTTCTTGATTTTCTGAACTTTCCTTGCTTTGGTATTCCTTTCTTGTATTTTTTTCTCTTTCATTCTTTTCTTTTGATTTCTTCTTTTCCTATCACTTTCATTCTTTTCTCTGCTTTCTTCTTATACTACCACTTTCCTGCATCTCCTACTTTCTCACTTTTCCCTGCCACGTTTATGCTTTTCACAACTTTATGCTTTTATTGTTTTTCTTCCAAATTTCGTCTTTATAAACATCTTGCAAAGTCCAAATAATCCTTATGTTCCATCATGGGCCCTCCTATACATTTTACATCTCATAAATAAAATATTAATAATCATTTATTCAACTATGGACTTTAATACTTCTATTGGACCTAACTTTATTAATTCAAAATAACCATGGTCCAATTTATTCCTAACTAAGTTATTTTATTTCCTTCTGAACCCATGGAACTGAATGGGTTATAGGGTTGATCCATTTTTCTATCCAAAATGGGGACATTACAGTCCTCCCCTCCCAAAGTTTGCTTGTCCTCAAGCAAATGAAAATCATGAATGATGAAGCACTCGTATATTTTCCCACATAATATGAAAATTTGGACCTAATCTCCATCATAGATGGACCTATTGAAAATTTGTATTGGTCACCTTATCCATCAAGTCATGAATGAATTTTCTTTTGAAACACTCCACGACAAATTGAGTTGCAAAACGTGGATTGAATTTGACCAAAGCATGAAAGAAAGCCAAACTTTTCTTGTAGTATTTAGAATACGAAAGATCATGTATTTGAAAACTTCTATTTCCATGAGCAATATGATATGGTTTTTCCATAAAGGTTGCTTGAATTTTATTTCCTGAAACATAACTATCATGCAACAAAAGATTAGAAAGAAATCTCAAAGCAAAAATTTCATACTTGTTCATTACTCATTCTTGCTCCTGAAGTGGTAGAGAGTGTAGAAGATGAGCATGTTGAATATGCTCTACCTCATACCATGTGCTGATAAACTTTTCATAATTCAATCCATCCAATGAATCACATGCAATCCTTCTTTTCTGCCATACATTGAGCTCCTTATGTGTCAATATTGATCTTGAACCAATGTGGTCAATTTCAACCTCAAACTTATCCCTTCTTAACAATGTTTTCTCTTAGCCAATGCATGTAGAATGGCTAACACCTTCATTAATTGGATTGAAATGTTTTTGATAGGGCTGCAACTTCACGATATGTATTTTTTGGTGCCATACCCATTCCTATTCCTTCTTTGGAGGCATCTTGTTTAAGCACGCATACTGGATCAAAACCTGGTGGGGTAATCTTGGAACATTGATGTAACATTCTCTTTATCCTTTTCAAAATTCTTTGAAAATTTTCATCCCCATAGGATACTGCTTTCCTTACTTGGGAAGCCACAAGTGTTATGAATTGAAACGATCCTCTACATGGTGCACCATCCTTACCATTTTAAATCATAGGACCAAAATGAAATTATATCTCTATGCTTCCAACTTCATGTTCAACAAATTGATATGCAATGATTGCTATACCCAAATTCATGAGATAGCTTCCAAATCAAGACTGGACTTCTTTCAGCATCCTACCATGAACCAAGATGTAATCAAAGAGAATCAACACAATATTACCAAAGTGCTTGATATATTCTCTGCTCATGTAAGGAGGTAAACTCATAGGTGCATAAACCAAATTAATGCTCATGCATGTGAGTCCCAAGTAGGCACATTGGACACAATGAGTTATCCCTTGCAAAATTTATCCTTCCAAATGAAATTGATGATGTTCACCAAGGTGGAGATAATTTTCAGGAAGGTACTCAACCTTATGCATCTCATTCCTCTTGAGAGGTGTCTCTGTCTCCCATAATGCTATGTGAATCTTCCATCTAAAATAGTTGATACCAAGAATGATTCTTGGATCCCACTGATCGTGCTGCATTCTACTAATATCAAATTCCATCAGTAACAATATGTCACTCCATGGAATTCCAGGATCCCACGGATTATGCATCATCCTACTTAACTTCTTTTTCACTTGGAACAATGTGTTTGTACAAATGATTCCAGGATCCCACAACATTATTGGAAACCCATTACTTGCAAGGCTCCTGAAAACTTCCACTATTAGATCCAACAATGTTTGGATCTCTTCTTGTGCAAGTTGATGGCTTGCATGATTTATTACATCCAACATTCTTTGTATGCAAGATGATTTTTTCTTGCATGGTAGTTCCAAATATTCCATGTACTTGCACACCCAATCCAAGAATGTATGTGTACTGGAAATATCTAAGGGCTTACATACATACCCTTGCTTCTGCTCACATGGTAAGAAAATATTAGTAAAACCAAAAAAATTATCACAAAAGCAAAAGGATTTTTTACCTCGATGAATCTCCATCTTGGCTATGTATCCATCCACCGAATCTATGGATGAATAAACACTTTGTCTTGTTGATCTATGCGAGATGTAATCAGCCATCTTCTTCAAATATAAGCCTTCTCTCCATATAAATAGATCATGAGGTCTCTCTTACAAGGCATGCATGTCAAAAAATTCCCTACAGATGCAAGTTATAAGACTTGTGCATCCCTAGGCTTTTGTCTTAGTGATGTACTTGTCTACCCAATGCCCGGATAAAAAAATACCATTGCTTGCAGAATCAAATTGTGTGTTCCTAGCTATTTATCCCATAGCTAAGTCCTCCTCTATGTTATCCAACATAACAACAAGTGCTTGGAAAAAATATTCTTCCTCTTTGTTCTTCATAAGAACTTGCAATTCTGAATTTACCTCATGTTCAATTCTCACATGAGGTTCCTCCATCAAATCCACTATGTCATATGCCATGTGAAAATGACTATATTCATTCCAAGATGGAGTGTGTGATGAACTCAAATCCTTTCGAAGTTGATCATTCTACATTCTTGATTCTTGAAGGGCCCTCTGTGTGCTCTTTAATGAATCACTGGTGGCCTCCAACTCACTAATGCTTCTTTCTGATTCTTCTTATTCCTCCTTAAGCACACTATGGTACATCTACACAAGCTCAAGAAGATGATCTCTATTAGAAACAAAATGCAAAAAGTTACCTTTTATGTCTATCATTCCTTCCTGAATGTCCTCCAAGTCTTTAATGGGAGATGGCTCCTCCATTGATGCAATTGTCCAACAATAATTTGACACCAATGTAGTAGTGTCATGCATAATTATCAAGGTCTCATGGATCTTCCTTTCGCTCATATTCAAATTCCATGCAAGGAAATGAGGTTCTTGAATATGAGGCTCCTCTTCTTCTTTAGTGAGATCAACTTCACAATGTAGTTCAAGTGGTGACTGAAAACGTGATCCTGGGAAAACTTCTGCTGTTAGAAGCTCTTCATCTCCATTCTCAAGGGAACGTGTGCTTGCAATAGTTTCTTCAAGAATTGTCTCTATGTCACCAATATAAAGAATTGAGCATCCATTAGTATATGCTCTTTCATCCATTTCAAGAGTGTCTTGTGTATCTCTGGATTGTTCTTCTGCAGCACTGGGGGTAGGATCAAGGGATTGATCACCCTTCTCTTTTGTTTTGAAACCCTCACCAATAAGGATTTTGGTCATCTATTCTAATGGATGATTAGTATTTTGATTTTTCTCCTTCAAGATAGATGATGCATATTTATCCTTGGTAACCTTAGGGTCAAGATATTTATATTTTCTCATTGAAGAAAATTCAAAGAGTCTCATGATGCCACTAGATGCAGATGGCTCCGATGAACCTTCACATTTGCTCCTCTTTTCTTCTCCTTTACTCTGAAAGGTGGAACAAATTGGTTCCTCCATTGATGTTTTGATACTTTCTATTGAACCCTCATCTACATACTTGGGATCAAATCCAAATCTACAGTAAAAATAATATTTGAAAGGAATATATTTACAAATATCTTCCCTCAAGGCAAGATAATCCTGATAGTGATGAGGCAAGTTTTCACTTGCTGTAATCTTCCTTTATAAAGCATATTTTGATCTAGCCACTGGTGGTTTAGTATTTATTTCTTCTTTGTATGATTTATTATAGAATTTATCATCCTCAACTCTTGGTAATTCTACATCGATATAGATGACTTCCTCATCGAAACAAGATGCTTTCACGTCATCCCATTCGAAATCATCACTAGTTGGTGCTAGTCTCATAGATGCGACTTATTCAACTTGAGAGATTAATTTCCATATGAGTAGAGGAACATGATATGATACAACTATAATATACCTACTCTAATCCAAGGCACATTAACTCAAATCTTGCAAAATTTAAAACACCGCCATAGATAGTAAACTACAAAGACTAGCTAGTTGACTAGGAATTTAGGAAGAAAAATTCAAACAACATTCGACTCTTCCTAAAATATCCCAATATGAAGTGTAGGACCTAATAAGTCTGAAAATATGATTTCAAATAGGACAAAACTTTGATAGAAACACTTTTATGGGTACTTCACGCCCGGGTAGACCCCTTAGGATAAACCCAAGGGTACACGGTAATTGTTCACGAGACTTCTGTGGAAACCCAAGGCTTCTGGTGATCACTAGAAGTAGTCATAACCGGGGTAGGATAATTGTATTATCCCCAACCCATTGCAACATAAATTCAGAATTTTGGTAAGCTAATGGGTGGTTTAAGTGGGCTTGGGAATGATATGACAATTCAGAACCACGTAGTAAGGTGATTTTCAACTGGAATTTATGCAAGACTAAGGGTCACAAATATATATATTAAGTATTGGAAGATGTTCATATTGACCTTATCTAATAGAATCAACTAAAATAGCTCAAATTAATGGAGCATATTACAGTTAACCAATTGATCTTTGGAAACTAGTCAAATTTCATTGAAATCTAGAGCATAAGAAGAAAATACATATGAATATAAAAAAAATGCACAAATGGAATCCAAATGTGAAATAAAATGTTTCATAGGATAGGAATTACATCATATATATGTCAATATACCCTCCATGATAGTATTGATACATCACACTACTCAATACATCAAACATTCCAATGAAAAGAGCATCATACTCTAGAATTCAAACCAATTGGTTCAACAACTCTTCTTTAGACTTTGAATGACCTGGAGAAGTATATGAACCTGAAAATAACTCACTGAGAATGGATGTATGTCATATCCTCAATATCTAACTGAATATTCAACTAGCACAAGGACAATAGAACATTTAAGAAGAAGAGAAGATTGAAGGATCCCCCGGAAGTGATTTTTTCTTCCCAATGATGAAACTCTCAAGAAACAATTGGAACCAAGCTTGAGATCAGATATGGAAATGGAATTAAATAATTGCAATAAAACCAATGAGAGAGGTTGGATTCCTTCCTCCTCAAAAGCCAGCGGATTCCTCAACTAGATTGGTGACAATAGGGGCACATCTCCCAGCTGGTGACTAGGGGTGCGTCTCCCAATTCATGAAAAACTAACTGCTCTCCTATTTTGAATTTCAACCATTGGAAACAAAAACCATTAATTGGTGTGAACCACCTTCTTTTATAACTCAATTGGCTTCTTGGACAAGCTACCTAGCTTGTGGACCCTCAAGCCTCATTCAATGTGCCTTCCTTAGTCAATTTTGGCAATTGCAGTTTTGCGTAGCTTTTCTTGATTTTCTGAACTTTCCTTGATTTGGTGTTCCTTTCTTGGATTGTTTTCGCTTTCCTTCTTTTCTATAGTTTTCTTCTTTTCCTGTCACTTTCCTTATTTTCTCCGCTTTCCGCTTTTACTACCACTTTCGTTCTTTTCCTGCTTTCTTTCTTTTCCATGCCACCTTTATACTTTTCACAGCTTTATGATTTTATTGTTTTTCTTCCAAATTCTGTCTTTATGCACCCTCATGGGCCCTCCTATGCATTTTACAACTCATAAATATAATATTAATAATTATTTATTCAACTATGGACTTTAATACTTCTATTGGACCTAAATTTATTACTTCAAAATAACCATGGTCCAATTTATTCCTAAGTAAGTTATTTTATTTCCTCGTTAACCCATGGAACTGGATGGGTTAGAGGGTTTCTCCATGGTTCTATCCAAAATGGGGACCTTACATCAACCTACAAAGGCTAGGCTGACAATTCATCTATATCCAGAATGGTGAACACAAGAAGGAATGGTCGACCCTTCCTGTATTGTAGGATTATCAGGAATAGTAAACACAAGAAGGAGAGAGCACCCCTTCTTATATCCTCCAAATATCAAGAATATCATGGAGAGAAAGGATCGACCTCCCCTTTGTTTATTAGAGAATTGTAAAACTATAGAAGCTACGAATGGTCAACCAACAATTCACCTATATCCAGAATGGTGAACACAAGAAGGAAAAATCAACACTTATTATATTGTAGAACTATTAGGAAATAAAACCCAAGAAGGATCGGACACCCCTTCTTATATTCTCCAAATATCAAGAATATCATGGAGAAAAAATTTCGAGCTATCGCTACTGTGATCACTATTCTAGTTATCTCTATGATACAAGAAGGATCAATTCCCCCTTCCTGAAGTAGAGGAATATCAAGAATAGTGAACACTATATGGAACATCCAACCCTTCCAGTACCTTTGTAGATATAACGAGAATAATTAACCCAATATGGGGTGGCAAACCCTTCCTTACTAATCAAAATATCAAGAACATTGAACTCAAGAATAGTCAACTACCCCACCATTTTATGATACAAATAATAATAATTTTGAACCTACGATAGATCCACCCACCCTTCTGGTATTGTAGATATGTATAAAATAGTGAACACAAGATGGAAGGGTTTTCCATTCATCTATGAAATAAATATCAAGAATAGTAAAAAAAACTCTTCCTTTGATAGGAAAGTGAAATATACTGAACATAGGAAGGGTTGATCGAAGGAGCGCTATATATATCAAGAATAGTGTACACTGGAAGGAACGCCTGTTTGTTCCTCTATTATAGAAATATAAAGAAAATTGAATCACACAAGTGTTGGCAGCCCCTTCCATTAAGATATAAATAAAAAGAATATTGAACATAGGATGTGTAGGAATACCCTTCCTGTATTTTAGATATATCGACCTGTTGAAGCCTCGGGTGTGATGCTGGAATATTTTCCAAGGAAAACAACAGAAGGTGACAACCCAATCTAAAAGTCTTCAAACAACCCTACGCAAGAGTGGTTCTATCCCCAATTTTTTTGGTGTGACTGACTCCTATGGATATCAGGCCTTCATTGTCACTTATGTGGATGGATCCTACTATATCTATCTTCCTGTAAGGAAAGATAGAAAAGTTTTATATCTAAAAGGTAACTAGTGTTAATTAGAAAATATCTAATTAAGTTAGATCGAAATTAGAAAATGTGATTTGGATTTGCAGAGAAATCAAATCTATCTTTCTGTAAGGGAAGATAGAAAAGTTTTATATCTAAAAGGTAAGTAGTGTTAATTAGAAAATATCTAATTAAGTTAGATTGAAATTAGAAAATGTGATTTGGATTTGCAGAGAAATCAAATCTGATTATTTAATAAGTGCATCACCAATTGATATACATATAAATTGGATCTGACCTTACCAGCGTCAAACAAAACCAGACAATAAAAATTGAATTATTTTTTCCAAATAATTTAAATACATAAGACTGTTTTGTTGTGATATTCTAATTGACAAATTATCATCAATATAAATGTGACTGTTTATGAGTTGCATTAAATAAATAGAATGAGTTAAACAAAGAAATTTTTTTAACACATAATAACACATGGATCATATGTAAATAGAAATATAGCATACAGATCAATGTATTTAATAAACTTACAACGTAAAAACGAGTTCATCCAGTGATTGAAGTGAGAAATCAAAACTTATCAAAGAAATTTGACAAATATTGCAAAAGAGATGGACAAGAGAAACTGACTGGATTTCATTAAGTCTGCAAAAAATTACAAGTCCTTAAGGAAACATAGTATCTCGAGTTCTCCTTTGGTGATTTTAACCTCCCTCCCTCTTTTGATATCTAAGTCCCCTTAAATAATAATTACATCAAATAACAAAAGGACATATTTCCCACAAAAATAGGGATTAAAAAATGTTACTAATCTAAGACCTGCCAAGGGCAGTTCACCACTCGGCCGATACATCTAACAAATCTTCAACATACTGATACTTGTCAAGCTAAAGTGCCAAATGCATATCGCAAGTGAAAGACTCAACCTTCCTTTTCTTCAGCTTCTCCCATTCACGTCGGAAAAGGTTAATATTCATTCCTGAACTGATGGGTGACTCAATTAACTCTTTAATCTCAGAAATGTGAATGTGATCCAGCTGTTATATTCTCTCTTTGGACTTTAAACATTTCTCATCAACCTATTGGATCATAATCTTGGGTGGAAAAGACTTTTCAATTAGGTCCAAGGTTGGGAATTCCAACATGATCAATAAATTGGTAGCTGCAAACCACCTTCTGCTGCAGACTTCCCACACTTCTTGAATTGTGGCCTCAACTATATCACATGCATGTTCCCATGAATCCAAACATATTTTGATCCTTTTGAACTTAATACTGTCCAGAACAAGGATATCTTCAGGTTTATCTTTGATATACTTCTTCCAGTCTACTACACCGATATACTTCTTCCAGTCTACTACACCTTCAACAGCTCTGGATATGTTCAAAAAGGACATCAGAATGATGTTCAAAGGAATTGTATGTGTCTCGACTCTCATTTAGACATTCAAACAACTCAACCAACAGGTTCTTATGATCTTCATTTACCTTAAAAGAAAGCTCCTTAAATTATTCCTTATAAAATCTTGAGAAAGAAGAGGTAGTTGTCATGGCCATTGAATCTTTCAATTGTTGCTCTAGCACTGTGATATTTTCAGCATAACCTACATTTAGCAGTTGTGCTTCCTAGAGCTGATGTTGAAGAGCTACATTTTGTACCTACAGGTCTTTAAGCTGATTGTCATGCTTAATTTTCAATTATTGTAGTTGTTGTTAAGTAATTTTAGTCTGCTCCTTCCCGAGCTTCTGCAATTCCTGTTGCTTCACCTCAATTTCCTTGTTTAGTGAGGTGACAGAGTCATAATTGGCCCTTGCAAAGGCTACCATTGCTGCAGTAGTCTCAAGTGCTTCCTACTACACATCAGTGGATTTTTTTCTCCAGATAACTTGGTTAGAGATAGGGCCTTGCACAATAGTCCCTTCCTTATGTCTTTTAGTACTCGTTTTTACCACTGCTTTCTCTGAACTACTGTAGAAATACTCCCCCAAGGAAACCCCTCCATCTTCTCCAAAATCTACCACTATTTCCACTGTGGATGTAGACACATCAGATGTTGTGACCAGGGGTACAACTTGGGATACAACAAAAGTTGGAATAGGCATGGTGATTTGGGTGGTGGATATGGAAGGAGACATGAAATTGGAGACTGATGGTAAAGAGGTGGAAGTTGAAGATAATACAATGATCTCTGGGAGTGAGACATAAATTGGGATCGCAGGTGTTTCTAAAGATACAGTAGGAACTTGAATTTCAATAGCCTGTGTAAGTGGGATAGAATTTGGAGCCATAATTGACTCTTGGGAAGTCACAACAGGGATGATAAGTGGCTCAGCTGATGTGAATGCAGGAGTTGTGACATCAGATGATGGGATGGAGGGTGAACTAGTTGAAATGTCTAATGGTGTGGGATATGTTGCAGCTATAGTGATGATGACCTTTGGGAAGTGAATGTCAGGGAGAGAGTCATCAATCACTATGTCCTCCAAAGGATCATAAGAGGTCAGGTTTCCTAAGGGCATAATCTCTAGAAAATACTTTAGGCATGAAAAGAGTTTAATTGAGCCCCATCCTTATCATTAAAAGAGCGGTCTTGCGGGTGGGCACAGTCAATTATCCATTTAATAGCATCAGTGTATGGCATGAGCACTAGTCTGGCCACAACATGTAACTCAGATTTTCTAATGTTCATGTAGAAGGAATAGTTATGTTGAATTTAGGAAAGGTTGTCATTGTCTAAGATGGATTAAATGCTTGACTAATCCAGGTGATAGGTCTCGGACACCCTGCCATTTGTATCTGAAAGGATATGACTGTTCGGGTATTTGCTCTTAAGTTCTTTTAGTGTAGTTTTCGAGTGGGTGTTTTTAGGCATGGTTGGGGAAACTTGAAAAATATGATAAATGAGGAAAATAAATAAATAAAACTGATCTTAACTCTGAATTATCACAAAGTAATGATAGAAGTACCAGAAAACCAACATGTGTCAAAGAAGGAAGTAAATTGGTAAATCTGGTAAAAATACGCAGTGAAATCTTTCACCTAGGTGAAATTTACAATTGAAAATGGTAGAGAGATAATGAAAATTTGAAATATTTAACAGACTACGGGATGAATTCATATTGTAAAATTGAAAGAAATTGACGGCTAATATTAAAATGTGAAAAGCGGAACAGAAAATGCAGGAGCGATATTTTGTAGAGTTTAATTTTGGGGGTTGCAGAAGTCCAAGTTTGAACCTGAGTAGTTTAATGTTTCTACAATCTACAATCCAAAATAGAAGAACGAAGCAATGAAAAGTTATAGAAAAAATCAATTTTCCCGCAATCCACATTGAGGATTGTGGGTTGCGGGTGTGCAATTTGAATTTGTTTATTATGATTTCTGATTTCTGTAATCCTCAATTTGCAGGTTGTGGGTTGTGGAAATGTAAATGTTATTTTTGTCAACAAAGTGCTTTCCGTGTTCCGCAATCCGCAATTTGCAGGTTGCAGAATGCGGAACTGAAAACTCGATTTTATTATAAAATGTTTCCCGACATCCGCAATACGAATTTGCGGGTTATGGATTGCGGAAAGGAGAAATTTATTACTCAAAAATTTTCAACATCTGCAGTCCACATTGAGGATTGGGGATTGCGGATTGCGTATCTTGGGTTGCAGAAACAATATAATTTTAAGAAAAAGTATGTTTTTTCGCAACTCACAAAAATAAGGTTTTTTCAGCAAACTCTATTAAATCCAAAGCATATCAAAGATATAGGGATAAAGAAAACAATCATAACACCCCAAAAACAAATAAAGGAACTCCAGGCTACCTTCAAAAATAATAGTGGGGCTCCCAATTTTATTGATAGAAATGGGATATATTGTGCCTACAACAAATGGCGATTGGCTGGGCGAAGTAGTTATCTCTGCAAACATAATCTTCAAATTTGGGAGAGAGACATGTCAGAATAAAAGATGTTTCAGTCTACAACTAGAATATTTTTTCACAAAATCACAATCAAAACAGCAGAGTTAATTTCACATGATTGATATGTCCCCAACTGAAATCCATTGTGATGATGTTCGTTTGAAAAAGCAACCTAGCAGCAAAGAGGTGATCCTTGAACCATTATGTAAAAATGAGAGGGAAGTTTGTGATAAACCTTGGAAACAACCTTACAACTATTGCAGATCACTAGATCATGAGTCACCTTGAATTATTAACCATTTATTCATTGTATTTACTAAATTCATCACTCATTTTTTATTTTTTATTTTTACAAGAGAAAAAATGTGAAACTAAGACTTTGTTGAAACAAGGCCATTGCCCTGACTTGGTGATCAGGTTTTGGCAATGCCATTCACAAATCTTACTTGGAAACTAAACAAACTAGCTCTGTAAGGAGAATCCTTGTCTTTTAGTTTTGACACTAAAAGAAATTACCATGGCTTGGCGATCATATAGCAATAATTTCAGTCCAAAGTAAAATTCATGATCATGTTCAGGATGGCCTGCAATAATACCCCCTGTCCTTGAATGCAACAAGCTCTCTTAACAAAGAAAAACAAGGTTAATTGAAATGTAAATTTCAAGCCACTACCATGGCTTGGTGACCACATCTTAGTAGTGTTACTCATTGATAGTTGCATATCATGAATGGACTGACCTGTGATAGGATCTTCCACCTTCCAACAATAGCTAAAAGTCGTCTCCCTAGATTGATGACCAGATGTGGAGATGTCATTCCATTGAGCATCTATGAACATAATGGGCTGGCTTGTGATAATCCCTTCCATCTTGCTACCCACAATTATTTAGGTGTATTTAATTTCAATATGATCATGGTGAGATCCATAACAGATAAAGATTGACCAGGCTATAAATATTTACTGCCTATGACTAATGGAACATAAGGAAGAAATACCCAGTCAATCCTATAGCTTCAGTTATAATAATGAGACATTTATAAAAAATGGTGATTCAGGTGGGAGAGTATCAATTAAAGATCTGCATAGATTGGTTTTTATACCTCATGAAAGTGCACCTTCACATATAGGCTGAGTAAAGTGGACCCAACATGAACACCCCAATTTTTCAGACTGAATTGATCTAGGATGCATTGATCAACAACCTATGTCAAATGTTTTATCATTATCATGATTCATAGGAAAGCAAACATCAAAAATGAAAACAATCCAAAGAAAAGAAAAATACAAACAAACCACACCTATGTACAGATAAGCCAATGCTTATCTTAAATTAAATACTTCTTGAGCAGTTGAATATTAACTGGATAGGATTCAGAGACACCTTCCAGTGTTTGTAACCATATAGTACTAGGGCCAAGTTTTTATGTAACAATGAATGGCCCTAGCCACAAGCGTTGAAATTTGGTATAGTCATTCTTATACTTATTCTATTTGTCCCATTTTAAAACCAAATCTCCCAGTGTGAAATCCCTATCCGTTGAGGATTTTTCATCAAACCATCTTTTAACCAATTGTCGATGTTGGTATAGCTTATTCTTGGACTTCTCCCTCTCCTCTTCCAATTTAAGTAATGAGTCAATCCTTTGCTAAAGGGGAGAAGAGTCATCCTGTTGCATTGAACTAGCTAATTGTAATGAAGGGATCAAAAGATTAGATGGTAAAATGGCCTCCTTACCATAAACCAAACAGTAAGGCGAATTCCCAATGGCGACCTTTGGGGTTACACGGTCTTTCCAAAGAGAATTGAACAGTTGAGTGTGCCAATTCTTGTGATGGGTGGATATAGTCTTCTTCAATATGTTAATCATATTTTTATTCAAACACTCATCCAGTCCATTTCCCTGTGGATAATAGTTGGCAGAGTATTTAAGCTTAATCCCTTTCTCAAGGGCATACTAGTTGGGATCAATAGAGGAAAAGTAGGAAGCATTATAAAAAACTAGAAACTCAGGCACCCCAAACCTAGTGACTATATTACTCTCCAGAAAAGATATCACTAAGTTTGTATGGGCCAGCCTAAGGGGAACTTCTTACACCCACCTGGTGAAGTAGTCTGTGGCTATCAGGATGTATCGATGTTGCAAGGGAGAGGCAAGACTAATAGGACCAACAAAATCCAGGCCCCATTATTGAAATGGAAATTGGATAGTGACCGGTTGAAGGGGAAAGGTAGGCTTCTTGACCTTACCAGCACATTTTTGGCAAGCTCCACATTTTGTGGTAAAGGAATATGCATCTCTGAATAGGGTTGGCCAGTAAGAGCCTTCTCTTAGAATATTGTGGGCAGTGGTTTCCCCTAAAAAGTGTCCTCCTGCGGGTCCTGCATGAAATTCCAACAAGATATTGTTAGTTTCAGTTTTTTCCAGACATCTTTGAAAAACTCCATCGTAATTTCTTCTAAAACACTCACCATCAATAAAATGATACGATGCAACTTTCAATATTAAAGCCCTATGCTTTTTGAAATCCATGGCTTGAGGAGAAAACCCATGTGTAAGAAAAAACTTGATATCATCATACCATTCAGATGTTGGTGTAGAAATAACATCTACATAAATTTCAGACGTACTTTCCTCCTGATTCCATTCAAGTTGTTCCTGTACATGGTCATTAATAGACTGGGCAGTAAGTAAGCACAAACCTTGTCCCTTTACAATTTTATCAGGTTTAATTTCAAGGCTCTATTCTTGAAGAGCTGTCATCTAGTGGGCACGTTTTTCACCAAGCTCCTTTTGGACCAAAACATTCCTTATTGTTGCATAAGGGACAATAACTTTAGTCCTAGATTTCAAAAGATAGGGTCTGAAGTGTTTTACAAACTTATATACTGCAAAAGCCTACTTATCAATCTGGGAGTAATTCAACTGAACCCCTTTAAATCTAGAGCTCATGAAGGAAATAGGAATCTCAGCGTCCTCAACATGTTTGTATGTCAGGACAACAACATAAGATAAATCAGTAGCAAATATATACAAAATAAAATCTTTAGTGAAATCATGAGACATCAGAGCAGGAGCTTCTTCAATGGCTTTCTAAATTTTGACAAAGGGATCTCTCTGAACATAGGACCATTTGAATTGTGCATCCTTCTTAATAAACTCTTGTAAAGTATTAACAATATGTGCGAAGTTAGGCACAAACCTTCTAACAAATTTAATCTTACCTAAGAATGACTGCATGGATTTTCTGGAGCTGGGAAGTCCAACTTTGGCTATGGAGTCTATCCTTTCAAGGCCAATGATCATACAATGATTTGAAACAATGAATCCCAAAATATTACCTTCTGTAATTGTGAAAATTTATTTCTTTGGATTCAGCAAGATCCCATACTTTCTACACCATTCAAATACCTTTTTAAGAGCAAACAAATGATCGTGCCTCTTTTTAGAATAGAATTTAATATCATCAAGATAAACAACAACAGAGCTATGCATTAACCCCCTGAAAGCTATATCCATAGCCCTCTGGAAAGTGGCGCTAGCATTTATCAAACTGAAAGGCATTCTATTGTAGGGAAATGTTCCCCAAGGTGTTTGGAAAGAAGTTTTTAGTTGGTCAGCAGGGGCAACTAATACCTAATTGCACCCTGAAAAACCATCTAACAGGAGAACATTTCAACACCTGCAACTTTCTGTAATATTTGTTCCATAGGAGGGACATGATAGTTATCCTTCTCAGATGCTTTATTGAGATTTCTAAAATCTACACGCAATCTAATTTCCCCATTCCTTTTCCAAACAATGACTAGATTTGCAATCCATTATGTGTGTCTCTCCGGAAATACAATTCTGGCTGATAACAATTTCTCTAGTTATTTTTAACAGATGGCTCCAAACTGGGATGCATCTTCCTTAGTTTCTGCTGGTAGGGTTTTGCATTAGGTTTCATGAGAATATTTTGGTGCATGATGTGGGTATCAAAAGTATTGAGATCATCATAGGTCCAAGAGAACACATCTTTAAATTCTCTGCACAGCTTAATAAAATATTTTCTCTCATCAGGAGAACAGTCAATCCCCAAATTAATCAACTGAGGGTTTTGATCGGTTCCTAGGTTGACAGGTTGGTAGTTCAGAGAGGAACTATGTGTTTTGCAGTTAGTTTTATGCTTGAATTTGTCCTGCAAGTCATAGGACTTCTCCAAATTAATGATTGACTTACGAATGAGGTTGGAGGGGAAATTAGGATCAGACAAGGATTTTTCATGATCAGCCTCATCTATGGCTACATCTTCGAAGGTATCTTGAGTTGTGAGGAAGTCTAAAATATATTGATCATATCGAAAACTTTCCAACTTGTGACATTATTAGGGATCGAAGGTCTATACACTAACTCAATATATAAATTAATAATTAGGATACAAACCTTCAGGAGGTAGTGTTGGACAATAAGTCTGCACCAAAGTTTGAGGATCTAGGGACGATTTAATATTCAATTCGCTGAAAGAATTGGTCAGATCCCTAACAAGTTTATGATAATTTACTAAATGGGGAGATATACAATGGATTTTATTCCTTACTTGTTTCACAATAATTTTAGAATTCCCGTAGCATTCTATTACCTGAGCGCCCATATCGATTTCCTTCTTGAGTCCCTGAACCAGAGCTTCATACTCAGCAATATTGTTAGTGCACTCAAACTCTAATATGCAAGAAATCATTATCTTGGTTCCTTTTGGGTCTATTAACACACATCATACACCAGCTATCCTCCTTAGATTTCGACCCATCAAAGAATAAAGTCCATGCATCTAAATCTACTCTAAAATTAGTATTCACATTATAAACATTATGTACAATGGAACCAGAAAATGGAATAGAGGTAAAATTAATAATTTCACATTGATTCTGCACATTCTCAGCAAGTGATGAGTCAGTACGTAAATCCCTGAAGAATGTATCAAAAGTGTAGTGTTCAATGTGTGAGCTAAAGTAAGCAGTGGGTTCAATGGAATCATTTAGATCAATGACTATTTATTTCATGTATGGCTCTCTACTAATCTTCATTTTATTAGGTATCCCATTGTAAGCGAGCCATAAATGGGACCAGTCAGTAGAGAAATAACCTTTAATATTTTCTGACCAACCTCTACTTAGCCACATTCCATATGCCTCAGGGATATCAGGGACAACTATATCAATGGTTAGGTGGATCCTTGGATCAACATATAATGTCAAAAGAACATTTTTCAACTCCCCTAATACCCTAACTCTTGATCAGTCAAGTTGGACTATTTGGGTAGGGCAGGGTTCCCAAGATGCATTCATCTTTTTGTAGACACACAATGGAATTATATTCGATGAAGCACCCGAGTCTATCATGTAGTTATGCACATTCCTATTAAAAATATAGAAGGTGAGCAAGAAAGGAGGTGTTTTCTTTGCACCGAGATTTTGGTTACCAGGTTTAGAATAAGTCTTTAAGTTTTTTGTTTGACCTTCTCTAGGTTTATTCATAATCATGATTTTAGGCAGATTGTCTCTCATGGAGTGAATTTTCAAAAGTTCAAACATAGATATGTTAGCCTTTACCCTTTTCAATTCATCAACTAAACTGTATTCGATCTCAGGAATGATAGTCTCTTTCTGCATATATGTTTTTCTTTTCTTTGGTGTAGATGTTGAAGGTGAAGATTCTTGTGAAGATTTCCCTTTGCTTCTAGTGTTGTAAGGTTGTTGAACATTAAAAATTGTCTTAGGTTCGTCTTCCTCTTCAACGATGGGGAGTTATGAAAAATAACTAATGGTGTTGACCTGCTAGTCCTCTTCTTCATCCGGTGGTTCGGAATCTTGTTTTTCTTTAGGATTTTCATCAGAGTGATCAAGAGCATTCTAGGATTCAGTAGCCAGATCTCTGAAAATGGAAGAGATTTCTTCAAAATTTAACCCCTAATCAGGATTAGGTGGAGTTTGATTCTAAGGGGGCTGGTAAGGTCTCCTAAAAGGTGGCCTTACAAATCCTCTTTTATTGGTTTTATTTTCATTGTTAGTCTTTTTCAAGTCCACCATTTCATTAGAGATCTTCTGCAGAATTTTTTTCATATCATTCATTTTGAAAGGATCTTTATTTTGCATAGTGGGTTTAGGAGGGTTATCTTGTTTCTTGCGAGAGGTAGAAGATTGATGAGATTGAGTGTTAGGATTATATTTTAAACAAAACATGTCCTTTTCTACCTGGATGGATTCAACAAAATCCTCTTGCAAGTTATTCTTTTGAGCTCTCTTAACCCACATGGCAATAGGGATAGGAAGACCCTTAATGTAATATGCAACCAATAATTCTTCTGCAGGAAGAACATGGGTGGGAATTCTATTTTTTAGATAGGAGAATCTCTGGTTGAAATCTTTAAGCTTTTATTTTCCTTTTCTTTTCATTTAGGATAGATCAATGACTATATCCTCGAGAGTTTTATCATATCCAAATTTTTCGATAAATAGGGCTTCAAAATCATCCCAATAAGTGATAGATCGGGCTTCTAGGGAAAAATACTAGGTAGATGCTTTCCCTTTAAAGGTATAAGGGAACAATCTACAGAATACATCTTCATCTATCACACTTCTTAACCTAATAGCTCGCATGAAGTTTTTAATATGGTCATCCGCAGGAGACTTATCATCTCGGTTAAATTTGGGAAGCCATTTTTATGGGTTTTTGGGAAGTGTATGTTGTTCTCTAGGAATGAACAAAGCATCCTGGTCTAACCAAGGTCTGCTTTGTCGATATGCCATTGGTCTATATTATAAGGAAGAAGAAATTGTGGATGACTCATTGTCTGATGATTCCTCATATTAGGGTGAAGATGAAGAAGGAGGTGTTGGCAGTGGTCCAACTGATGCTATGTTGGGCTATGGGATATTATGATCTTGATCTATTTCTTCAAATAATGATTCTATTTGAATGTTAAGAAACAGTTCCTATCGAGTTGTATTCTGATTATCTATGTTTTGATTATCTATGTCAATTTGTGGATTGTTGGCTTGACGTTGTTGGGATATTAAATGTCTCAGGTTCCGGTGGTCTTCAATCCTCTACTCCACTCAAGCAATAATATCTTCAGTACTTTTCCTTAATTGGTCAAGGGTGAGAGGCCCCCTAGTTGGTGATACAAAAATAATCTCAGGCCTTCTAATTTCTTGTCATATTACAAGAGTAGCAGGTATTGGAGTTGTATCTTGAACTGGTTGATCCGTGGATGTGGATGCTTGAGTATGGCTCCTGGTAACAACCAATATCCTTGCTAGAGGAGGTACACTAGTGTTTTGTTTAGGCATGACTGGTCATGCCCCTTTTTCTAGCGCCATTTGTTGAAGCCTCGGGTGTGATGCTGGAATATTTTCCAAGGCAATCAACAGAAGGTGACAGCCCAATCTGAAATGCTTCAAACAACCCTACTCAAGAGTGCTTCTATCCCCAAATTGTTTGTTGTGACTGAATCCTACGAATATCAGTCCTACACTGGCACTTATGTGGATGGATTTTAATGGATCTATCTTCCTATCAGGGAATATAGAAATTTTTTATATCTAAGAGGTAAGTAGTGTTAATTAGAAAATATCTAATTAAATTAGATCGAAATTAGAAAATGTGATTTGGATTTGCACAGCAATCAGATCTGATTATTTAATAAGTGCATCACCAATTGATATACATATAAATTGGATCTGAGCTTACCAACTAATCCATATGTTCTATTCTCTTTTTGGACTTTAAACATTTCTCATCAACCTACTAGATCATAATCCTTGGTGGAAAATACTTTTCAATTAGGTCCAAGGTTTGGATTTCCAATACGATCAATAAATTGTTAGCTGCAAACCACCTTCTGTTGCAGACTGCCTGCGCTTCTTGAATTGTGGCCTCAACTGTCTTACATGCATGTTCCCATGACTCCAACGAGATTTTGATCCTTTTGAACTTAATACTATCCAAAACAAGTATATCTTCAAGTTTATCTGTGATATACTTCCGCCATTCTAATCCATCTTCAACAACTCTGGTTATGTTCAAAAAGGACATCAGACTGATGTTCAAAGGAATTGTATGTGTCGTGAATCTCATTCAAAAATTCAAACAGCTCAACCAACAGGTTCTTATGATCTTCATTTACGTTAAAGGAAAGCTACTTAAATTCTTCTTTAGGAAATATTGATAAAGAAGAGGTAGCTATAATGGCCATTGAATCTTTCAATTGTTGCTCTAGCACTATGATCTTTTCATCATAACCTACATCTAGCAGTTGTGCTTCCTAGAGCTGTTGTTGAAGAGTTGCATTTTGTACATATAGGTATTTAAGCTGATTGTCATGCTCAATTTTCAACTCTTATAGTTGGGATTGATGATGTTCATTAATTTTAGTCTGCTCCTTCTTGAGCTTCTACAATTCCTATTGCTTCACCTCAATTTCCTTGTTTAGTGAGGTGACAGAGTCATAATTGGCCCTTGCAAAGGCTCCCATCGCTACAGCAGTCTCAAGTGCTTCCTGCTACACATCAGTGGATGTTTTTCTCCAGATAACTTGGTTAGGGACAGAGCCCTGCACAACAGTCCCTTCCTTATGTCTTTTAGTACCCTTTTTTACCATTTCTTTCTCTGACCTGCTGTATAAATACTCCCCCAAGGAAACCACTACATATTATCCAAAATATTCCACTATTTCCACTATGGATGTAGACACATCAGATGTTGTGACCAGGGGTACATCTTGGGATACAACAGGAGTTGGAATAGGCAGGGTGATTTGGGTGGTGGAGATGGAAGGAGACATGACATTGGATACTGATGGTAAAGAGGTGGAATTAGAAGATAAGATAATGATATCTAGGAGTGAGACATAAATTGAGATCACAAGTGTTTCTAAAGAGATAGTAGGAACTTGAATTTTGGCATCATGTGTAAGTGGGATAGAATTTGGAGCCATAAATGACTCTTGGGAAGTCACAACATGGATGATAAGTGGCTCGGTTGATGTGAATGCAGGAGTTGTGAAATCAGATGATGGGATGGAGGGTGAAATAGCTGAAATGTCTGATGGTGTGGGATATGTTGCAGCTGTAGCGATGATGACCTCGGGGAAGTGAATTTCACGAAGAGAGTCATCAATCACTATGTTATCCAAAGGATTATAAGAGGTTGGGTTTCCTACGGGCATACGCTATAGCGAATACTTCAAGCCAGAAAGAGGTTAATTGAGCCCCATCCTTATCATTAAAAGAGTGGTCTTGCAGGTGGGCATAGTCAATTATCCATTTAATAACATCAGTGTAGGGCATGAGCGTCGTTATGGCCGAAATGCCATGTAACTAGTATTTGCTAATGTTCATGTAGAAGGAGCGGTTATGTTTAATTTCAGAAAGGTTTTCATTGTCGAAGATGGAGTAAATGCATGAACAATCCAGGTGATAGGTCTCGGACACCCTACCATTTGTATCTGAAAGGATACCATTGTTTGAGTCTTTGTTCTTAAGTTCTTTTAGGGAAGTTTTCGAGCGGGTGTTTTTCGACATGGTTGGGAAAACTTGAAAAATATGATAAATGAAGAAAAACAATCAATAAAACTAATATTAACTCTGAATTATCACAAAGAAATGATAGAAGTAATGAAAAACCAACCTATGTCGAAGAAGGAAGTAAATTGGTAAATCTGGTAAAAGTCTGCTGTGAAATATTTCGCCCAAGTGAAATTTGCAATTGAAAATGGTAGAGAGATAATTCAAATATGAAACATTTAACCGACTGTGGGATGAATCCAGATCGTAAAATTGAAAGAAATCCATGGCTAAGATTAAAATGTGAAAAGAAGAACATAAAATGTGGGAGCGATTTTTTGTAGATTCAAATTTTGGGTTTCCGCAATCCGAAATCTGCAACGCGAGTTGTGGGTTGCAGAAGTGTAGATTTGAACTTGGGTAGTTTAATGTTTCCATAATCCAGAATCCGAAATCGAAGAATGGAGCGATGAAAAGTTATTGAAAAAATCAATCTTCCCGCAATCCACATTGCAGATTGCGTGTGTGCAATTTGAATTCATTTATTAGGATTTCTGATTTCCACAATCCGCAATTTATGAGTTGTGGGTTGCAGAAACGTCAATTTTATTTCTGTCAACTAAGTGCTTTCTGTGTTCCGCAATCCAGAATTTGTGGGTTGCGGAATGCGGAACTGAAAATTTGATTTTATTAAAAAATGTTTCCCGACATCCGCAATCCGAATTTGCGGGTTGCAGATTGCGGAAAGGAGAAATTTATTACTTGAAGATTTTCAACATCCACATTGCAGATTGTGGATAGCAGGTTGTGGAAACAATATAATAAAGAAAAATTATGTTTTTTTGGAACTCACAAAACTCATAAAAATAAGGCTTTTTCAACAAACTCTATTAAATCCAAAGCATGAAAAAGAGATAGTGATAAAGACAACAATCATAACACCCCAAAAACAGATAAAGGAACTCCAGGTTACCTTCAAAAATAATAGTTGGGCTCCCATTTTTATTGATAAAAATGGGATATGTTGTGCCTACAACAGGACCGTAACTTCCTGTACCGAGGATGGGTCATCCAGCCTTTGCAGCACGAATGTATATATAACAAAAATCATGAACACAAGAAATAAAAATATGTATGAATACTATTGAACAGAGGAAGGGTCAGCCGACCCTTCATTTACTGTATATATATAGAGAGAAAAGTGTACACAAGAAGGAGCATCTCCCTATTCCCGTATTATGGAAATATCAAGAAAAGTGAAAAAAAAAAGTGTCGCCTACCCCTTTTTACAATAGAAATAAAAATAATATTTAACATACGATGTGTAGGTAGACACTTCCTATATATTGTGTGTGTGTGTGTGTGTGTGTGTGTGTGTGTGTGTGTGTGTGTGAACACAAGAAGGGTCATCCTATTACACATATGAAGGGTTGGTCGACCCTTCCTGTATTGTATATATATCGAGAATAGTGCACCTAGGAAGGAATGTATATCCCTTCATGTATTATAAAATTATCAAGAATAATGAACACACAAAGAGTTAGACACACCTTCCTTTATAATAGAAATATAATGAATATTGAACCATAGAACCATGAACACAATAAGGAAAATATGTCTTATTTTTTTATTATAGAAATATCAATAATAGCGAATACAATATTTTCGAACTTACTCTTAATCATATATATACAAAGGATATTGAACCTATGAATGGTCGGGGGGTTCTTGTATTATAGACATATCGAGGATAATGAACACAAGACAAAACAAACGTTCCTTTATTTTTTATGGAGATAACGAGAATAACGGAAAGAAGAAGGGTCAGACACACCTTCCTTTATGATAGAAATGTAAAGAATTTTGAACATAGGAGGTTTCATCCTAACCTCCTTGTACTCTAGATATGTCAAGGGTTGTGAGCACCATAAGGGTTGGATGCACCTTTATGATAGAACTATAAACATGATTAAACCTTGAAGGGTCTATCGTCCCTTCTGTAGTGTAGATATATCACTAATAGTGTATGCTCCCTAATGATAGAAATATAAAATATGTTGACCCTAGGAAGTGTCGGCCAACCCTTCTCGTATTTTAGATATGTCAAGGATAGATAACTCAAAAAGGGTCGATTGCCCCTTCCTTTATGTTTGAAATATAAGGAAAATTAAATATATGAAGGATCGAAAGACCTTTCATGTATTGTGGATAAATCGAAAACAATAAACACAAAAACAAATGGTTGTCCCTTCGTGTATTATGGAAAAGAAGGAATAGTGAACATAAGAAGTTTGGGACACCTTGTCCTTACGGTACTGATGTTGTTGTATATTACATAATGCCAATCACTCTCAGTTGATTTGTATTGTGATAATTATTCTAGGTATTTCTATGATACAGATAGGGAATACAATAGCGGTCAGCTAAAACATATCCAAGCTCTAAAATTCCATATCATCCTATGAGGGGAGTAAAACAGTTGGATTTTGTCTCTTTGTTGGGATCCCTTTAGTCGATAACAGTGAGGCATATTATCTTAACACTAATCATTAATATAATTTTTGCATAAGTTGAGGAGTTTTTTATCAAGCTGTCTACATACGATCAATCTCATAGATGATATTTTTCTCCATCACAGACATACTCCCTTGGCATCGGCCCCAAAAAAGAGTATAGTACCTTGTCTCATTGAGATTAGCTTCTTGTATGACACCTACACATGAAATTTTTCTAAAGGATCTATCTAGATAAATTTTACATAATTAGCTTTGAGAAAGGAATGGTTGCTCCTTCTTGCATTGATCTATTTTCGACAAACCACAGTAAAGATCCATTTAAATGGTAAGGAGTAGCACTTGATTAAAATGTGACTTTCTGTAATATCCCCGATCGATTTCTTTCTAGAAAAAATACCAAATTAAAATGACAGTTGAGATGAAATAATGATCGCTCCTTCTATGATCGATTCCTTCTCAAATGACTATATCAAATGTACAGTCAATATCTCATGGATCCTAGCATATTTGTTCTTAATCAATCAATTCATTTTTGAAAGGAGTGATCATTCCTTCTATGTCGATCATTTTCCTGAACATTTTCAAGTATACATATAATATATAAACACTAATTGATAATCATAAACATTGTATGAATTCTTATATTAACCACACAATATTTATTGTTCTACAAATAAGATCTCGTTTCTTGATTTGTTAAAAGATTACAACCCTGGTTGATTAAAGTATGGATGGTATGTTGAGATGGATGGACCAGATAATTTGTACCCAGATTTATAGCTATTTTGCTTGCATGAGGAAGGAATTTCGACTCAACCTGGAATATTGACATCTGTAGATCCCATTTCTAACAATTTATTACGTGTTCAAGTTGAAGTGATCAACAGATGTCGGTGTTTCCTTCTATGGATTGATCTTAAGGTTTGTAATTTTCAACCAGATCTAATGAAAAGTGTTCCTAATTCAGATTTGGTTTCCTATGCGAAGCAAGGGTGGGTTTTTCCCTCATATTATGATTGTGATCAATATGGAATAAATACCATGTCATCTTTGAAGAAAGGAATTTTGTTGGTATGGAAGAAAATAATGTTGGCTATGAAAACCTCATTTTTATTGTATTACATGAACATTGAAAGAAAGTTGACAAATGTTGAACATTACAAAATTCTAATGTACCTTAGAAGATCATTTCTCAACCATATTGAAAACGATGTGACCAAATCTTCCTTCAAACTAGTCAAAGCAAATCCTTCTAAAGTGATGTTGCAAAACACGACTAAGAGATTTGAAAGCTTAAAATAAGTTCAACAAGAACAGATCAAATAATTTTTATTCAATGAGAATGTTTTTTCTATTGATGTAACAATATGTGTTATTGCGCCACCGCATCTGCAATATCGAAAAGTTGATGATGATGTCGTGGCAACGATAGTTTATACCTCGTCTCAACTTTTACAACAACATTAAGATATGTTATTATATTTACTTTCGATAAGGAGACTAGGGAGGGATTTATTCCTAGAAATGAAGAGGAAATTACTTTTCCTTCAATAAATTTCTATATATTAGATGTGCAACATACTATTTTAGCGCATAAAATAATCACTGAAACTGATAAATATCAAACATTCCATTCAATGTATCTTCATCGAACAACTTGTCTTCTACATAAATATGTTCCTTAAAACATTATTAGTAAATTATGCAAATAGAAAAAATTATCAAACATGTAATTTGAAGACATTTGCTTCATTTCTCAAGTTGTAAAAGCAAGGGATAAATGGATATCCCATGGTAGACCATCCCGCTCAGGAAAGGGAAACGCTTTCAGTGATGATTAGCAGGTATAAAGTTTTTCTTCTTAGCAATCAAAGTCCATAAGTTGATGCCTGTGTTCTGAAATTACTAAATTAAATATTATCTTTAATTTAATATGTTTGTGGATTTTCCAAGGTGAATGTATGGATATCTTTGTTGTTCAAACAAAGGACACCCTTAAAGACAAGATCATGGATGATTTTAAGAACCCCCCCAAAATTTATATGTATAAAAAATGGGCGAATCTCCCCGATACATGTTAGTTTTTCATAATTTACTTCAATCTGATCTAGGATCTTAACTGAGAGAACAACATTTACAACATATCTACAGCATATCAATCATGGACACAATAATGCAAGCACACAAGAGACACAGAGCTTACTTGGGGAAAACCATAAAGGTGAAAAACCCCAGTAAATTCCTCATAGATAGATAGAGCAATGATACAACCCAAGCATAAGAGATAGACATATCCTAGCAGCAGCTTCTCCTCCTCCACAAGTGCGCCACTCTCCAAAGAGTGTGTGAGAGAATAGAATGATGAAACAGAGTGCCTCCCGCACTCTATTTATACTTGACTTGACTTGCCTAATAACCTTTACTAGGTTGGCCTTAACTTAACCACATAACATAATGCTGATTGGACCGACCCCCAATAGGGTGGTCTAATAACTCTTTGAACCACATGACTTATACAGGACCGACCCCAACAAGGTGGTCTAATAACCCATCAAGTATAAGTTATGACACTTACAATATAAATGACAACACTTCCGTATAGAGGAATAATAACATCTCTATAGGAATACAATATACATATATGTGAAATACATTTCGAAGTAACATATACATCAACATTCCCTCTTAACTAGGAAGGTATTTCTCGACACAGGTATTCTAGCACAAGTATTCTTCTTTGGATCATTGTCACTGGATAATCGTCATCGAGTCATCGTCATCGCCATTACTGCTGCTATCTCAATCAATATCTGAATCTACTCGTCATAGAAAGTTCTACAGAGCCAGTCTTTTTTCATACTGGATGTAGGCCCACCATCTGCAGGTCTTCATCATCACTGGCCATACTGTGGAATCCTCAGGACTTATTACGTGCATCACAAAACCTCACAAGAGCAACCTAGGACTGATTACGGGCACACAGCCCAACCTATCGGATCTCCCAAGGAGCTATTACATGTGACTGTCACAAAACCTTAAAAGAGTCTCTTGACTAGCAAGAACCCTAAAGAGCATCTGAGGCATTTTTCATCCTGTCTAGATCTTCAGGACTTATTACATGTGACCCCCATCACAAAACCTTAAAAGAGTGTCTTGTCAAGAAAGAACCCTAAAGAGCATCTGAGGCCTTTTTCATCATGTCCAGATCTCTAGCACTTATTACATGTGGTCATGGAAATGCCTCGAAAGAGCATCTGAGGCCTTTTTCATCCTGTCAAGATCTCCCAGATCTACTTACATGCCATAGGACAAAACCTTGAAAGAGCGTTTGCCAGATCTCCTAGGGAGCTATTATATGCCAGCGACAAAACCTAGCAAGAGAATCTGCAAACCTTCCAGGGCACTATTATATGTCCACCCAAAGCAAAACCTCAAAAGATCATTTTCCAGATCTCCCAGGGAGCTATTATATGCCAGCGACAAAACCTAGCAAGAGAATCTACAAACCTCCCAAGGCGTTATTATATTCTTATCTGCACAACCTGTCCAATACCACAAAGTATCAACCTGATACTCACCATACATCATCCTGATGTACACATGATCATCCTTATCATCATCACTGCATCATCCTGACACATGTCATTTGGAGCAACATCTTGAAGCTCATTATCCATGATCATCCTGATCATACAATGCATCCACCTGATGCATACACAGTATCTGCCTGATACATATCATCATACATGATCTACCTGATCATACAATGTATCCACCTGATACATATACAAATACATGATCCACCTGATCATACCTGATACATATCAACATACAATGTATCCACCCGATACATATAAAAATACATACATATGATCCAACTGATCATATCCAGCATCCAACATGATGCATACATACATAAATGATCCAACTGATCATATCCAGCATCCAACATGATGCATACATATATAAATGATCCAACTGATCATATCCATCATCCAAAATGATGCATACATACATAAATGATCCAACTGATCATTTCAAGCATCCAACATGATGCATATACATATACAGAGCAGTAACTGGAGCATTGTCCTGATGCTCATCATCGAGCGCTTACATCCACAGCCATGTGAAGGATCCTCCTTCCAACATGCTTGGAATGGCTTCAGTAAATGTTTCCATCACTTCTTCCTCGAAGTGTCATCGATCTGAAGAACACCAAGCCTCTCTCTGAAGTAATCGAACTTCACTCTAGCTAGTGGCTTCATCAGCACATCTGCAATCTGCTCATCCATCGCAACATACAAAAGCTTCACTGCTCCTCTCTGCACCATATCCCTGATATAGCGATATTTGATCTCTATGTGTTTCGACCTGTCGTGGAACACCAGGTTCTCAGATAGCTTCACACAACTCTAGTTGTCACAAAAGATACCAGTAGCCTACAGTGGGAGATCAAATAACTCAGACAGTAGCTTCCTAATCCATATTGCCTCACAACTAGCTGAACAAGCTACAACATACTCCGCCTTGGCTGTACTCAGTGCTACACAGGACTGCTTCCTGCTAAACCAAGAGATCACACCTGATCCCATACTGAAGCAGTACCCAGAAGTGCTCTTCCTATCTGTAGCACTGCCTGCCCAATCTGAATCAACATAACCCTACAGGTTAAACTTTTGATTCGCATCATACTTGAGCCCATAATCAATTGTACCCTTCAGGTACCTCAGAATATGGTTTACAGCAACCAGGTGAACACTCCTTGAATCTGTCAGAAACTAGCTCAATTTGTTCACCGCAAAGCAAATATCTGGTCTGGTTTTCATGAGGTACATCAAGGACCCAATCATCTGACGATACATAGTGACATCAACCGACTCAGATGAAGCATCACACAAAAGATTCAGGTTCGATTCCATAGGTGTGGCCATGGCCTTGCAGTCCATCATCCTGAAACCTCTTCAAGATCTCTAATGCATACTTCCCTTGTCTAAGGAAGATTCCATCCGCACTCTGCCACACCTCCATACCTAGAAAATAGTGCATCATCCCCAAGTCCTTCATCTCGAATTCAGTAGCAAGCTTCCTCTTTGTGTCGACAATAAATCTATCATCACCTATAACAAACAGGTCATCCACATACCAAAGTAGTATCACTGGATTTCCTTCCTCAACCTTGTAGTAAATTTTGGAATCCGCTTTAGTCTTAGTAAAGATCAAACTGGATAGAAAGCTGTCTATCCTACCATACCAATTTCTGCACATATATGACTTCCCATCATGTGTCTCAAAACGAAGTGGCTTCTCCACATACACTTCCTCTTCGACTACACCATTCAGGAAGGCTGTCTTGAAATCCATTTGGTGTATATTCCACTTCATCACTGTAGCCAATGTAAGTAAGGATTTGATGGAAGTGGATTTGGCTGTAGGAGCAAAAGTCTCTATGCTACCAACTGCAGCATGCTTGATCTTATAGATCCATTTGGAAGTCACAACAAACTTCCCTTCAAGTCTTGGGACTGCATCCCAAACATCATTCTTCATGATCGACTGGTACTCCTCGATCATGGCATTCTTCCTGAATCCTGGGAACTTCAATATATTGAATATCTTCAATAGATAACTTTGTTGCCGAAACAAATGTTGTAGTCCTTCTTTTGTAGGTGATGGTATACGATCTTTCCTACAAAAACAAGTTAAATTGCATGATTAGAAACATCTCATAGTTTTCAAAACAAATTCTTACATCTAAAGAAATATGTCATACAGTCATGCAATTATTTTTAGCCATTGCTTCAATACAACATTTATCCATATCCTGTAACTTTCTAGATGCCTTCCAATCTCTACCAGAACATTCTTGAGAGTTTTCACTACTCCCAACATGTCAGCAAAGAGGTTTCATTCTAGATAAGTAGCAATGGAATGTTGTACAGTGCCATAGGCCACTTACCCATCACATGCATATTAGTAGTATACTGTTCATTAATGCATTTATTCTAATATGCATAATACACAACCTAAGTCTAGGAACATAAGCATATACATCATTGAACAACATTATTTAAAGAAACAAATATGTTAGAAATGACAATTCAAATACTTACCTTTGTTTGGTTGTTGGGTGGACTCCGTTTGAATCTTTGCAACTCCATTCTGATGTGGATTGTGAGAAGTGGTCGACTCTCTCTGAATATCTGCATCCTTGCAGAAACTATTGGAGTATGCTCCCTCTTGATCTTTTCTTCTTGGATTACCTATCCTTGAACTTATATCCATCCTCGATCACTATGCATGCTTACAAGTATCATTATTGTGATATCCTTGAGATGTCATACATAATCATACATTTATTAGTATATTCTCAAGACTATCTAAACACAATAATCTTAAGCATGTATAGTCATGATCATTTCAAACATAAATAATAAGCATTAGTATTCAAGGACTCTTATGGTTAGTAATATCATAAATTAAAGTAAGAAACATAATATTCCTAAACTCGTGATTATTCAAACCTATACTTTCATGACTCTTCTCGTTAGTCATATCATCAATTAAAGTAAGAAACATAATATGCATACACCCATGATTATTCAAACCTATGAATAATCATTATCAATCATGCCATGTATACTTATATAAGAGATCCTATGACAAGGTAGGATTCTAACTTGATATAGGAAAAACATACCTGGATTAGTATGTTAGCTAGTTATGTCTAACATACCCACATGATGTCTTCTTGTTCTCTTCAATCACTTGTGCTAGTAACCTGCATATCTCATAAGTTAACCATTATAGAATGAAGTTATACATACCTCGTAAATAGATCTTCTAAGTGATCCATGACAATGGATGAATCTTTGTCTTCATGTCACCATGATCATATGTTCTTGAACTAGAACATGATTTGTCTTTCTTGGTGTACCTTTCATGTTAGTGGACAACATAAACCTCATACACCACCATAATGCATTAGTACAATCATAAGTGTCAACACCCTAATCAATGAATATCTTCTATCATGCATTCATAATTTTATTAAGGTGATATGACAAGTCTAAATTTAATCAAGATTGTACTAACCGTAATAATATGAAGACAAACATACCATAAACTTAATCATGAACAAATCTCGATACATACCTAGATAAGTCATACCTGTCGAGATTTCTTGTAATCTTCTTAAGGCCTTAGCCTCATCTCCCTCTGAAACAGGAACTTCTTCACTTATGCAGGTGACCAATCCATTCTCTTCTAGGATTAACCCAATCCACTTGATTTGAAGGAATTGGATCTGGAGCTGGATTAGGGTTTGTCAGAGAAACCCTAAAAATTCAAACTTTCAATTTCAAACTTCTGAAAGGATAGAAAGATGCGCCATGATGATATGATCAAGCCAATATACTCAAAAGTTGAAAGCTGCAAAGTTTCACCCTTGAAAATTGCCTTTTAGATTTCTAGATTCACTAGGGGGGACCCTGAATTAGGGTTTGAGTTTCCTGGAGCTTCACCCAACCAAAAGGTTTGATTCAAAGCTCTAAGCTTTGATTTTTCTAAGGATCTTCCATCCATGGTCACAGATTTCCAAAATTCCAACTTTTCCAAAAGCCCTAATTTTCCATCTTTCCGATCAAAGTCCTGAACTGGGGTTTGATCAAGCCCGTCCTCCTGCCAAACCAAAAAATATGATCTTGGTCTCTAAATTTTGATTTTTATGAGTAGCATTCAGTCGTGGTATCTGATTGCAAAAATTTCAACTTTCTCTGAAACCCTAAATTCTGGAAGCCATGAATGAAGGTGCTAAAAAATAATTATGTTTTCATAGAAATATGTACCTGATTGTTTCTAATCTAACTCTGAACTTTTAGATCCAAAGGGTCTAAAACAGTTTCCTGCAATATCCTGACCTATCAAATTTCCAATACCATAGGTCTTATCTCAAATGGATTCTCTGAGAGAGAGTTATTCCAAGTGTCACAACATGACCTATTTATGGGATAAAATAGGAGAGCAAACTTGTACGGAGTTCCACGTTTCACGGGTTCAACTTCGGCCTCTAAACAAGTTACCTGAGAAAGTACAGTCCGTGCACTACCTGTCACTTTTTACGAAATTTCATTTGGAGCTTCCTAGCCCAAGTTATGACCTTTTTTTCCTAGGTCACCTATTTATGACTCAGATATGGAAGAGGCAGAAACCCTAGATTGTACAGATCATAAAACACAAAGTACAACGAATTAGAAATGTTCCTTTGGACACAAGGTACATGGGAATCTGATCTTCAACCTGTAAGAGTTTCAGATCTGAAAACTGTGCCGAAAGGTATTTATAGCAAAAGTGCTACGATGACTGGTTTTTGCTATATCAAGCCCTAGCATCGTAAGTGCAACAAGTGTCATACATGCCATACCATGCCTTCTTTCAGGCTACCTCTGATACCATGTTAGTTTTTTCATAATTTACTTCAATCTGATATAGGATCTTAACCGAGAGAACAACATGTACAACATATCTACAGCATATCAATCATGGACACAATAATGCAAGCACACAAGAGACACAGAGTTACTTGGGGAAAACCATAAAGGTGAAAAACCCCAATAACTTCCTCAAAGATAGATAGAGCAAGGATACAACCCAAGCATAAGAGATAGACATATCCTAGCAGCAGCTTCTCCTCCTCCACAAGTGCGCCACTCTCCAAAGAGTATGTGAGAGAATAAAATGATGAAATAGAGTGCCTCCCGCACTCTATTTATACTTGACTTGACTTGCCTAATAACCTTTACTAGGTCGGCCTTAACTTAACAACATAACATAATGTTGACTGGGCCGACCCCCAATAGGGTTGTCTAATAAACCTTTGACCCACATGGCCAACCCCCAATAGGGTGGTCTAATAACCCTTTGACCCACATGACTTATATAGGGACAACCCCAACAAGGTGGTCCAATAACCCATCAAGTATAAGTTATGACATTTACAATATAAATGACGACACTTTCGTATAGAGGAATAATAACATCTCTATAGGAATACAATATACATATATGTGAAATACATTCCGAAGTTACATATGCATCAACAATACATAGGAAAAATTGAAGGCGATTTTATCAATAATATAATATGTATATATAATTTTTTGGTCAATCTTTCATTTCATTATATAATGTTGTAAAATCTTGGCGAATCTTTCACTAAATTATAATATATTGTAAAATCTTGGTGAATATTTCACTTAATTATAAAAAATTGGCGAATCTTTCACTGATTTATAAAATATAGTAAAAATTTGGCGAATCTAGAACTGATTTATAAAATATAGTAAAAATTGGGTGAATCGAATGGTAGGAGGGTTGCATATTTGTCAGTGAATACTTAGAATGGCTGAATCCACACAAATTTTCCTCAGCAAGTGATAACTTCACCCATCATTGTTTTAAAATGTCCCAACACCATAAAAACATCCATAAATTGACAAATAAGAACCCCATGCACTTATAAATTCACTCGGTGATGAGAATAACACCCCAAGCACTTTTAAATTCACCACTGATGAGAAAAACACCCCATACACTTCAATACTTACCCTAGGCACTTCAAAATTCTCCCAAATATGATAAAACTGCCCTAAGCACTTCAATATTTTCCTAGGCACTTATAAATTATCCTAAGGATGATAAAAACTCCCCATGCACTTCAATATTTTACCCAAGCACTTCAAAATTCCCTCGAGGAACTTCAATATTTACCCCAACAATGATCAAAACACCTAACACTTCAAGTTTTTCCTAGGCACTTCAATTTTTTCCTAGGCACTTCAAAATTCTTGTAGCAAAGATAAAAATGGGCCAATCCACTTCCATGATTTTCGAGGAACTTCATTACCTTCCCAATAACTTCAAAATCCGTCGAATGATGATAAATATGCCATATGTACTTCAATATTTTCCCTAGGAAAGGGAGAAAAACACATGACAATGATATAATCACCCATGCAATCACAAAAATGCCTCAATCCACTCAAATTTGCCCTGACAACTGATAAATTTTCCCATCACTGTTTTAAAACATCACAACACTATAAAAGCATTCATACATTGATTAATAACAACCCCAAGCACTTCTAAATTCATGCAGTGAGGAGAAAAATGACCCATGCATTTCTAAATTCACCCGATGATGAGAAAAATGTCCTATGCACTTCTAAATTCACCCAGTGATGAGAAAAACGCCCCAAGCACTTCAATACTTGCTCTGAGCATGCCAATTATCTGAAAGATGATAAAATTTCCATAAGAACTTCAATATTTTCCCAGGAACTACTAAATTCTCCCAAGGATGATAAAAAATTCCCATGCACTTCAATAAATATTAAGTTCAAAACTTTAGTGTTAGCACCTAGACCACATCAGCAGCAAATCCGAATTTGAGGAGGTATGTGCAACTAAATCTTAATTATGGGCATTCATATGGATGAGATCATCCTCACAACAACCATAAAAAAGCAGTTATGTGGTAAAGACAACATTAAATGGCCTTAAATTCAATTTTAGACTAGATTTGAGCTAATCTGGGAAAAGTATGAGATGATTCACCATAGCCGTAGCCTGTTTGACCCTTCAAACAACATTGAAAATGATTCTTGGAACTCCTGGGATCACTTCCACCATGAAGCATGATTTAATCTCTAGTTCTAGCAACTTTCTAGGCATGAAAGTGGAAACCCCTCTTCTGAATAATCATCAACCAATCACTACCCTAGACTACAACCAAATCATTCAAGGGCATGCATCCTTTCTACATTTTGTATTTGAAACATAGGGGTAAATATGTTTTTTATTTGAAACAATCTTTGGTCTTGTAAACAGCAGGGAGATCATTTCTAAAAGACCAAATGATTGTAATGATGTTCATCGAAACATCTTAGCTAATACAAAGATAGATGATGATGGTGATACTGTGGTGTTGAAACAAGGGATTGAGAATTATATTGATGGTTTATTACTGATGTATGATGTATATGTGTCTATATTTACCCCTATGTTTCAATGGTACTCGTAGAGGAACAAGCAGTAGCTTCTAGGTTTCTCATACTGGTCCATTTAGGATTTCCATGTCAAGAAGTCGGGTATCTCAAGATGAAGCAATCTATGGTCTTGTAAACACCATGGAGATCATTTAGGAAATACCAAATAATGGTAATGATGTTCAGCAGAATATCTTAGCTAATACAAGGATATATGATGATGGTGATAGTGTGGTGTTGAAAAATGGGATGGAGAATTAGATTGATGATTTATTACTGATGTATCATGTATATGTGTCTATATTTACCTCTATGTTTCCTACTAATGAAGCTACATTCAATGGTACTCATAGAGGAACAAGTAGGAGCTTCCAGGTTTCTCTTATTGGTCCGTTTAGGAGTTCCATGTCAACAAGTCATGTATCTCAAGATGAAACAATCTTTGGTCTTGTAAACATCAGGGAGATCATTTCTGAAAGACCAAATGATGGTAATGATGTTCAGGGGAACATCTTAGCTAATGCAAGGATAGATGATGATGGTGATACTATGGTGTTGAAATAAGGGATGGAGAATTAGATTGATGGTTTATTGCTGATGTATCATGTGTATGTGTATATGTTCTTTCAACTCTTCTAAGATATGATTTCCAGGTCTTTCAAGACTTATTTGTAATGTATGCAATGAGTAGTACTTTAGATATGTTCCTGTTTCTGCTCTGAAAACTTTATCTAGAGTTAGGGCAATTTTACACTGTATTTTATTTTTCTTTGTAGTGGAATGACAATACTAAGATACATTGCAATGGTAATAATGGATGAATGCTTTGATTTGTTTACTGTTAGGGTATTTCTCTCCAAATTGTACGTCTCTATAACAATGCTTGTTTTGTTGCAAGATTTTGGAAGCACATAATTTTAAACAAGACATCAGATTCTCGAGAATGTGGCAATATAATGCATTCTATTTTTCTAGAGGAACTATATGAACTGAAGGATTTAAAGCATGTTCTTTCATGTTAGGTTATCTATTATTGATGGTTGGAAATTGGAATGCTTTCCATTGGCAGTCATAGGTTTATTTCCTTGATACTTTCTTATTTTATTATTTTATTATTTTTATTTTTGAAGTATAATGTTATTACATTTCATTTTGTGCTACTCATTACAACTGATATTTCACAAGATCACATAATATCACTCTCATACAATTCTTTTGGTGTTTATTTTGTAGGTGGAAAAGTCAAGGTATAGCAATGACTCAAATTGTATGTTGCATTTTGTTCCTTGCTTTATGAAAAATTGCTGCCATGCAATCCATAAAAAGAAGTCAATATATTTCTCTTTGCTTCTTACAAAGAACACTTTTTGAAGGCATGAATTTTGGTACAGAAGAGTATAACTAGCATTGATTTCAGTTTACACTCAGAATTTCAGGGGGCTGTACTGAGATAATAAGTTGTGATGAATTTCTCCAACCGTTTATTTTCCTATCTTCATTGGTTTCCTACAAATCAAAACATCCTCTCTATCTTCAGCTTCTAGCTAGCATGTCTTGATTATATTGAATATCTTCCTAGCCATCTTTTTCTTTCTATTTCCATTTCCGTATTGCTTGTTCCTACAAAAAAAATTCCACAACCACTGTGGGTAAGTTTAGTGAAGTTATAAAACTGTATTTCAAGTGGAAGAGGTGCTGTAGGGCTTTGACCTCAGTACATTGAAATTTTCCAAAGTTGGTTAGGAAGAGGTCCTATTTCGTTTTGATTAAAGTGAGGAAAACATAGTTCATTAATTGGAAAAGGACCTTGTCTTGGACAATCCAAACCTGATCTCTATTAGTGTAATAGAAATAAATGATGATGCCAGTACTTTTTGATGTAGTGTTTGATGTGTTCTGAATTTTGAAAGATGATGTTCATTGATCATCTTTGCTCTACTGTAGGAAAATCTAATTCAACATGGGTATGTGCTTCTTGTGCTAATATTATTAGATTGCTTGACCCAATCAATTGACCAAGGCACACATTTATTGACCCACTTTAGCTGCATTAGTCTTAGAACCACACATAGTGATTCTTCAACAACCAAATAGTTTCTTACCATTCAAACATGTTCCTTATATCTTTAAGCAACAAGTTCCTTAGGAAGGATTTCCACCCTCCAAGACCCAAATCCCTTTGACACAATCCAAACAAGATAGGCCAAAGTTGGATCTTAACCTAAATGAGTTTCATTACGGAATTCACCTCATTCAAATATATAATATGCACCCTCCATTCTCCCAGGAAGCTAAGAAAGCATGATGGGAATCCCTTCATTTCTTCAGAGACTACCCTCATAATTCAAAGAACATCACAAAAACAACAATAGAGTGAAACAAAATATTCTTGAGATTAATGTCAATGAATGTATTGATTTCTAGAAAGAGCAGTTAATCAAGCCCATGTGCCCAATAAGAAGACACTAGGGTTTGGTCCATTCATCCACCTTATTTCAAAAAACCTACATTATTGGTGTGAGTACTTGTATTGAAGATCTTTTGATCATATAGAAAATCCATGCAAGGAATCAAGCCCTTGTTCTATGAATAATATTGAATACATTGCCATGTATTGAGGTGAGCACACTCAACAATATTGAAGGCATTCGAAGGCTTACCTTGTTGATTCACATCATTGGTATGAGGTATAACCATTGTGTACTTTGTTTTCATATGAAATTTTCTTGAGTGTAATAATGGATTCATTGCATAGAAGTGGCTAACATACCCCCCCCCCCCCAACCACCAGCAAAAGAAAAACCCAGGGGATTCTTTATGTTGCTTCAGTAATTATTTCTATTCCATTCACTGCTACTTGCAAATTCAAATTTCATATTTTATTGTTTCCTTCTATCCATATTGATACATTAAACACCTCTCCATTTCTTCTTATTAAATCATCCCTAAGTTATCTCAAACATTTCTTAAGGCCATTGAAGTAGGTCAATAGGGATTCCAAATACCATGATGTTGATAAAAATTGTGGGGTCAAAGATGGCTCCCACAAAAAGTAAGAGGCATAAGTGTTTATCTAAGCTAAATGATGAGAACTAAACTCTAGAACCAAAGAGCAGATCTAGAAGAAGGATGTATAATGTGCATGGATCCAAAGTTTGGACCGCCCAGAGAGCTCAAATATGGAGTACCCAAAAAGCAATCTTATCAAGGTCCACTAGGCATGGCTCTTCTAACATCTAACGCCGAGTGGGGAAAACTTAGGGTAGATCAGAACCATCTGGAGGAAGACCTAGAGGAGTATTTGGAATATGTATTGCAGTACTTCCTAGAAGAAATCACCATATAGAGTTGATGAATAAATTCTTTCATTGTTGACATCAAAATGTGCTAGCTTTCAACCCACAAATTAGGAGTATCAATTTAATAAATTATGTTAAGTTTAGCGTAATTTCGCAAGCAAGATCATTGAAAGAAACACAATCACAAGATAGACAAAGATTTACCCTAGGAAACCCTGATGGGGTAGAAAACCCAGCAAATATTTCCTCAATATAGATAATTAACCAATAAAAAGATGTAGTCCAAGACTAGAGCTCCTTCTGCTCCTATGCAGACCTCTCTCTCCTATACGCCAATCACAAGTGAGTGAATGAATGGTATAAATGAGGAATAGGCCTCCTCTATTTATACTTGTGTTCTAACTGACTTTTCCCCCTAATCGGGCCAACCTCTCCTAAGAGAGTCTAATAACCCCTAAACAACTAACTCAGGGCCAAGATCACATGGGAGATCTAATAACCCTAGTTACCACACTTTCTCGGAGGAATAAACATCTCCGGATATACAATAGGGTCTCCACGGAGGAATGGAACATCTCCAGAATAATAAAGTACAAATATAATATTCTTACAAGTTACAATATTTCAACACTCCCCCTTAACAAGAAGGATATTATAACAACATTTGTGGGAGCAAGGAGTCATCGACTACATGATACATGATACATCTATAAATCATTGGAAGCTTTCTTTATACATCATCACTATTAAATCAAATAGTTACTGGAACATAATCAATACTGGAACATCAACATCGTCAGTATTGAGTCTTCATCTTTTGCAGCACTTGATCAGCTACAACATCATCATCATCTGGATCACCCAATCAACAACCTCATCGTCTGGATCTACTGATCAACATCATAGTCATCTAGATCATAACGATCAACACCATCATCATCTACACCATCACGATCAACAACATCATCATCTAGACCATCACGATCAATAGCATTGTCATCTAGACCATCATGATCAACAACATCATCATCTAGACCATCACGATCATCATCATCATCAACTAGACCATCACGATCAACAACATCGTCATCTAGACCATCACGATCAGCAGCATCGTCATCTAGATCATCACGATCAGCAGCATCGTCATCTAGATCATCACGATCAACATCTGGATCCTCTCGATCAACGACATCAATATAGCAGCATACTCTGCAATGCACAAGATCCTATTACGAGATGATCAATCCCTCTCACTTTAGGACATAGGTCCAAGGATGATACAATCCTGATCTGCTTATGGGATGATCAATCCCTCTCAATTTAAGACATCTCTCATGTCTATGGACGATGCAATCCAGATCAACTTACACGATGATCAATCCTTATCACTTTAAGACACCTCACCATGTCTAGGGATGATGCAATCTGAATCAGCTTATAGGATGATTAGTCCTTATCACTTTAAGACACCTCACCATGTCTAGGGACGGTGCAATCCTGAATCAGCTTACAGGATGATTAGTCCTTATCACTTTAAGACACCTCACCATGTCTAGGGACGATGCAATCCCGAATCAGCTTACAGGATGATTAGTCCTTATCACTTTAAGACACCTCACCATGTCTAGGGATGATGCAATCCTGAATCAACTTACAGGATGATTAGTCCTGATCACTTTAGGACCTGAGTCCAAGGATGATGCAATCCTAATTCACTTACGGGATGATCAATCCCTATCACTTTAGGACATGAGTCCAAGGATGATGCAATCCTGATCCACTTACGGGATGATCAATCCCTATCACTTTAGGACATAATTCCAGGGATGATGCAATTCCACTAGTCCTCTTAGACAAAGTCTAAGTACCACTACATTGACCTCATCGTCGGAACATGTAACCTCATCATCAACCTCATCATTGGAATAGGTAACCTCATTGTTGGAACAGGTAACCTCATCATCAACCTCATCATTGGAACAAGTAACCTCATCATCAACACATGTATCCTCACCATCGATACAAGTATCCACATCATCAATATAGTATCCTCATCATCGATACAGTATCCTCATCATCGATACAGTATCTTCATCATCGATACAATATCCACATCATCGATACAGTATTCTCATCATCGATACAGTATCCACATCATCGATACAATATCCTCATCATCAATACAGTATCTTGATCATCGATATAGTATCCACATCAATACAGGTATCCTCATTATTGACCTTACCGTCAATATAGGAAATCTCATCACCAATACAGGTATCCACATCGATACCAGTATCCAAATATCATCATCGACCATATCACTCCCCCTTTCGAGGAGAGTCCTTCTGAACAACACCACGCTTGTCTAAAAAATACTCAAACTTTACTTGAGACAGAGTTTTGGTCAATATATCAGCAACTTGTTTGTCAGTGCTCACATACTAGAGCTTTATAGCTCCTTTCTGCACCATATCCCATATATAGAAATATCGGATCTCTATGTGCTTTGACTTATCATGGAATACTAGATTCTCTGTCATCTTGATACAACTTTGGTTGTCACACAGGATCTCACTGGGGTCCATCTCTAAGTCAAACAGTTCTGACAACAACTTTCAAATCCATAATGCTTCAAAACTAGCAGAGCAAGCAGCTATATATTCTGCTTCAGTTGTGCTGAGAGCCACACTTGACTACTTCCTGCTAAACCACGAGATCATGGTAGATCCTAGATAATAACATCCACCCGATGTACTCTTCCTTTCTGATACACTTCCTTCCCAATCAACATCTGTGTAGCCATACAATGTGAAGTCATGATCTCCATGATAGCATAGACCAAAATCTATCATACCTTTTAGGTACCTCATCACATGATTTGCAGCTATCAGGTGAACTTGTCTAGGTTCCACTAGATACTGACTCAAGGTGTTCACCGCAAAGCGTATGTCTGGTCTGGTATTCATCAGATACATTAATGACCCAATAATATGTCTGTACAGAGTCACATCCACTAACTTTGAAGAGTCATCAACTAACAGCTTCAAGTTGGAATCCATGGGAGTGGCCATGGATTTGCATTCCAACATATCGAATATTTTCAATATTTCCACATCATACTTACCCTAGTTGAGAAAGATTCCTTCTGGGCCTTGCCATACTTACAGACCTAGGAAGTAGTGCATCAATCTGAGATCTTCCATCTCAAACTATGAAGAGAGATTCTTCTTGCACTCGATAATCTGTTTCTCATTTCCAGTCAAAAATAGATCATTCACATATAGCAACAATATGACAGGTTCATCATCCATAACCTTGAGATAAAGATTAGGATCAACTTTACTTTTGGTAAAGTCCAAGCTTCTCAAGAAACTGTCAATTCTTCCATACCAAGCTCTAGTACCTTGCTTCAACCAAACAAAGCCTTCTTCAATTTGCACACATGGGTTCTTCCATCTTCCACCTCATATCCTTGTGGTTGTTCTATGTATACTTCTTCCTCAATCACACCATTCAGGAAGGATGTCTTTACATCCATCTGGTGTAATTTCCACTTCATCATGGATGCAAGTACCATTATGGTTATAATGGAAGTGTACCTTGCAACTGGTGCAAATGTCTCTTCATAGTCAATTCCCTCCTTCTGAGAGAATCCTCTGGCTAAAAACGTTGCCTTATATTTTTCAATGCTACCATCCACAACATGCTTTATTTTGTATATCCATTTGGAGGATGCCACACTTTTGTCTTTAGGTTTGGGAACTATATCCCAAACATCATTCTTCATTATTGACTGGTACTCCTCAGTCATTGCCTCTACCCACTCTTTCTTATGAGATGCCTCTTCATAACCAGTTGTTTCTTGATCTACCAGATCACACATCAAAGCCATATAGTTGGAAAATGACTTTGGTTTCTTGCTCACTCTGGTGGAGCCTTCAAGAGCTCCATAATTTTTTGCTCCTAGTATAATATATCTTGCCCATGATGGCTTTCTTTTTCTTGATATGTTTGTGATAGAGGGTTCTTGTGGTTCTAACATGTCATGGTCTTCAGGGTTGGGTACATCCTCTGGAGTTATGGAAGGTGCATCTTCTTCATATACTTCTTCATACTAGCACTTCCTAGATCTTTTGAGAGATGCTTCTTCATCAAATGTCACATGCCTACTTATGTCCATATGATGGAAAACTGGGATGTAAATTCCGAATGCTTTGGATACTTCACAATATCCAACAAATATTCCCTTCTTCCCAAAAGGATCCAACTTGGTCCTCTTTTATTTTGGAATGTGAATGTATACTGGGCATCCAAATATCTTGAGATGACTTACCTTAGGTCTCTTTCCTGTGAACACTTCTTTTGGGGTTTTGAAATCAAGAGCACTATGAGATAGTCTATTCTGCACATAGACTGTTGTCCTAGCTGCTTCAACCCATAGGTACATAGGTAGGTCTTTATCATGTATCATTGTCTTTACTGCTTCCATAATAGTTCTATTCCTTCTTTCCGCAACACCATTTTGTTGAGGATTGTATGGAGTGGTTAGTTCCCTCTTGATTCCATCTTCTTTACAAAAGTCTTCAAAATCCTTTGAAGTATATTCTCCGCCATTATCTGTCCTGAGTTGTTTGATCTTCTTTTCTGAATGATTTTCTATCAAGGCTTTGAACTCCTTGAACTTTCCAAAGACTTCATTCTTTCCTTTTAGAAAGTATATCCAAGTCTTTATTGAATAGTCATCAATAAATGTAAGATAGTATTCATATCCACTCAAATATGTGGAGGGAATTGGTCCACATACATCTTAATTAATTAATTCTAAGGTACCCTTAGTCTTTGTTTCACTCTTTGGAAATGGGTTCTGGATATTCTTCCCTTTTGCACATCCTTTGTATGTGCCATCATGATCAATTTTTAAGTCTGGAAGTCCTATAACTACCTTGCTCACATGAGGTAGTGCTTTGCCGTTAATGTGAGCAAGCCTCCTATGCCATAGCTCATTTGGGCTAGTGGATTCATGTACAAGGGTAGCTTCTGGATGGCCCTTGAGTTTGCATAGACTTCCTTCCTCTTCACCAATAACAATTGCATCCTTAATTGATTTTCCTTTGGGCCACGTTAGTAATTTCCCATCTATGAATGCAACCCTATAGCCTTTCTTATCCAAAGCTGAGATAGAGAGTAAGTTCTTCTTCAAACTTGGTACATATAAGATCTCCTTCATCTTTAATGGGGTTCCAAAATCAAGCTTGTAACTTGCTTCACCAACTCCCTTGATGGGATATTGATAGTCATCTCCAAGGGATACCTTTTGTGGAGAGTTCTTTTCTTCATGTTTTGAACGAGTCTTCTTTTGACCTATCATGTGCTTTGAAGCACCACTATCAATGATTCATGTATCTTCTCCAGGTGTTACTGCCCCAGAGAGTGCAGAGAACAGAACATACTTATATGCATCTTCTTCTTCCTCTACTTTAGATCTTTTCTTTTGAGGCCTTTCCTCCTCTTCTTCTTCACTATCATCTTCTACTAGATGATCTTGATGTCTTTTGTGGTGAAAACCCTTTTTCTTCTTTAGAGGACAATCCTTAGCAATGTGTCCTATTTTGTGACAAGTAAAACATTAGAATGAGGAGTAATCTCTTCTTTGATTAGTTTCTCTTTTCTTTTGAAATCCTTGTGGAGGATGAGACTCCTTGTGACTATCCTTCTTGAAGTGGGATTGATTCCTTCTTCTCTTGGTGTGGGTGGCCAGGGCTTAGTCATCTTCCTTGAGAAAGGATTCTCTATTGGAAACCCTAGCTTCTTCTTGAATGCAATCCTACCATACTGTTGATGTATATGTAACTTCGGAATGTATTTCACATATATGTATATTGTATTCCTATAAAGATGGTATTATTCCTCTATAAGGAAGTGTCGTCATTTATATTGTAAGTGTCGTAACTTATACTTGATGGGTTATTAGACCACCTTGTTTGGGGTCGGCCCTGTATAAGTCATGTGGGTCAAAGGGTTATTAGACCACCCTATTGGGGGTCGGCCATGTGGGTCAAAGGGTTATTAGACCACCCTATTGGGGGTCGGCCCACTCAGCATTATGTTATGTGGTTAAGTTCGAGCCGACATGAGTTAGGTAAAAAGGCAAGTCAAGTCAAGTATAAATAGAGTGCGGGAGGCACTCTATTTACTCACTCACTTCACACACATGCTCTCAAGGAGGAGAGGCGCACTTATGGAGGAGGAGGATTGCTGCTAGGTTATGGCTATCTCTATTGGTTGGTTGTATCATTTCTCTATCTATCTCTGAGGAAGTTATTGGGGTTTTTCACCTTTATGGTTTTCCCCAAGTAAATCTTTGTGTCTCTTGTGTGTGCTTGCATTATTGTCTCCATGATTGATATGCTGTAGATATGCTGTACATGTTGTTCTCTCAGTTAAGATCCTAGATCAGATTGAAGTAAATTCAGAAAATTCAACATGGTATCAGAGCTAGCCTGAAAGAAGGCATGATATGGCATGTATGACACTTGTTGCACTTACGATGCTAGGGCTTGATATAGCAAAAACCAGTCATCGTATCACTTTCGCTATAAATCCGTTTTGGCGAAGTTTTCGGATCTGACATTGTTACAGGCCGAAGCTAAGATCTCCAGGTATCTTGTTTCCAAAGGAAAACCTCTAATTCGTTGTACTTTGTGATTTATGATCTGTACAATATAGGGTTTCTGCCTCTTCCAGATCTGAGTCAAAATCAGGTGACCTTGGGAAAAAGGTCATATCTTGGGCTAGGAAGCTCCAAATGAAATTTCGTAAAACGTGACAGGTAGTACAGAGTCTGCACTATCTCAGAAAACGTTTTCAGAGGCCGAAGTCGAACCAGTGACACGTGGCACGCCGTACAAGTTCGCTCTCCTGTATTATCCCATAAACAGGTCACGTAGCGACATTTGGCATAACTCTCTCTCAGAGAGTCCAATTGAGGTCAGACCTGTCAGGATGGAAAGGTAACAGGCCGAGCTATCTCAAAAAACTTTTTCAGAGGCTGAAGTTAAAACAGTGACACGTGGCACGCCGTACAAGTTCGCTCTCCTGTTTTATCCCAAAACAGGTCACGTTGCGACATTTGGCATATCTCTCTCTCATAGAATCCAATTGAGGTCAGACCTGTCAGGATGGAAAGATAACAGGTCAGGCTATCTCAGGAAACTTTTTCAGACCCTGTGGATCAAAAATTTCGGAGTTACACCAGAAACAATCAGGTACATATTTCTGTCAAAACAGAATTATTTTTTGGTACCTTCATTCATGGCTTCCGGAATTTAGGGCTTTGGAGAAAGTTGGAATTTTTGTAATCAGAGACCACGGCTGGATGATACTCATCAAAATAGAAATTTAGAGACCAAGATCAGAATTTTTGGTTGGGCAGAAGGCCGGGCTTGATTAGACCCTAGTTCGGGACTTTGATCAGAAAAGTGGAAAATTAGGGCTTCTGTAAAAATGGGAATTTTTGAAATCTGTGACCACGGCTGGAAGCTCCTCAGAAAAATAGAAGCTTAGAGCTTTGGATCAAACATTTTGATGGGGCAAAAGAGTGGGATTCATCAAACCCCAGTTCAGGGTCACGTCCAGTGAATCTAGAAGTTTCAAAGGCAAAATTGAGGAGTGAAACTTTGCAGTTTTCAAATTCTGAATATACCAACTTGATCAGCTAATCAAGGCACATATTTCTATCCTATAAGAAGTTTGAAATTCAAAGTTTGAATTTTTGGGGTTTCTCTAACAAACCCATATCCAGCTCAAGGTCCAGTTCTTGCAAATCAAGTGGATTGGGTTAATCACTTGCATAAGTGAAGAAGTTCCTGTTTCAGAGGGAGATGAGGCTAAGGCCTTACATAAGAAGATTACAAGTGATCTCGACAGGTATGACTCATCGAGGTATGTTTTGAGATTTGTTCATAATTAAGTTTATGGTATGCTTGTCTTCATATTATCACGGTTAGTACAATCTTGATTTTAGACTTGTCATATCACCTTAATAAAATTATGAATGCATGATAGAAGTCATTCATTTATTAGGAGTATGAAACTTATGTTTGTACTAACACATTGTGATGTTGTATGAGTTTTATGTTGTCTACTAACATGAAAGGTACACCAAGAAGACAAATCATGTTCTAGTTCAAGAACATATGATCATGAGGACAAAGATTCATCCATTGCCATGGATCTCATAGAAGATCCATTCTCGAGGTATGTATAACTTAGTTTTATAATGGTTAACTTATGAGACATGCAGGTTACTAGCACAAGTCACTAAAGAGAACCAGAAGACATTATGCGGGTATGTTAGACATAAATAGCTAGCATGCTAATCCAGGTATGTTTTTCCTATATCAAGCTAAAATCCTACCTTGTGTTAGGATCTTATACTGTTGTTGATAATAATTATTCATGAAGTCATAGGTTTGAATAATCATGGTTGGATGTATATTATTATAATTGATGATATGACTAACCAGAAGAATCATGAAAGTATAGGCTTGAATAATCACAGGTTTTATGCATTTTATATCTTATCTTGATTGATGATTCAACTAACCTGAAGAGTCATAGGCTTGAGTAATTACAGGTTTAGACATGTTATGTTTCTTATGATTTGACTAACCATAAGAATCCTTGAATGCTCATGCTTATTATTTCTGTTTGAAATGATCATGACTATACATGCTTGAGATTATTGTGTTTTAATAGTATACTAATGAATGTATGATTTTATATGAGATCACAAGGATAACACATTCATGATACTAATAAGCATGCATAGGGACCAAGGATGAATATGAGTTCAAGAACAGGTAATTCATGAAGCAAAGATCAAGAGGGAGCACACTCCAGTTGCTCCTGCCAGAAAGCAAAGGAGCACACTCTAGTTGTTCCTGCAAGAAAGCAAAGGAGCACACTTCAGTAGTTTCTGCAAGGATGCAGATATTCAGAGGGAGTTGATCATCTCTCTACATTTCACAACAGAAAGGTGTAGAAGAAGCTACCTCATATTAGGACACCAGCAGCTCCTGCAAGGAAGCAAAGACTCAGAGGGAGTCCACCCAACGAACAAACAAAGATAAGTATTTGAATTGTCATTTCTTAAATAATACTGTTCAATAATGTATATACTGATGTTCCTAGAATTAGGTTGTGTATTATGCATATTAGAATAGTTTCATTGATGAACAGTATACTCCTAATATGCATGGGTAAGTGGCCTATGGCACTGTACAACATTCCATTGCTACTTATCTAGAATGAAACCTCTTTGCTGACATGTTGGGAGTTGTGCACACTCTTAACAATGTTCTGGTAGAGACTGGAAGGCATCTAGAAAGTTACGGGATATGGATAAATGTTGTATTGAAGCATTGACAAAGATAATTGCATGACTGTATGGCATATTTCTTTATGTGTAAGAATTTGTTCTGAAAACTATAAGATGTTTTCTAATCATGCAATTTAACTTGTTGTGTAGGAAAGATCATATGCCATCTCCTACAAAAGGACTACAACATTTGTTCCAGCAAGAAAGATATCTATTGAAGATATTGAAGTTCCCAGGATCTGGGATGAAGAAATGGAATGCCATGATCCGTAGATCATGAAGAAGATGTTTGGGATGCAGTCCCAAGACCTGACAGGGAGTCATATGTATGCAGATTGAAGAAAGCCTTGTATGGCTTGAAGCAAGCTCCCAGAACTTGGTATGGTGAAGATAGATTGATTGCCGACACGCAGCGGAAGCTTACTACCGAGTTCGAGATGAAGAACTTGGGGATGATGCACTATTTGTTTTTGGCATGGAGGTGTGGCAAAGTGCAGATAGAATCTTCCTTGGACAAGGGAAGTATGCAGTAGAGATCCCAAAGAGGTTCGGGATGATGGATTGCAAGGCCATGGCCACACCTATGGCATCGAATCTGAAGCTTCTATGTGATGCTTCATCTGAGTCAGTTGATGTCTCTATGTATCGTCAGATGATTGGGTCCTTGATGTACCTGACGAACACAAGACCAGACATTTGCTTTGCTGTGAACACATTGAGCCAGTTCCTGACGGATCCGAGAAGTGTTCACATGGTTACTGTAAAGCATGTTCTGAGGTACCTGAAGGGTACAGTGGATTATGGGCTCAGGTATGAGGCGAATCAAAAGTTTAACCTGGAAGGTTATGTTGATTCAGATTGGGCTGGCAGTGCTGCAGACAGGAAGAGCACATCTGGGTGCTGCTTCAGTATGGGATCAGGTGTGATCTCTTGGTTTAGCAGGAAGCAGTCCTGCGTAGCACTGAGTACAGCTGAGGCAGAGTATGTTGCAGCCTGTTCAGCTAGTTGTGAGGCAGTATGGCTACGGAAGCTACTGTCTGAGTTATTTGATCTCCCGTTGGAGGCTACTGGTATCTTCTGTGATAACCAGAGTTGTGTGAAGCTGTCCGAGAACCCAGTGTTTCATGACAGGTCGAAACACATAGAGATCAAATATCACTATATCAGGGATATGGTGCAGAGAGGAGCTGTGAAGCTCCTGTATGTTGCGACGGACGAGCAGATTGCAGATGTGCTGATGAAGCCACTAGCCAGGGTGAAGTTCGAGTACTTCAGAGAGAGGCTTGGCGTGCTTCAGATCAAGGATACTTCGAGGAAGAAGTGATGGACACATTTGCTGAAGCCATTCCAAGCATGTTGGAAGGAGGATCCTTCACATGGCTGTGGATGTAAGCGCTGGATGATGAGCATCAGGATGATGTTCTGGTTTCTGCTTGGATATGATCAGTTGGATCATTTTATGTATGTATGTATGCATCATGTTGGATGCTTGGACCATGTATCTGTATATGTATCAGGTGGATACATTGTATGATCAGGTGGATCATGTATGGTGATATGTATCATGTATTTGTATTTGTATCAGGTGGATACATTGATGATCAGGAGGATCATGTATGATGATATGTATCAGGTAGATACTTGGTATGCATCAGGTAGATGCATTGATGATCAGGAGGATCATGTATGATGATATGTATCATGTATTTGTATCAGGTGGATACATTGATGATCAGGAGGATCATGTATGATACTTGGTATGCATCAGGTAGATGCATTGATGATCAGGAGGATCATGTATGATGATATGTATCATGTATTTGTATCAGGTGGATACATTGATGATCAGGAGGATCATGTATGATACTTGGTATGCATCAGGTAGATGCATTGATGATCAGGAGGATCATGTATGATGATATGTATCATGTATTTGTATCAGGTGGATACATTGATGATCAGGAGGATCATGTATGATACTTGGTATGCATCAGGTAGATGCATTGATGATCAGGTGGATCATGCAGCAGGATGTTGCAGTGATGATCAGGATGATCATAGATGACGAGCTTCAGGATGTTGCTCCAGATGACATGCAGCAGGACGTTGCAGTGATGATGATCAGGATGATCATGGATACATCAGGATGATGTATGGTGAGTATCAGGTTGATACTCTATGGCCGTGGATCAGGTTGTGCAGATGAGCATGTAATTCGTTGCCCTGGGAGATTTGCAGATGGTCTTTCGAGGTTTTGCCTATGGCATGTAATTCGGTGCCCTGGGACATCTGGCAAATGCTCTTTCGAGGTTTTGCTCTGGGAGGACATGTAATTCGTTGCCCTGGGAGATCTGCAGATAGTCTTTCGAGGTTTTGCCTATGGCATATAATAGCGCCCTGGGATATCTGGCAGATGCTCTTGCGAGGTTTTGTCCTATGGCATGTAATTCGTTTCCCTGGGAGATCCGATAGGTTGGGCTGTGTGCCCGTAATCAGTCCTGGGATGCTCTTGCGAGGTTTTGCCATGACCACATGTAATTCGTTGCCCTGGGAGATTTCAGGTCGGAGTTGTGTACCCGTAACATCCTGAGATGCTCTTGCGAGGTTTTGTGGTGGACCACATGTAATTTGTGCCCTGGGAGATTTTAGGTCGGAGTTGTGTACCCGTAACATCCTGAGATGCTCTTGCGAGGTTTTGTGGTGGGGTCACATGTAATAGCGCCCTGGGAGATCCTACAGGTCAGAGTTGTGTACCCGTAACATCCTGGGATGCTCTTTCAAGGTTTTGTGACGCACGTAATAAGTCCTGAGGATTCCACAGTATGGCCAGTGATGACGAAGACCTGCAGGTGGTGGGCCTTCATCCAGTATGAAAAAGGACTGGCTCTGTAGAACTTCCTATGACGAGTAGATTCAGAGATTGATTGAGATAGCAGCAGCAGTGACGATGATGATGACTCGATGACGATTATCCAGTGACGATGATCCAGAGAAGATGACTTGTGCTAGAAGAACTGTGCTGAGAAATACCTTCCTAGTTAAGAGGGAGTGTTGATGTATATGTAACTTCGGAATGTATTTCACATATATGTATATTGTATTCCTATAGAGATGGTATTATTCCTCTATAAGGAAGTGTCGTCATTTATATTGTAAGTGTCGTAACTTATACTTGATGGGTTATTAGACCACCTTGTTTGGGGTCGGCCCTGTATAAGTCATGTGGGTCAAAGGGTTATTAGACCACCCTATTGGGGGTCGGCCATGTGGGTCAAAGGGTTATTAGACCACCCTATTGGGGGTCGGCCCACTCAGCATTATGTTATGTGGTTAAGTTCGAGCCGACATGAGTTAGGTAAAAAGGCAAGTCAAGTCAAGTATAAATAGAGTGCGGGAGGCACTCTATTTACTCACTCACTTCACACACATGCTCTCAAGGAGGAGAGGCGCACTTATGGAGGAGGAGGATTGCTGCTAGGTTATGGCTATCTCTATTGGTTGGTTGTATCATTTCTCTATCTATCTCTGAGGAAGTTATTGGGGTTTTTCACCTTTATGGTTTTCCCCAAGTAAATCTTTGTGTCTCTTGTGTGTGCTTGCATTATTGTCTCCATGATTGATATGCTGTAGATATGTTGTACATGTTGTTCTCTCAGTTAAGATCCTAGATCAGATTGAAGTAAATTCAGAAAATTCAACACATACCACATCAAACTTCATACTTTCTCTTCTGGCACACATAGTTTGGATGAATGACTCCCAAGATCTAGTGAGACCATTTAGAGCAGTCATGACTAGTTCATATTCATCAAGGGTATATCCAATAGCCTCTAGTTGTTCCTTGAACTAGGAAACCCTTGATAAATAGTCTTTAATAGATTATCCTTTATTCATCTTGGTGCTCTTCAATTGAGCTCTCGGGTTCATCTTCCTATTGATGTTCTTTCCCTCATACATTTTGGAAAGTGCATCATACATTTCCTTTGCAGTCTTCATGGATGCCACTTGGGGAATCAAGTGGTATTTAATAGAATCATCAATGATTATCTTTGCCCTAATCAAGTCCTTCCTATACTTCTCTTTGGCTTCATCTCCCTCGGGTTCTGCATCCTCATCCTTGATATATTGGGCAAGATCATTCTTTTCAAGAATGAGACCAATCCTATACTTCCATGCCCGAAAATTCTCTATACCCTCTAACTTGTCTTCAAGCTTAGTGTTTGTAGCCATCTTATCCAGGGGGTTACAGATATTAAAGTTTCTCAAGAGATAGAATAACACTTACCAGGAGATGTGCTTGATTGAATTGAAAATATTGGTGTGCTATGCTTCTAGAAACTTCAACTTTTCACCTTCTAGATCTGCAACAGAATTTCTGGTTTTCTGCTCTTCACTTTTCTTGTTTACTAGTGCACAGGTTCATAGATTTTCTGGTTTACTAGTGCACAGGTGCACACTTTTCTGGTTTACTGGTTTTCTACAATTCTGGTCCAAAACCCAAACTATGGTTTGACTTTCCTGTAGTTCTACCCACTCAAAAAGTTTGATCTAGGGCTCAAAACTTCAATTTTGAGGAGGGCTATCCAGCAATGCAATGAGAATAAAAAAATACCAACTTTTGCAGAAACCCTAATTTTCACCGAAGGAGGAGAGAGAGATATTTTCACCTTGTGAAAGATGTCCTATTCAAGCTAGCTCTGATACCATGTTAATTTTAGCCTAATTTCACAAGCAAGATCACTGAAAGAAAACACAATCACAAGATAGACAAAGATTTACCTTGGGAAACCCTCATGGGGTAGAAAACCCAGCAAAGCATTCCTCAATATAGATAATTAACCAATACAAAGATGTAGTCCATGACTAGAGCTCCTTCTCCTCCTATGCAGACCTCTCTCTCTCCTATACGCCAATCATAAGTGAGTGAATGAATGGTATAAATGAGGAACAACCCTCCTCTATTTATACTTGTGTTATAACTGACTTTTCACCCTAATGGGGCCGACCTCTCCTAAGAGAGTCTAATAACCCCTAAACAACTAAGTCAGGGCCGACCTCACATGGGAGATCTAATAACCCTAGTTACCACACTCTCTCGGAGGAATAAACATCTCTGGATATACAATAGGGTCTCCACGGAGGAATGGAACATCTCTAGAATAATAAAGTACAAATATAATATTCTTAGAAGTTACAATATTTCAACAAATTATTCCTTCAATTTAGAAATTATTCCTTGAAATAAATTGTTTCCTTCTATCGATATTGATACATTGAACATCTCTCCATTTCTAATGACTATAATTTTTTCTTTAGTCATCCTAAGTATCTCAGATGTATCATGTATCCATTGGTTCTCACTTACATTATTTTTCATTTCTCTCTCAAACTATAGAGAATATAAAACATTTTTCATTATTGAAACTAAAATGTTGGCAACCTTTATAGCATCACTTCTCTAAAATAATGCATGGAATAACATGCATAGTTTGTTTTTGCATCAGCTATCTTAGCAATAAATATAATTCGGATATGCCTAACAACTGTGCATCTTAGAAATGTTTCTATAATATAAATTCTCTTGTGCATCTTAGAAATGTTTCTATCACATGAAAACCTCATTTCACATTAAATTTGTATTCTTGGTGTCAAGCAAGTTTTCCACGTCAAAGAAAAAATCCTCATGTTGATATGTCACTCTCAGAAATAGAAACTAATGCAAGGAAGTTTTTGGACACGCATAAGAACAAATATATGAATACTTAATCAAATGAGCCATTGACATAACATAAAAAGCACTAAAAACTGATATCAGATGATATCATCTTGATATTAGAACTGATATCAAATGATATACAGTCCAATTGTGACAAATTTATGATAGGTGTAACTAGAAAACCCTCCCCTGTAAGATAGATTATTAGGGGCATACCTTGACAATTACTCCATAAAGAGACCCAATTTGTGAGATTTTTTAGCATCATCTTCCAATCAGACCTCCTGTTATAGAACTTGGGATATTCATCTCTACTGTGACTTTTGGGGGTTAAAAAGATGTCAATATTCTTCCACCTGCAACCCTCCTACCAGCTCCTAAATAGCCATAATTGGAATTTCTGGTTTGCATTACATACCTTGGAATTACTACTTGAGGTAATAGCATCAGCCTATTTGCAGGACTGAGCCCCACATAATACATTGGCCTTGTTGAAATGACTTCTTTTGGAGGGTATTCCCTGTCCCATTTGCAATCACATAAGAAAAATGAATGACATGCCAAATAAATAGTAGGACATAACATGCATGCATGCCTGTGAGCCATTCTTCTCAAGCATTGTCACATGCTGAATGGATCCCGCTGATAAACCAAAGGGAAATCATATACAATCGGTACTTGGAAAAATATATCAACAATTAATCACAAAAGATGCATGCATATCTGAAAGTTATGTAGCATGCAGTCAAATCTGGCATATAATGAGCAAACCATATAAAAATTGCCTAGGTCGAACAGACCTAAGAGTGACACCAATATGGTCCAAAGCTTTTAGAACTTGTGATACTTCCCCTAATATCTCAATCAAATAGTAAGGAACCATATTTCAAGTTGAACTTACAAGTCATATAGACTAAAAAACAGAGAGTAAACATACCTATTCTGACATCTTGAACAACATGAGAATGTATTCTTTGGTATCTTGGGCAACCTGTGCATGAAAAAGCACCAGTTTAGTAAATTATGGGCATTTCCGACGCATTTTCTGAGCTAGGCAAGAGAGGGTTTGGGCCTGCAGTTGGGTGTACTTGACATAGCATTTTGTAATAGATTGTGAACCTATTTATCAGATAGCAGACCTCAGTAAATTTCTATAGGAAATACAATACATCAGATTGAATACAAACGCCCAACCTTTGTAAGGACAACATAGGTAGTATTTTCCCTATTTCACACCCACAGTATCCTAAATCAGCAGATGTGGAGGAGTTTAGGAGGCGCCCAACCCTTGTAATATCTCATCCATTGGTGTGTCATTTGTAAAGGAATTGTAGCCTCAGAGGAAGGCCCTATCATCTTTCCAAACGCGGAAAATTTTGTGAGGGCCAATAAATCTTTGGAGAAATTTGTGCCCAAATCTTTGATATTTATGTGCAGCAGTCCTAGAAATCAAAATTTGATGTGGCAGTATCAACATTCAATCCCATGGAGCATTCATTTACAGTTTATAGTGGACATTCAGCTATTAGGGAAATCATTTCAGTGTTTGAGAGTTCATCTTGATCATATCTTATTCCATTTGTATGTACACCTATTGAGGAAGGATGTCACACCTTGGAGGAGGTTCTTACACATGCTTTTATGCAACTAAAGCATAAAATATCGCTCTCCAGAAGTCAATTGTTGGACATAAATCACTGCTATAATAACTTCTACAAAATGTACATACCTTGAAGTTGCAAACATGAGGATGCACTAACAATGACATGGAATATGATGAACTAGATGTTTCAAGTCCTTTTTGTACCCGTATGATAGAAGAAGGTCTTCCCAAATTAAGGGTTCCTTCAATTTCTTGAAAATGGCCACATTTTCCATGGGAATAGAGAATACATTTAAAATTATTTGGGCATGTCTTATACCCAGAAGCCTCCATTTCTCTTAATATTTCCTTTGCTTCACAAGGAAGATTTTTGACTGCCAATGCAGTGATAAGTGACTTGCCTCTACATATCACAAATACTTTCCATATTGTGCCAAGTGGTAGAGTACAAGGTCAATATGGTGTCTAATAGGAGAGGCCTCATTGTTTTCATTTTGTATAATCCAAGATAATATCCCATCATCAATTAGAAGAGATGATCAGGGGGGGCGCACGAAGATGCTCCCCAAATTCGTTGCAATAGGGCCGTGCTAGTGGAGAAAAAAATAGCGCGACTGCACCTAAGGAGATTTGCATGTGCCTCTAGGTTTGGTACCGAACCGAGGCGCATGCACATTGATGGAAGATGCACATCGCTGACACAAATGCGTAGAGGAGACGCACACGCACCCCTGTTAAAAATATTAAAAAAAGCAGTAGACAATTTCCCCATTTGTCATTTGGCCGGCCGAGTGCGTCCTCTTCCTCTGCGTACACATCCATTCAACTACCAACGGAGGCCAAATCCACTCCAAAACCACCCAACAACACACACAAAATCGTCACCACTTAGATTAATAGGTAAATATCACATTTGTTTTCAATTTTATTCATTATTTGTGTCAATTTTTGTATTTTGTTTGTTTATGTAATTGTAAATAATTCCCAAATTTTAAAAACAATGAACCAATTTTCAATTGCAGATTGCAACTGATACAATGAGTGAACAAGATGTTAACCTTGAGTCCAGTGGAACACAAGAAAGCCCAAACCTTGGACCCAATGCCAAAGAAAACTCAGAACACAATCCAAATGTCGAACAAAACCAAAACCCACAACCTAATTTTGAACAAGATGACCTTAACCACTATGTAAATGAAATGTGAGTGCACACTCGCGAACTTAGAAACTCGGGTGAACCATCTCGATTGTCTCTTACCACATCAATTGAGAACTCAATCGACTCCCTCATACATGCACACCAGCAATTGACCGACATGACTCAATTTAGAGCTAGGATGTGGGAGTACTACTCCACGGGCATCTCCAAGGAAGCAATAAAAGATTTGAACATTACAAAAGCCCAATTATATAGTATGTTAACTGATCCGAAAACAGGCCAACCACTGAACATTACAAAGCCACGTGTCTGCATGGATTGGTGTCATTACCAACCGTGGAGGGACAATTGGATGCAGAGGTGGTTCATGGTGTATGATAAACCTCCCTACAATAATAGGGAGGTTCCACAGTACTTTCATCGCCAACTATGGGCTGAGTTTTGCCTCGATTTACATGTCAACTATTTTAACATAACCAAGTTCGAGGGTGTTGGGCGTGGCTCTGCCCAAGATCGACATGCTGCCAGGAGGAACCCACTAAGAGGGAAACCAAATCCGAGGCGCAACCCCAACCCCTCTCCCTAGCCACCTCAGTTTCCCCATAAGCTTGATCAGATCGAGGTGGCAATGAGGAATGTTGCACGTGGTCTCCTCAGACACACCTCCTTTGTAACAGTGACTACAGTGGAGAGGTCGGGTGACCTTAATAGAGATCTAGGTGCAGGGCCTTCACGACAGGGCCAGGATAGACCCATGACCGATGGTAGCCATGCTGGGCATTCCAGTTTGATGAGGACAATGGCACATCTTTGTCCCCATTGCGGGCACACTTTCCCTGGCCCGACCGAGGGTTGTTATATGGATCGGGTCAGCAATTTTTTTAATGTGTTTTCAATCATCACTTTATAACTTGTAAAGTGTTTTGAAAGAATTTTTGTTTGACCTAAACTATTATTTCAATGTACATTTATTCAGAGCTGATACACCGAGATGGGAGAATGTAGAATCTCCCAACCTGGATGCAGTAATGGCAGCTGCAACTGAAACGGCACCCCAGACGGAGGTATTTTCAGTACCTGACACAATTTTGTTATTACTCATGTCATTTATATTACTCAAGTATTTATATTTATGGCATACACGTTGATAGTTTGTACAATTTTTTTGAATATCTTGATTTCCTAGATAATGAATTGTTTAACATGTTCATAACATGATGCATTTTGTTGTCCACAGGTGTTTTGTGACTACGGTGATCAGCCACCCCCACTAGGGATTGGCACATCACCATATACACAGGTACAATGTGTAGTTATAAGCATGCTTTTAATTTGATTTTTTATGACTTACTATGGTTTAATTTATTGTTTGTTTACTAAATTGTTATATTACAAATGTATATGTAGGTTCCACCAGCGGCTGTGTCTCCGCATTTTAGTCCTTTGTATCCACCCTCTCCCATGAGTCCCCCCCCCTCGCTTTCATATAGACCCCTCCCTACGTCCACCCCCTCCCTTCCATCCAGCCCCCCCTCTCTGACCATACTCCACCCTCCATCCATCCTACCCCACTCGCCCACCCCCCTATGTCTATACATCCCCCCTAATTTATCCACGCCCCCATGTCTATCCATCCTCCCCCATTCTTCCACGCCCCCCCTTTCTTCCACCTTCTCCTCTTCATCCACAACCTCCCATTTGTCCATCCTCCTCCCTCCATGCAGGACTTCCCTCCCATGCACCATCCCTCAACACTGTCCGTATCCCTTTTCATTCGATACCCTCTATCCTACAACCAGCAGGGGTTCATAGTCCACATGGTCCTCCTCCACCCCATACCATCGTGTCTTCTCCCACCATATCATCCCCACTTCCCACCACTATTGTGGCATCTACTCTTCAAATATCCTCATCAGTATCTCCAGTGGCTGCACTTGTAGTGGATGCCACTACATTTGCGTCCACCCCATCACTGCATCGGAGTTGGTTGTTTGGCCATCTGCTCCACCTGCTAGCCCAGAAGGCTAGCCATGTCCATTGTCAGAGGTGTTCACGGTGAGGATCAAGTTAATTTATGAAAATATTTTGATGCATTAAAAAAAATTAATTCAAGCAATTATGACTTTTCAATGAAATGATTGTTTTAAATGTTGTAAGCTGGAAATGCTGAGAGGCTCCACAGATCCAGGACACCTGTCCAATGTTTCCCACTCATGTCAGAGGTGATTTATTTAATATTCGAACTCTACATTTCTTTTATAAATGTGGTAAATGTTGCAAATGCTTGAAAATGACGGTATCTTATATCATTTGTTCCAGAGCCCAGAGAGACGGTCTACTCCTAGACGGACCAAGATCCGAGGCACTGGTAGCTCGAAGAGTAGGAAGATCGACTTTGGATCTGCACCTGGGAGTGACGGAGGTGGTGACGATGCTTGACATGCCACATGTTATTTACACTAGCCACGATGCGGCACTTTTGTGCACCAGTTTTGATGTACTTTGTATCTACGGCACGAGTTGCCATGTATTTTGTATCTAAAGCATGAGTTGTCGCATTTTGTGTAGGGCACGAGTTTCCATTGTACATACATTGGGAACCATGTTCCACTATTCACCACAAGTTGTATATGTTTGGATGAGTTTTGTAGCCTTGATGTACATGGATTTTCAGTTATGTGATTTATATATCCCGTTGTCTAATGTGGTTGTCTCATGTTGTGTGTATCATGATGTGATGTTGTGTAAATTTGGGTTTTACCTAGATCTTAGAAGAGAAGTAGGATATCGTAGTTCAGCTTGGTTTATCTTTCGACATCTAAAAGCTTCTAATGGTATCTATGTTAAGAGAACATTGTAAACATAGGCTAACTCAAACAAAATCATGTGTGAGAATTAATCTAAAAAAAAACGGAATAAATTGATGGACAAATCACGCCTCATGGCACATAAGATATATATTGGGAACTTGAGTACTAGGAAAAGAACACTTAAAAATAGAAAATGTCCATTGTCGTCAAAATGTTAAAATGAGATCCAACATGATTTTTAATAGCTCTAAATAATGATATCCAAAAAGGCCATACTCTACATAATGAAATGTCGTCACTAGTATTTATTTTGACCATTTTGTCCACTTAAGATCATGCAACAAATTATTAACCAAGTTATGGAATCATTTCTTAATCAATTGTGACCATACAAATAGGACAACCTTAAGCACGATGTATAGCTAGCTCATTAATTCTCACTCACAGATATAGCCACCTTTGATTTGATGACCATCACATCCACTACCATTTACAATTAGGATTTCCTTAATTTATCATTATGTGATAGCGTTCTAATTTTATGTATGCATATATGTGTATAGTGGTTTGGATTCAAATGTATGCAGATGAATATATATGTACAATGAAAATGATTTAATCTTTACATGTATTATAATTTAGGGCTAGATCTTAGGATACATAATAGGGTTTCATTGTGATTAGAATACAAACTAGGGTTTATGCTACCAACTAGGGTTTTTAGGCTAGGCTCTCATGTTTCTAGGCTAGGATCCAAGCTCCAGGGTCACCATATTAATGTTTAATTCCACTATCATGTCATCATTCTGACCAATACCATGCCCACTACTACAATCACCATCAAGCCTCTCAATCCCACTTTGAACATTTCCCATACTTCCAAGTTAAAATTGATAGGCCTTGTTGCTAAAATCTTTTCACTTATCTATTCACATAGACAAATCCACTCCTATGAAAGATTTGTTGTAGCTTGGTATGTGCAAGTTCACATGCAATAATACTTGAGAGATCATTTTACCCCATGATCCATGGAAGATTCATTGGAGTCATATGAACCTCACTGTCATCACCCCAACCATGGTCAAGACACTAAGATCCATCCTTAGTAGACAAAACCTCATGTTGGCACCCATACCACACTCAAAGATAAAAAATTCTTTGAAAGGGCATGTTTGGGGGTTGAGGGAATCTTGATTTTTTTATAATCACACATGAGAGGTTCTTAGAGTCAAATACATTGGATATAGATAAATTCCCCAACGTCTTCAACATCTTCATCATCATCTTCATCACCATCGCCATCATCATCAATGCCTTCATCATCATCACCATCTTCATCATCATCACCATGACCATGACCATCAACTTTACCACCATTACCATCATCATCAACTTCACCATCTTCATCATCATCACCATCTACATATTTTGGATGTGAGACCGAACCATCGCCATCTTCATCATCACTATCACCATCACCATCAACCTCACCACCATAACCATCATCATCAACGTCACCATCTTCATCATCATCACCATCTTCATCACCATCAGCATCTCCATATTCTGGATGTGAGATGGAACCATCACCATCATCATCATCATCATCACCATCACCATCACCATCAACCTTGCCACCATCACCATCATCATCAACATCACCATCTTCATCATCATCACCATCTTCATCACCATCACCATCTAAATCTTTTGGATGTGAGACGAAACCATCACCATCTCCATCATCACCATCACCATCACCATCAACCTCAAAACCATCACGATCATCATCACCATCACCATCACCATCAACCTCACCCAAACCCTAGCCCTAACCCTCACCCAAACCCTAGGACTAAGCCATCTTCTCCATCCTCATCATCACCATCACCGTCACCATCAACATCTTCATCATCACCACCATCTCCATCATCATCATTGACTCTAACTCTAACCCTAATTCAATTTCCTTCTATAACCCTAGCCCTAACCCTCACCCAAACCCTAGCACAAAGCCATATTCTCCATCCTTACCATCACCATCAACGTCTTCATCATCACCACCATCTCCATCATCATCATTGACTCTACCTCTAACCCTAATTCAATTTCCTTCTATAACCCTAGCCCTAACCCTCACCCAAACCGTAGCACTAAGCCATATTCTCCATCCTCACCATCACCATCACCATCACCATCAACGTCTTCATCATCACCACCATCTCCATCATCATCATTGACTCTAACTCTAACCCTAATTCAATTTCCTTCTATAACCGTAGCCCTAACCCTCACCCAAACCGTAGCACTAAGCCATCTTCTCCATCCTCACCATCACCATCACCCTCACCATCAACCTCTTCATCATCACCACCATTTCCATCATCATCATTGACTCTACCTCTAACCCTAATTCAATTTCCTTCTATAACCCTAGCCCTATCCCTCACCCAAACCCTACCACTAAGCCATCTTCTCCATCCTCACCATCACCATCACCATCACCATCAACGTCTTCATCATCACCACCATATCCATCATCATCATTGACTCTACATCTAGCCCTAATTCAATTTTCTTCTATAACCGTAGCCCTAACCCTCACCCAAACCCTAGCACTAAGACATCTTCTCCATCCTCACCATCACCGTCACCGTCACCATCAACGTCTTCATCATCACCACCATCTCCATCATCATCATTGACTCTACCTCTAATTCTAACTCTAACTCCAACTCCAACTCTAACTCCAAGTTCCTCATCAAAGCCTCCATCATCATCATCTTCATGACCATCATCATCGCCATCACCATCACCGTCAACCTCTTCATCATCATCACCATCATCATCATCATACGTGCCTGGTGGGTGATTTTCCAAAGTTGACCCCCGTGTGCAAAAATTGCACACTCCCTCACTGAGCAAAACCCTAGTTTCCAAGATGGATGTACAAGATGAGGGAGGGGCCGTCAGGCCGAAGGAGAGGGGCACCCCTAGCACTATCCCATCGTGCTAAATCCAACGGAGTTGACGGTTTGTTGATCCGAGCCACGGTCTTCATTCTATGGCACGTCCCGTCTCACATCCAGAAGGCCTTCACAGACACTTGCTGGATACCTGCTGGGGGCGTAGAACTCCAACCGTGCAACAAAACTGGGTTCCGGGGAGTCCTGAAGGCGTGTCTAGGCAAGTTTCGACCGGGGAACGCTAGCCACAAGTGCCCAGTGGATGATTTTCCAAAGTTGACCCCAATGTGCAAAAATTGCACACTCCCTCACTGAGCAAAACCCTAGTTTCCAAGATGGACATACAAGATGAGGGATGGGCCACTGGACCAGAGGGGAGGGGCACCCCTAGCACTATCCTGGTGTGTTGAATCCAACGGAGTCAATGGTTCATTGATCCGAGCCACGATCTTCATTCTATGGCTTGTCCCATCTCGCATCCAAAAGGCCTTCACGGACACCTACTGGATACCTGTCGGGGGTGTAGAACTCCAACCGTGCAACAAAACTGGGTTCTAGGGAGTCCTTCAGGTGTGTCTAGGTAGGTTCTGGATGGGAATGCTATCCACAAGTTCCCAATGGGTGATTTTCCAGAGTTGACCCTCGTGTGCAAAAATTGCACACTCCCTCACTGAGCAAAACCCTAGTTTCCAAGATGGACGTACAAGATGAGGGTGGTGCCACCAGGCCAGAGGGGAGGGGCACCCCTAGCACTATCCCAGCATGTTGAATCCAACGGATTCAATGGTTTGTCGATCCGAGCCACGATCTTCATTCTATGGCTCGTCCCGTCTCGCATCGAGAAGGCCTTCAGGGACACCTGCTGGATACCTGCCAGGGGTGTAGAACTACAACCGTGCAACAAAACTGGGTTTTGGGGATTCATGTAGGTGTGTCTATGTAGGTTTCATCTAGGAATGCTAGCCACAAGTGCCCGCTGGGTGATTTTCCAGAGTTGACCCCCATGTGCAAAAATTGCACACTCCCTCACTGAGAAAAACCCTAGTTTCCAAGATGGATGTACAAGATGAGGGAGGGGCCACCGGGCCAGAGGGGAGGGGCACCCCTAGCACTATCCCAGCGTGATGAATCCAACGGATTCGACGATTCATCGATCCGAGCCACGGTCTTCATTCTATGGCTTGTCCCGTCTTGCATCGAGAAGGACTTCGGGGACACATGCTGGATACCTGCCGGGGGCGTAGAAGTCCAACCGTGCAACAAAACCAGGTTCCGGGGAGTCATGCAGGAGTGTCTAGGTAGGTTCTGGCCAGGAATGATAGCCAAAAGTGCCTGGTGGATGATTTTCCAGAGTTGACCCCTGTGTGCAAAAATTGCACACTCCCTCACTGAGAAAAACCCTAGTTTCCAAGATGGACATACAAGATGAGGGAAGGGCTACCGAGCCAGAGGGGAGGGGCACCCCTAGCACTATCCTAGCATGATGAATCCAATGAAGTCGATGGTTCATTGATCTGAGCCATGGTCTTCATTCAATGGCTCGTCCCATCTCGCATCCAGAAGGCCTTTAGGGACACCTACTGGATACCTGCTGGGGGTGTAGAACTCCAACCGTGCAACAAAATCGGGTTCCAGGGAGTCTTGCAGGTGTGTCTAGGTAGGTTCAAACAAGACCTGTGGGAGCTGATAGAATCCAAGTCCGCTCGATGGTTTGGGTTCTGTGGCTGTGGAGAAAATGCCCAAAGTGTCCCTGAATAGCCCCGAGGTGCCTGACTAGAAATCCTGTGGCACCCGAACTGTGGCTCGGTTCATGGATCCGTCGATTCCAGTGGGTCTGGGACAGTGTGTTTCAGCCAGGGGACCCCGCACAGCATCCCCTCAAGACCCAGAAGTGGTGCCAAAGAGCCATCTCTTGAGCTAGGGTTTTGCTCAGTGATGGCCATTCCAAATTTGCTCAAGGGGGCCATTTCTCTTCTGGAGGCCCCCGGGCATGCATCGCCACTGTGGATGGGTCCACTATGGCCATGTGGACCTATGGGAGCCGACAGAATCTAAGTCCACTCGTCGGGTTGAGTTTCGTGGCCCCGCGGAAAATCCTCCACGTGTCCCTGAACGACCCTAGGGTGCCTGACTAGAATGCCTGTGGCACCCTAACTGTGGCTCCATTCTTGAATCCTTCAATTTCGATGGGTTCAGGATGGTGGGTTTAAGCTAGGGGACCCCTCACTGCATCCCCTGAGGACCCAGAAGCGGTGCCAATGAGGCATCTCCGGAGCTAGGGTTTTACTCATTGATGGCCATTCCAAATTTGCTCAAGGGGGGCATTTCTCATTCAGATGCTCCCGAGCATGCATGGCCACCGTGGATAGGTCAACTATGGCCATGTGGACCTATGGGAGCTGACAGAATCTGAGTCTGCTCGCTAGGTTGGGTTCCGTGGCCCTGGGGCAAATCCTCCATGTGTCCCTAAATGGCCCCAGGGTGCCCGACTAGAATGCCTGTGGCACCTGAACCGTGGCTCGGTTCACAAATCCATCGACTCCGGTGGGTCCGAGACGACGGGTTTCATCTAGGGGACCCCCCACAGCATCCCCCGAAGACCCGGAAGTGGTGCCCAACGAGCCATCTCTAGAGCTAGTGTTTTGCTCAGTCATGGCAATTCCAAATTCTCTCAAGGGGTGCATTTCTCGTCCAGAGGCCCCCAGGCATGCCTGGCCACCGTGGTGCCCGACTAGAATGCCCGTAGCACCCGAAGGCCTTTCCAGATTCGCTCAAGGGGGGCATTTCTCGTCCGGAGGAAGAAGAAGATCAATTTTCAACAAAACAATGTAGTTAGCAGAAGAAGATCAATTTTCGACAAAACAATGTAGTTAGCAGAAGAAGATCAATTTTCGACAAAACAATGTAGTTAGCAAAGAAGATCAATTTTCGACAAAACAATGTAGTTATTACATGTGGAGGCAGTAGTTTCCCATGGAAAATGAGTGTAGGGTTGAGCAGAGGAAAGATGTTGGGAAATGGGCTATTACATTAGCTTTTCCAATGGGCAGCTGTAGGTATCTATGCTTTTCTTCCAAGGGAAATTCTATTTCCGTTGGAATAAAAGCATAAATACGTACAGCCGCCATATTTCCTTCTATAAACCGCTTTCCCATTGGAAAAGCTAATGTAATAGCCCATTTCCCAACATCTTTCCTCTACTCAACCCTACACTCGTTTTCCACAGGAAACTGCTGCCTCCATATGTAATAACTACATTGTTTTGTCAAAAATTAATCTTCTTCTGCTAACTACATTGTTTTGTCAAAAATTGATCTTCTTCTACCTCTGGACGAGAAATGGCCCCCTTGAGCGAATATGGAATGGCCCTCACTGAGCAAAACCCTAGATCTGGGGTTGGCCCATTGGCACCACTTCCGGGGCTTCGAGGCACACTGTGGGGGGTCCCCTAGCTGAAACCCGACGTCCCAGACCCACCGGAGTCAACGGATTCACGAATCGAGCCACGGTTCCGGTGCCATGGGCATCCTAGTCGGGCACTCCAGGGCCATTCAGGGACACCTAGAGGATTTTCCCCCGGGGCCACGGAACCCAACCCAGCGAGAGGACTCCGATTCTGTCACCTCCGACAGGTCCACATGGCCATTGTGGACCAGTCCACAGTGGCCACACATGCCCGGGGGCATCCAGACGAGAAATGGCCCCCCTTAGCGAATTTGGCATGGCCTTCACACTAGGGTCAACTCTGGAAAATCTTCCACCGGGAACTTAGGGCTAGTGTTTCCAGCTGGAACCTGCCTGGACACACTTGTAGGACTCCCTGAAACCCAGTTTTGTTGCACGGTTGGAGTTCTACGCCCCCGGCAGGTATCCAACATGTGTCCTTGAAGGCCTTCTAGATGTGAGACGGGACGAGCCATATAATGAAGACCATGGCTCAGATCGACGAACCATTGACTCTGTTGGATTCAGCACGCCAGGATAGTGCTAGGGGTGCCCCTCCCCTCCAGCCCGGTGGCCCCGTCCTCATCTTATACGTCCATCTTGGAAACTAGGGTTTTACTCAGTGAGGGAGTGTGCAATTTTTGCACATGGGGGTCAACTTTGGAAAATCATCCACCGGCCACTTGTGGCTAGCATTCCCGACTGGAACCTACCTAGACACACCTACATGACTCCCCGAAACCCAGTTTTGTTGCATGGTTGGAGTTCTACACCCCTGGCACACATCCAACAGGTGTCCCTGAAGGCCTTCTGGATGCGAGACGGGATGCGCCATAGAATGAAGACCGTGGCTCGGATCGATGAACCGTCAACTCCATTGGATTTAGCACGTTAGGATAGTGCTAGAGGTGCCCCTCCCCTCCAGCCCGGTGGACCTGCCCTCATCTTGTACGTCCATCTTGGAAACTAGGGTTTTCCTTAGTGAGGGAGTGTGCAATTTTTTCACACGGGGGTCAACTCTTGAAAATCACCCATTGGGCACGTATGATGATGATGATGGTGATGATGATGAAGAGGTTGACGGTGATGGTGATGGCTATGGCGATGGTCATGAAGATGATGATGATGGAGGCTTTGATGAGGAACCTGGAGTTAGAGTTAGAGTTGGAGTTAGAGTTAGGGTTAGAGGTAGAGTCAATGATGATGATGGAGATGGTGGTGATGATGAAGATGTTGATGGTGATGGTTATGGTGATGGTGAGCATGGAGAAGATGGCCTAGTGCTAGGGTTTGGGTGAGGGTTAGGGATAGGGTTATATAAGGAAATTGAATTAGGGTTAGAGTTAGAGTCAATGATGTTGATGGAGATGGTGGTGATGATGAAGACGTTGATGGTGACGGTGATGGTGATGGTGAGGATGGAGAAGATGGCTTAGTGCTAGGTTTTTGGTGAGGGTTAGGGCTAGGTTTATAGAAGGAAATTGAATTAGGGTTAGAGTTAGAGTTAATGATGATGATGGAGATGGTGATGGCAATGGTGATGGTGATGATGAAGGAGATGGTTTAGTGCTAGGGTTTGGGTGAGGGTTAGTGCTAGGGTTTGGGTGAGGGTTGATAATGCAATGTTTTCAAATATATTTGGTGTATGCTAATGGATGAGGATACAAGTGCAAATATGAAGAATTTTTCATATGTATACTATGACCTAGTACTTCATGGTTATTATGAGCGATTGACCTTCATGGTTATTATGATGGGTTCACATATGGTTTAAGTTTGTGCACATAAGTTAAGTGGATGTATACATGAGGTGTCACAGGGTGGATGTTGTTGTTATGAGCCTAACTAATTGGATGTTGATATAATTGAGATATTCTCTCAGCTAAGTATGTGTTAGGTGAGTATTTTTATGATTAATTTTTATAATATCTTTGTGTTTAGGTTGAGTGTTAAGTTATTAAGAGATTTTCTCTCAGCTTCTCTTTTTGTTAAGGAAGTAGTTACATGTCCTTAATGTACATATACATGTAATAAATTTGAAATTGCATTGAATTTTGTCAAAAAACATCTCCCTATATTTTCTAATAAATCTGACAAGAAAACCGAAAGCAACAAAATATTGGGAAGTTTCATTTGTAGGATAAGAGGATTAACATATAATAAAGTATATTTTTCATTGATAATTATGTTATATAGTGTCTTTCTATGTTCTATGTGGCTCTTGGTGAGATCATGATGAGAAAAAACCCTTTGACTTGGTGGACTATTCCACATTTACAAGTCAAGTAGAAAAATTCAAAAGAGGTGTAAATGAGAGGAATCAAATGAATCGCATTGACGCCAATTACACTTGCAAAATCACAGCAATCAAAGCTCTCAATATCACCGATACCACTCTGTCCCTGAAGAAGATTTCCCTATAAAGTACCTGGATCATGACCAAAGGAAGTGACTACTCCCAATCCAGTGACAACTACCCTCCTCTGATTAGTAGCACTTAGTTTTTTTCTTGCGTAGCCTTCACAGGTTGTAGAGCAATGGCCGTTGCTTTGCCTAGAGGTTAATTAGAGTGCGTAATATAACAAGTGTTCTCCCTGCCAATTTTTTTGGCATTTGATTAGCGGCATATAGGCTATATAAGACTAGAAATGAATCAATGTGACTTGGGCCCTTAATAGATTGGGTAACAAACCCTTCTAATATTGATCCTATCCCACTTGGAGTCCAAATACCCCCTATTGAGGGTACATGTGGTGGGTCACAGATTCTAGGTCTAGATTAGGTTGATAGGGCTACATTAGGTTTCTAGGATTCTAGATTAGTTTATGAGGGTTAGACTAGTGTTTCTAGGGTTAGTTTAGCTTTCTAGGATTTCTAGGGCTAGATTATGTTTCTAGGATTCTAGATTAGTTTCTGAGGGTTAGATTAGTGTTTCTAGGGTTAGTTTAGCTTTCTAGGATTTCTAGGGCTAGATTATGTTTCTAGGATTTTAGATTAGTTTCTGAGGGTTAGATTAGTGTTTCTAGGGTTAGTTTAGCTTTCTAGCATTTCTAGGGCTAGATTATGTTTGTAGGGTTATATTAGTGCTGTTAGGGTTAAGCATACATGAATAAACAATCACATGGCTATAAATCATAACTTAATCATAACTCAGACATCAAATAAATGATATAAGATAACGATATCAAATAAACCATCTAACATGAATAACATTAACCGTGCATGAATAAAAAATCATATGGCTATACTATGTACCTCAGTCAATTAGGCCTTTTGGATCCTCTCGGTTTTTTATTGTCTCAAACAACCTCTCATGCTCTGCATGAGGTAGTAAGTAGCATACCTTGTTTCATGACTTCGTTGACACTGTCTGTAGTTGGATGTTTTTTACCCACGATCAAGTGCATAAAGTGATACACCCATGACCCTGGTCTATAATCTGTGTATGTGTAGCCATTGCTCTTTGGTCCCTTTCCATCCATTGTAAGATATTCCCCTTGAACAACCATCGAGCCAGTCAGAAAAGTTATGCCTTCACTATCCGTTAATGATGTGAGGAGGGTTTTCTTCCCCTGGATGCATCGTGCCAACCAATAATTCATCCCAATTGCACTGTATATCGGGGCGAAAACTGCATAGATGTGTCCTGCAAAAATGCATTTTAAGGTCATATTCCAACAAGCAGTGGTTTGATAACTTGGATAATTACAAAAACAAGGAGGGAACTAGGATATGCATGCAGAAATGTTTACTTGGTTGTACAAGATCAGATATATGATCATATTCATTTGAAATAGAGGAGTGGCCTTCCTCTAACTGGATTGTTTTAGCAATTGCACGTGGGTCCATTGCAAGTGATACATGATCCCATTCATCAACCCAATCCATTGATTCACACTCATCCCACTCACAACTGCTGCAAGACCCACAAAAGAAAGCAAGTTTTCGCATCCATATTTCAAATAAAGGATTGTTTGAGCTTTGAACCGAATGAAATCCATGAGTTCCTTGCACAATACTACAACTATAAGAACGTGATCGATCTATATCAACTACATTCTAGAAATTTCGAACAACATGTCCTCTACATGTTGGTATGTGTTGCTCCATGGTTCGATCTGACATTTTTTCTTTGCACCATCGAACTGTGGATTTGGCATTCCGAATATGAGGGCCTCCCATGCACCTCTTCTCCTCCCTTCGTAGGGCAGTTTTGAGACATGCTCCAGCCCCGTCATGCTCTCCGTTTCCATGCCCGGTCTCAAAATAGTTCCATACATGCAACACATCATAAGTCTTGTGCAACATACTCAATCACTGGAAAACACGTGCATTTTTGAACTGGCCTGCACAACCATCTGACCATATCCAATGCTGATCCATATGTATCCCTCTCTCCTTCAGCTGATCATAGAAAATTTTGAAGCAATGCCGCACATAATGCAGGTCGTGGCACCTGTCGTCACTGATATAGAAGTTGGTCTCTTTCAATATTATCCTCATGTCATTGCTACTCTCTGGCACGTGCTTGTACATGATATGGACCACTATGCTAACTTGGTTTGAATGGTAGTATTGACTTTGAATCTTATTCTATGGCTGTAGGGTATAGTTTTCTGCAAAGTCCACAACCGACAATATTGTTCCCTTGGGAAAGGTGTCCCTGCACTGTCTGTACTGTTCATCCTGCCATCGTGTTACAAGGACGTGCTGTACATAATGCTCGGTCTTTTTGTAGAATTCCTTCATGAAATCACAAATTTGTACCTAGTGCCACAAAACCAAGGGCATTAATACAACGTGACATTTTCAATCTAAATATATATGTACAAATTCAACATGTACAGTATGAAAGCATGCAAACTTAGATTACCTGTGACGTCACCAATGCAATTTTTTTGCTTTCCTTCGAACTATCTACTTGATATGTTATGTACTAGAAGTTCTACATTTCTACTGACATCCTCCCAAATTCGTGCTCCACAATTGTGTGGATGTAGCGGCTCAATAATGAAAATCCACTGCAACTGGAACACGTCCCATATAAACATGATCTTTTATAATATTTTTGTCCTTTAGGCCTTCAACACATTACGCTATGTATAAATTCTCTGGATGCATTCGGTGGTTGTAACGAAGGGCAATCCTGCACAATGTTAGTATGCAAACCACAAAATATATGTCTATATGTATCATAATAGTACTCAAATTCTACATGGTATCTACAAAAACATGTACTGCGATCAATGCAAATTCTAACATACTAGGGTTTGCATTTTTCGAAGGAACTTTGGCCCAAGTTCAATTGTGTGTGCTCATTCTTGAACCTCTCATAGATTTTTGTTTGTGTGGTGCCAAGGAAGTGCTTGACATGGGGTTCAACCCCCCTAACACCTTTTCTCAACTTTAAAACATCTCTTTGATTCGATGACAGTCTAGTGTTATCATGCCAAAACTTTTGCACTAGTTCTTTAATAGCATCAATGAGCTTCATGTCTGAATGAGGTAACCTACCAACAAAGGCCCAACAATCTTTTTGGCCTAGGGTCTCAAGTTTTTCTCTAATGGAAGAATACTTTTGAAGAGTCTTTCTATCTACTTTAAACATTTTACATGTGTGTGATAGTAGGCGATGTTGCCTTGTGGATTTGTCTACAATCGATTCCGACAGTACATGACGGGCCGCATTAAAATCTTTTGTGCAAGAAGTTTTTCCAATCAAATTAAATGTAGATTGTAGATTTCTAACAACATGATTGTTGGCCTCTAAACTTCTAACTACCTTTATGCACAAAATTCTCCCAACATTAGCTAGACAATGTGATTTTAACAAAGCAAGAAACAATTGACATTTTGCTGCATCGGTTTTGGATTCAAAAAAATATTTGATTATCTTCTTACAATGGAAATCAATAGTGTGTTTGGGCATCTTACCTTCAAGTCCTGAAAATGAACTTTCATCCACATGAATATGTCTCGGAGTTCTTCATCGTCCGGTTGATAGTTGAGGCAAGGGAGTTGGCAAGGAAGTACGAGTCACATCAACGGTTTTCTATGGCCCTTCGTTCAGTAATTGGTCCTGCAATGGAGTGTGTTCACCAGGTGGGTGCTCTTCTTGGGGTGGTTTCCATTTAAGAACGTGTTCAACATCCATCCCTTCATACTCGACATCAGGCAAGATTTGATTGACTTCAACCACTTCGTCATTGCTTGTTGATGGATCTAAGGCACTAACATTTTGATTTCTATGGTTCTGCATGTACAACCTGGCCTTTTCTCTTATCTCATGGGCCTTTTCAGGGGGCAACTGTGTAATGTCCCATTCAAATAAGTGCATAGTAAGACAATCCCATCAATCCTACTAGTTTCCTAGGTTGGATGGGCACATGTGGGATGGTAATAAGGAAGCTAATAAATGATATTTAGACATTATAAGGGTTCAAGCATTTAATAAATATGGTGAATAAATAAATTCAAGAGAAATTCTAAGTGGCAAGTGGTTTTGGAGACATATGGAGGTGGTGGGACCCACACTAGCTTGATTTTTCAATGACACATGGCAGCTCTCTCTTGCCAATTCGAATTCATGGGAAGGTGAACACTCTTGGGTGAGTTGGTAAGTCATAACACATGGAATTGAGCATCTTATGTCGAAATGGGATGGAATAGTAACCTCCATGGGAGAGTAAGAGTCAAATTGAAGACTAGTGGACACTTGGGCTAGATTCCCTAGTTTTATGACAACAATAATGAAGCATCTATGACATTTATGAAAAAATTCAGACCTGACTTCTTAAACCTGACCATTATGACATGTCAGCCCCAAAAATAGGCTCAAGTAAGGTGCTCATGGAGTTGGGGGAAGCTAAAGAGACTCAAATTCGAATTTGGGAGAAGATGGAAGGTTGGAACTAGGAGACAAGTGGCAAATGAGGAATATTTTCTAAATGGAAATTTATTGAATCTATTGAGAGGATTTCGACCCCTTGACGGATAATGTTGGTTATAAAATGTATAAATCAATTATTAGAATGACTTTTGAGGATTCGAGAAAAATTGCATTTGTGAAGAGAGAACTAGTGGATGACTAGTTTCTTGCCTTAGCCAATTTCAAGGGTGAAAGATTCCCATCCAAGTTGGTGTTTGGAGAGGCCATTCAGGTCTTTCATGGTGCTTTAATGGATTTTTATTTTCAGGTAGCATCTATAGAAATTTTCATGGTTTTTTTTAGTGTAGCACTTTCTCTCCACCATTTCCAATTTTGGAGGCATATTCGGGCTCCTTGAGGGATTGCGCTTTGGGTGAGATATTGCACTCATTGGGAGAGCTTGATATGATAATTTTATGATTGTAATAGCTTCATATCCTCTGTTATTCATATTCAAAAAATCTCCAGTAGAAATACCCATTGACTGTATGCAAAATTATTGATTAATGAGCAAACAATGTCCATTTCCCCAATGCTTTGATGTATGAAACTATAAGGTTGATTATTTCGAATCGATGGATGATTCTCTGATATATTTGTGATTCATATACTGCAATGGATATATTATACAAGTTTAATGTACTGTACTTGAGCATTTGAAGCACTTTTACTCATTTTGTTTGTATTGAGAGGTGAAATAGTGCCATTTCCCCAAGGGTCGAATTGGGGGTTTTTGCTGTCGAATGTGAGAGATTTAGAATAGTAGTAAAAATCAATTAATGGTTCATATGAGAACTTAATCACATAATTAAAACATTACATACCTATTTTCATAAATTCGTGGGAGTTCGGGGGCATTTGGAAGGCCATTTGCAGTGTTACCCCGGGGGGATTTGATGCACAAATTACTAGTCAAAATTACATATATTGATCAGAATACAAATCAAGTTTGCAGCAGTATTTGGAGGG